>OZ023291.1:11765499-12296369 GCA_964007245.1 Hypomecis atomaria
ATTAGTAATTTTATTGTCTGACAGTAACTCTTAAATTATAGAATAAATAAAAAACTATAAACAGCATAATAATGATACATAACAATACTAGCAAAATTGAACGTGAAGTGCCTAGTAATTACTAGGCACTTCACGTTCAATTTCGACCAATTTTCCACTGTGGTTAAAGCAATGCAAACAACAAAACATTTAAATACACAACAACCTCAAATACTTAGTTAAAAATAGCTACATATAATATGTATAGGCGAATAATTCAATAATTCTATCGCGAGTTACTTACGTAGTCAGGTAAAACCTCGTAAATATCAAACGAAATAAGGCAAATGAATTCAAAAGACAGCCGAAATAACGTGCTCACATGAATGTCGCAACATGAAATTAACACGAAAAATGAAGACGCTAATAGCAGACATATTAATTCGCGAAACCCATTTTCAGCATTGTTACGTATCTCATTTGCACAAAGGACGCCTGAGCGCCGCTGCGTCGACTCGAGCCGTTGCAATTTGTCTCGCGATAAATCCCACCACGACAGATGCCGTCTGTACCGCAACTTGTGAGCTTCGCGCTTTTTACTTAGCGATGTGGCAATTTTTCTTATGAATATTAATAATAAGTTCTAAACAACTTCTTGTGTTAACTGGTGTAAACAGACAAGGCTTTCAAAGGAAAAGTTGCGTTATACTTTTTTTTTCGTTAGCCTTTTAACCTGTTCTGACTGCAGAGAAAAACAAAATAAACTTTTATCTTAACAAGGTTTTTTAGGACAGTTCTTCTTATTAAAATTAAATGACTACTAAATTATAATTCCTGAATTTTTCGAGTTCTGCAAAACATAACAAAATGAGAGCAGGAGTAACAACGATGGTGAATGGACCGGATTTAATTATTGAATTTAATTTTACTATGAACGAAACTAAATGAACTTGCTTTAACACAAATATTTTTGATAAAAACTGGGTTACTGAACCTTCATACCACAGTGGTATAGAAGTTATGTAAGTAGGTATTAGTATGACGTGGAAAAATTAGGAAAAAAAAACTGTTTTTGATTCAAGTTTACTTGTTTGCTAAACTTCCGTTTCTTCTTTTCCAGGTAATTATTAAGCCGATCAGTTTACTCTCCGAGACATCCGTTCGCGGTATGTTATTGAAACACCATCCCGACCATCGTCTGTACGTCATCTACAAATAACTTTACGATCATTTCCACACTTCAAAGAGATCTTGAATAGACCAAGTCTTACACAAGCATATTTCAGATTTTCCCGACTAGTTTGGAATGTACTTCCCCCTCACTAGGCCACTAGTGAACGCCACCTGGCAACTGTCAATATGAACTGCCAATTTGAATCCGGAATGTTTCGGACTAGTCTAATTGGTTGACAGCTCGTTCCAAATACAAATATTTTGAGATCAAATATTGCGTCACTATTCTTTTGGAGTTGTACAATATTAAAACGCGTGTGACTGCTTATGAAGCTTAGATTAGTGATTGGCAAACGGAGCGAGACCAAACATTAATCTAAGGTATGAATTTTGTGATATTAAAAATATCTTGTACCTAACTAATAGTGCATAATTATACATATTGGAGATTCAGAAATGATAAACTTACTTGAAGTTATAATAGTTTAATAACAAGGTGCTCTAAAATTAGTTTTGAATATGCGCATTGTAGGTATACGTTTCTTATGAACATCAAATTCATAGATTTCTGTGACCGACATTTCGGGTATACGGGTAGGTACATATTCGATGTCTGCCTCAAAAACGGTTTAATAAATACGGGAATAAATACAAAAAAAAACGTTTCTAAATATCATTTAGCAAACAAAGCAATTAATCTTTAACTGATGTGCGAAATACCGGATAATTTTCCCCTCAGTCACATGTAACATTTGAGAATTCGTGCGCAAATTGAAATATATCTACGTCGGCGTCGAGTATGTAAACAATCGCACTCGTTATAATATTCATTGGTTTCCCTATAAACAACACTTCTCTGAAAATGTCTAATAGAAAATGCGTAACTCAATTGAGTTCCTACGAAATTATTTTATATTCATGACTGTGAATCTACCAGGTAAACATACCGGAGATAAATTGAATAACTCGTATTATCAACATTGCAAATAAGCGCTGTCGTTTGAGGTAGGAAAATATCGTATTCCAATACATGAAAATCTTTCAAATAAGACGCATCCCGTCAACTTCGCTTCATTAATAATTTCATTTGCAAACACTTTAGATTCATAGAAACTTAGTTTAACGACAAGACATGGCGACTCCCGCCACCAATACATTGACGCCATCGACGGAGAAAGAAATTGGTATTCTTACTTTGGTATTTTTCTGTCTACTATTTCTGCAAATTAAGTAATATTCCAACTCAAACTCATATTGATTTAGCAACTCATATTTCTGCCCTACCACTAAGAAGCTAATCTTAGCCAATTCCACATACCAACATACAAAGTTCCAAACTTAGTTCTATCTTTCCGTGAATCCCTAAAATTACGTAACATATGGTAGCGTGATATTCCACATAGGTCGAGGTCCGAATAGGTTACCTTTCCGATTCACTACGAACGCCGCTCGTAAAGTAAGGGGTGGTGTTCTCAGAGTCATGAATACGTTAGTTCCGAGGGTGCACCCGTTTTAATACTTAAATAGACTACCAAAGGGTAGCCTTAGTCTGAAACAAATCTGTTTGAAAAACGAAAACCTCCACCCGTAGCTTCATGGCTCGAATTCTGTTTAAGCGCAATTAGAATTAAAGATTATTGTAATATATCAGACAGAGCCGGAGTAAACAGACGTGCTCGCAATGTTTAGCATCTAATCAAAGTTTATCGATACCGGAGTGATAGCAAACATGAATAACCCTAAGATCGGAATGCGTGAAGTGTAATCGCACAGACCCTTTGGGGAGCCGTTCTATATACAAATTCTATTTGCAAGGGCGCACAGACCCGCCACCATATGAAGATTTCCTCAAATATTATATGCTAAAGCAGCTATTTGAATGCCTCGAGTACCAGGAGTGCAGATGCGAGCACTGTACATGAAGAATAACTTTCTAACAGTAGCCTAACTCCGGACGCTTCTTTGAAAATACTACAACTAGACTAGCGTGTTCTAACTGTTCAACTGGTTAGAACAACTGGTTTGAACTCAGCAGTCTCTATTTTGATTCTTGTTAAAGTTAACCTGATAAAGAAGATAATAAATGTATAGTATCTAATGAACTTTACTGCAAACGATTGCGCTGAGTGTTTCCAAACGTTAAATTATTTAACATTGTTTCTATATTATATTTTGGCATTCATTATACTTGGGAATTTAAGTGCTAAAACAAATAATTAAATGCGTGTAATAATTAAATTCATGTACATATTACGTAAAACAGCAATTTTGCTTTCGTTTGCAGAAGTCGGGTAAAAAGATATAGCTAAAGTAAATGGTGTAGCAAGAATAGCTTTATGTATATAGCAATTACAGATACTTAGATAAGCTTGCATGTACGCTCGATGCCAGTACTTTGAAAGGAGCTTTCACACTGATTGTAGAGTCTATAAGTACTAGGTATATCCCATAGCCGTCTTGGGAGAACCCGTACAGTTTGGTAGTATATACTATTAACTTTTATGCTAGGTAGGATTTCACTTGAGTTCGATGGGTATGCCTCGCGTCGGTACTCGAGCGTTAATACTTAATGAGATTCTGATTATGTGAATATTCTCTCCCGCCTAATAATACGCTATAGAAAAGCCGCTTCATTGTACTAAGATACTGAATATCTTTCGTTGAAAATTATGAAGACAAGCTTAATGCTCTTAGTATTTGATCCACGTAATAATAGTCTATTCAATTCGTACTGCACAACCCCATAAATGAATTGAAAGCAATAAAATTATTAATATCATGATATTTGGTTTAATAAAATCGTGATGTGGAGATAGAAATTACAAATAGAAAAAATATGGAATATAATATGAAACAAAAAACAAAAGTAATTTTTTAAAGTTATTGAAAGTACTTCTTGTGTTTCTGTGTATTTTTACTGTCGTAAATTGTTCACTACGTTTAAGAAAGTTTCGCACTTAGAATATTGAAACAGAGACAGCGCTTGCTCGAGCCACGTAGTCAAGCTGGTGTTAATTACCAAGTAAGATTTAGAGCTTTCGCCGAGGTTATGTATTCCTCGTTATCTCCTTAATTGCTTCAACTATTACCACTGCACTATCTTTATGGCTCTGACTAATATTGTTTAATCTTTATATAGATTTACGAATAACCTAGTAGTAGGAGATTTTTTTATTTCTCCTTACAATTTGTTCAGCGATTTCGGTCTTTAAACGGGTTTATTGAGCTTTACTCCTTATATAATTTTTTGTTTCTAACTTTATAAAGTTGAAAAGAAATAAATATAGTCTTTTTAATTAATTGTTTCCACTCAACCAAAAGTTATCACTGTGAAACAAATCTCGTGTTTTGTAACTTTAGATCGACGTATGATGGATCAGTAGATATCACGAGGCATTGGTGATCGAACACACATTCACCGATGTACCTACCCATACTAGTACATCATTTTATTTGTAAGCTTCGATTTTTTGTAGGCTACTTATCACAATATTGTTTTTGTCAATAAATTCATTTTTAAGTTGAATACAGACTTCCTCCCATATTTATAAACGTAACCTCTCCAGAATTACCTCTAAATCCCTTTGTTTACATTCTTCGGTAATAAATATCAGTTTGTCCCAACTCTCATATGTAAAAAACAAGTATACAGCTTATATGACATCATTAACGACGACAGCACTGGTGCTCATTTTAGCGTTTTTATAGACAGCTGATATTACAAAACATAATTATTTTTATCAAAAAATAGCACGACCTACTTCAACCGTCTACAGAATTCGCGAATATTTCGCACGGATCGATGTGGCATTTTTGTCATATTATTGTTGATTTATCAAAAATGGCTCAGCCGATTTCGATAAAAATAAAATGGAATGGGAAGTATATTTCTTCCACTAAAAAAATAATTATCGAAATCGGACTACTACGTAAAAAGTTATGCGTGGTAATACATAAAAAATATATACGCGTCGAATTGAGTCCTTCCTCCGTTTCGTCGGTCAAAAAGAGACCTAATACTAAAAATAAACAAAACTAACCATTGAAGATTACTCACGTGTTCATCGCGAGGTTTTATGAACATAGTTTTCACTAGGTATGCATATCATTAAAAGTATTAGATTTTCGCTTACACTGTTCAATTTTGTAGAGATTAATTGGCTTTTAAATAAGTAAACAGCGAGCCAATTTCATTCAACATTCTTTTATAGCACAATCATCCTACACGTTAGACTCCAGTCTCCAACTCAACTGAATGACGGCGAGTGTTCGAGCTGTATTCTTAAAAGTTTAGAGTAGTTTTGATGGATATATTCTTCACTAGATATGCATATAGAAAGAAAGAAAGAAATATTTTATTTTCGTAGTAAACAAACAAGTACAGGGCACATTACAAATTATTACATATCTAATTATATACAAATAGGCGTCAACTAAAATGCACCCAAATGTTTGCCACGAAACCGGTCCCAACTCAGCGTTGAAAGCTGCTTGTAAAGAACCAGCGCTGGTATTCTGTTGGGACCGGCAAGTGACGTCACGTACGACATACAGTTATGCATCCTTAGTGTTCCACAAAACATAAAACCAAAAAATAAAAATATAGGTATTCGGCCTTCGCTTACACTTTGTCATTATGCAAAAATTATACAAAAAGTTGGCATATTAATATTTAAAACAGCGACACAATTTCTTTCCACGTGCGTGTAGCACAAGCTGCACAAGCATCCTACAAGGTGGGGATTCTAGTCCCCATCTCGAGTGAATGACGCCGAGTATTCCGAGCGGCGTTGTTAAAACTCAAGCCGTGTCGAGTCGCGCGCTAATTGTGCCATGTAGGGGGCCACCCTCCTCCTAGTGCACTTAGGGTTACCAGCTCATACGTGCAATGTGAGGGATGTCTCCGACGGAATGGGTGAGACGGATTCGGGAGAACGAATTTACTAAATAGTATAGGTTGGATGCAAGCCGCCTTCAACCGGTCTTATTGGAAAACTAAAGGGGAAATCTATGTCCCACAGTTAACGTCCTGCAGCTGATATGATGATGACGGCAAACACCAGTGAGGACTATAAGATTCCTTCTGTTTTTTTTTTATTCACCTTAATAAATTAATCATTAAATAAATGCCGTACAATTATTTAGCTGGTGCAGTCTGTGTGACCAATCAAAATTCTTGCTCCCAATCGAATATTTTTACGATTCCCTTAAAATTAACCTGCAACTTATTAACCGTCGTTTTTTATCTACGGTTTCGCCCGCGTGGTTGTTTAATTTTTGTGCTATCCCATGGGAACATTTAACTTTTCTGGGCCTATGCTATGTCACTTTAGTCTTTCAAACTATGTCCATGTCAAAAATCAAGTCAATTCGTTGCTCCGTTGGTACGTAAAAGAGGAACAAACCAGTAAACGAACAAACGCACTTTCAGATTTAGAGGTACATAAAATATTAGTAGAGCTAGAATAAGGATCGCGCAATCTTAATTTGCCTAGGCAAATGATGATGAAATTAGTATACTATTTTCATGTTGCTTTGAGAAATATTAAAAATCTCTAGCGACTTAGGAACTGTGCTGTGTGTATGCTTAAACTAGGCCACTGAGTAGGAAAATAGGCCACATGGCAACCCTTTCTCTTTTCGAGTCTCATTGTAAAAATAAGAAAAACTGTAGCTGTTGACATTGAGCTCATGAGTCTCACAACGAGAGGTAAAAGAGTGTTACTGCCTTGCTGTAAAATCTTTCTTTTTATTCCCTTCGTAATTAGCGATGCTTTTAGCTTGTTACACTCCGAATTAAATTTCCAAATAAAATGATGCTCATTTATCTATGTACCTTATCTTAATTAGGGTCTGTGAAAATTTCTTTCGCAGGATATTTTAGGATTTTTTTGTCAGTGTAACGTAGCACGCACATGAAGTCGTAAAATTGAAACAGTGTGAAATATGTTCTCGTTTTGTATTCCAATTTGGAATTAGTCACTTTGTAACAAACTTGAGAATTGTACTTTTGGTGAAAAGTAATAAATAATAATAAATATAAATAAATATTAGGGGACATCTTACACACGGTCTCTGACCCCAAACTAAGCTAAGCTTGTGATATGGCTGCTATACTACATATACATATTTTAAATACATACTTATACAGATAGTACCTAAATAACACCCAAATAATAATAAAATAATCAAATAAATCCTAGATTTTGAACGCTGTATCTTCACACTTTTGACGAATATTGTTTTATTACTTACCTATTTTACTCATTAAAAATTATGCTAAGGGATTTTTAAGATCTAACCAGGCAGTGCCAACAAATTACGTTACATACTTCATATTTTAAAACCTTTAGTTCCTGTGATCGATAACACTTCTAAAGTGCGAAATAACATAAATTTATAATATTTTATCAATCAGAGGGACATAAACTTAGGACGGAAGGGGGTCGGAATTCGTGACATTTAACTTATTTAACAAACCTACCTACCTACCTGGCACGGATACTTGTATACCTTCCGTAATAAAAACTTGGCACTCGATACACGCGCCGCCGCTCGCTTGCAACTAATAAACGCCGTACCAGTATTGCCAGTAATCGCAGCTGCACAAAACTCCCGCGACAAAACCAGCGGATTCGAACCGCAACTGTTTCAAAGTTTAATTCAATCGGTGTGCCCCACGCCGAGCGCCGGGAGGGGTGCGGGGGACGTGGCGCAGTGTTAATTACTACTCATGCGGTGTACCACATATCGCTAACTTTGGCGCCCAACCTGGTACTAATGTTTATCTTTTCAACGTGCATACAGCCATATTGTGACTTGGTATCGTTAGATGATGATTGTGTTCAAAGGTATAATTTTACTCTTGACTCACTGGTAGCGTTTCAATAAACTCTACTTTCAAAAGATAAGGTATTTACTCTTACAAAGATGAAAAAATCTCGTAACATTTTCCGTTTCTTGTTCCACGAATATAATTCCGAACGCTCGACTAATAAAACACGAATAGTCGATGTCGAATATTCAATATATTCGCGTCAATGGTATAATTACACGAAAAATTTAATATCGAATACGTTTCGCGATTTCAATCTAATATTGGGGGCGTATTCCGCATGCTCGCTCCGATGCCACCTACATTCCTGTCCCTTGTTAGATCTCTGAGCCGTCCACGGGTAGGAACGCGGCTTTCGGCGCGGCTTTCTCATGTAAATTGTCGGGATTTCCTCAACAAAACTCGATATAAAACTTAAGCGGTGTCGGTGACGCGACCTTGTTTGCAGCCGGAGACGCCTGTCTAGTACACTCTATATCTGCTAGAATACGTCGAACTTTAAACGAATCATATATATGTATTTGAATTTTTTGACAATCATATTCAAACATTTTTGCATTAAAGAAGTTTTATTCGTCATCGATTTACTCCGTGTTTGTCGTCACAGCTTGAATAAAACTCTAAGAATACCATGGCATAATTACTCCGTGTTTGTCGTCACAGCTTGAATAAAACTCTAAGAATACCATGGCATAATCTCCTGTTGTACGTATTTGCTATTCAAATCCCAAAATAAACCAACGTGATCATTACTAATCACTAAAAAACCAAAGACATCTCTATAAAGACTATTTTCGAAGAATTGTGTAAAACAGAAGCAACACTACCTGTCGCTGCCGCGTTTTTATTACCCGAATAGCTCGTTCAGTGGGCTCTTTCTGCGCCCTCATGATGCAATATAAAGTATATCATGGTTAACATAAAACGGTTGGTTTGTAAATTGAAACATTTATAGGCATCGGCGGATCGATACCGGTGGCAAGCTTCGGGTCCATCGACATAAATTCGTATTAGTGCCAACTCAGGTCGACTTTACGATGCCTCAAGCGTACTTATTGCCCGGTCTAGATATTTACCCCTGACGCGGTTAATGTTTATTGGAAATAAAATTATGTAACATACGTCTTTTTATTTTCAATGTTTTCACAGTAGAAATACTTTTTTGTCGAATATTTACATCTCATGCTAAAAGCTATCTCGGTCGCATGAGCTTTTTTAGCACAACAGCACACTTTGTTTGGTCCTTTTGATAGGGTATATTTGACAAAGAGGTTTCCTAAAAATAAATAGAGGACAATATTTAAAAAAAATGTATCATACAAATCCTTTTAATACATAGTGTATGTAATGTAGATACAGCACGTTAGAAATTTCCAATTTCACGTAAAACACTGAGACATATTTATGTTAAATAGAATAAGCGTGGTAAATTAGCCCAAGTTCGTTTAAGAAGCAAGAAAGTTAACTTAAGTCCTAACGGAAAACTTTACCGAAGAAGACATCGTTAGAAACGTTTTCAAGTTTGTCTCAAAACTTAAATTCGTTCTGGTGTTAAATTTTAAATTGATTTCTGCTTAATATATATGTATCCATATATTATATTAAAATTAATGTTTGTCTGTATGTTCTTTATAAAATCGTAAACTATGCTTCTGATCATAATTATGATCTTTAGCAAAGTTGTCGTATATGAGCCAAAGAAGGTTTCTGAGTCGGTGCAATCAATTTTGACAGATGGCGCCAGCAAAGCGCGCAGGGTACAGCTAGTTAATTATAAAATAAAATAATCATGTTGGGTGTCACACATTATCAACTTAATCATGCGTTAGGGAAGTTAGAAGCATTCATTGCTTGATAGGTTTGCGTTTGATTACACACTGCATGAACTTGAGCAGATATGCGGTTAAACTTGATGAAAGTTTGGCTATGACAGACGTGTGCCGCGCCATATAAAAACTCTCAAGCAACTTGTTCGATTCTTTATTGTGTTTAAACAAAATAAATATCTAACGCTATCGATTATTTATTTATATTATATCTGTAATAAAACAAATAAAGGAGTGAGCATACAACTTTGCTCACAGAATACAGAGTACCTCATAAAAGATGCTCAGTACAGATACCTACTGCATACACTGTAGATACTCGTATGCATATTGTAATAGCATATAGCTTCGAAGTTCTTCCTACCCACTTATAGGAAGTCATCGTAATAGATTTAGCGAAACTTCGATATTGCAATATCACTGATTTGATATTCATAGGTTTATTAGAATGGATAGATGGAGCTTTTAAAATAATAACGCACCTATAGAGGTATTAGGTTAAAGGTATGCTCTACTAAGTATTCTATACAATCGGAATGTAGCAAATTCATTTTGAGTTTAGTAAAAGGGTGGGGTGACCCTCTGTGGAGTTCAGATATCACGCGTCGTGTCGCTACCGAGACTCACATGCGCGCATTTCTGAATCGTATTACACTTTCACTGCTGAAAACACACACGTCTGTGTTTTCGATTCTCACGCCCCGCGGCTACTACACATACACACGCCAGGCGTGGTGCGGTAGCGTCTTCCCGCGCCTTGCGTGTGCGTTTTAGAATTAGCAGGCACCTTACAAAAAGTACCTCAGCAGTGAAAGTGTTAAAATATAGGCAATAACGTAATCACCAAAAATTTCAGAAACCAGAACACAAAATACATACTTCTAGACTAAACAATAGACAAATAAAGTATAAAAAGCTTTTTTTTTAATCCACGACGGTTATGAATTAATTAATTAGGGATAAAATAATAAAAAACCCCCGATTTAAAAAATAAATGTAACGCAAGATAATAAATGTAAAAAGATTTCGTAAGTACAGTTTATCTCTCCTGGAAGAATATCCTGGGACTGCCATTAAATGACCTGGTTTTGCAGTTTTATAGCAACGTAAAACAATTTTTGGAAATTTTCAGCGCTATACTTACACCCTTAATGGGTAGGCCGAGCTCCTACAATGGGGCCCTTTAGAAGCTGATGATAATACTTATTTTTATTTACGATGAAATTTAAAATAGTGATGGCAGCCCCTGACAGATGTTCTTCTGCGAGAGATCAACCTATCTAAAACATGTACCAATCAAAAACAGAAACCCATAACTTCAAATTGCATAAAATTTGAAGCAGTGCATAAAATGCTTGCTGCAGCGCCCCCTGTTAAGTTGTCACCGTAATATCTATTTCAGAACATGCGCCAATTAAAATCAAACCCATAACTGAAAATTGCATCAAAATCAGTTAAGTAGTTTTGGAGAAAAACGGCAAGCTTTGCACAAACAAACGCACAAACATCCTCTGACCCCAAACGCATATACCGTCTACGTTCCGTCGTAGGTAGAAAGACAACTAAATGATGAACCTACGTAATAAAAGAAGCGAAAAAATTAAAGAATCAAATAAAATTCTTCGTCGTTTCTCATAACAAGTTTATCATTCCGAGATAACCTCTAGCTAAGTAATTTCACGATTTTATAATAGCCTGTCAAATCTGCGCCCGTCACAATGTCACTGCAGACAGACATGTCAAGACATCGGTCGGTGCGAAATTAAGTGAGTTTGTTGAGTGTAAACAGGGATAATCCTTGGCTTGACTATGATTAGCATATCGCGGGAGTCTGCGTTCCCGAGGGCCATCTGCAATTTAAATCAGGGACTTGGCCGGGACCGGCCGGCTCCTTAGCTTGCGTACTCGGAATTTGAGATTTACTACGATTGGATGATTTGGGGCTTGGGGTTCGATTTTCTGCTTGTTTGGACTGATTGAATTCGCTATTTAAATCGACTTCTGCAAACAATTTTATCATTTTACTTCCGCTGTTCCGGCGACATGACTTTCAGCGAGACGAGCTCCTTCCGGATGTTAAGACTTTGACAGGCATAACGACAGTCTTAAACTTTCTTCTTAACTTCCACTACGTATGAGACTTTTGGCGTCAAAAGTTCAATCTAAAAATTGGGACTGTTTGAGAAAATACGACGCTTGTTAAGTAATTTAATAATAAAAAGCCTTTATTCAACATCATTTTACAAAATTAAAAATTCATTACATAATTATTTTTCAATTCAATTAACATTATCAGTTTATTTATTTCAGTCAATTAAGTGCTTAATAAAAATCTTGAATTTTGTTTACGTTTTTCGTACCTATATCCTTATAATATACTCGTACGTAAGCACCAGCTCTATAGACTATCTATCTTCGAGCGAGTAGTATAGTTGTGGAGATTAGAACCATCAATCAGTTGCTGTGAAGCACTCGCCGAGATACCTCTATCGTGGGCTTAAGTTAAGAGCGATTTGTCTAACTTGCGCTCGTCTTAACTGAAATATTGCGGTTTTATTTTCATAAGCCTTTATGAAAATTTGTCAAACTGTGGCGCTTTTAATGCTATTAATATGAATAATCAGCTTGCGGCTATGCCGTATTTTGTGAATACTTGAGATATTTTGAGACTGAAATGAGCCTTTTTTGCTTGGAGTGATAAAACTTTAAAGATGTTAAAAATAATTGAAATAGAAAAATATCTCATACAATTTTAACTTTGCGCCAAAATATATTACTGAACCAAGCCTTGAGACATGGGTTTGTGAAAAATAGCCGTGTATGTAGAGTGACAATGGCCAACGTAAAAGGCATATATGTTCCTCAAAAATATTTAGAAACTAGTTGTAACTAAAGTATTCAATATGAAAATAAATTTAATTGAAACTTTAAATAACAATAAGTAATAAACAAGAAGGTGAATTTTATTGTAAGAAACAAAAATTACAAAACTGTATTGTGAAAATTCAACAATACTGTATTGTAAAAATTCGCTTACGTTGTCAAAAAAAGTTTATCAAAAAACGGACCACATACGAAGAAGGTTCAATTTTAACTCATTCCATCCATAAGCCGTAGGACGTCCACTGCTGGTCATAGGCCTCTCTAATAAGACCGGTTGGAAGCGGCTTGCATCCAGCGAGATCCTACAGTCTTGATGAGGTCGTCTGTCCACCTCGTAAGTGGACGCCCAACGCTGCGCTTGCCGGTATGTGGTCTTCACTCGAGAACCTTTCGACGCCACTGGTCTTTAGTCCTCCATGCTATGTGCCTTGCCCATTGCCATTACATCTTGCCAATCCGCTGGGCTATGTCGTTAACTTTGGTCCTTCTATAGATCTCCTCATATCTGATTCGATCTCGCAGAGAGACTCCTAGCACAGCCGTCTACATAGCTCGTTGAGCTACTTAGAGCTAATTAAAAAGGCCATATCACGTTTTAATGCCATAAGTCATCACTGGAAACAAACAAAAGAAATGGTTTGACGATGTCGTCACAACTATATACAACACACTTTGTGATCTGATCATTGAAGTTAAAAATGAAAATAATATTATAATTTAACTTTCGAGCATTTCCATTTTCAAACATAATTGTGTCCGAGAAAATTTTTTCGCATGGAGCATCTACTCAGATGGAGACGTCCGTCTACTGGAGAAATTCCCTCTCCTCGCCGCAGCAGGAAAGAATTTAATCGCTCTTATGGGACGGTTATTTATGGCTATATACTTTATTCACTACCGCCAAATTATTAATCCAAGTCCGTACGCTGCTCTTTTGGGGAATATGAGAGTTGTAAAGCAAATGTTACAAAAAAAACCACTTGTGTTGCAAACTGGTTTGGTACAGGGAAATCTGCAAATAACATTGTTTCTTTTTTTTGCAGCTTGCTTTCTTTATTCTATTTTTGATTGCGGGCCTGAATTTTATCACAATCATTTTAGCGAAAAACGTCCACTTTTTTTTTTTTTTGTATGTTCGTCAGACTTCTCCTCCAACACAAGTCGGAGACGTTGGCAACAAACACTATTACATCATCTTGCGATTTATGCAAATTTAATATGGTATAAGTCGAGCAAAACATGGTTTTATAAACGTGTATGCTATTTTCGTAAAAACGTCCACTACAGGTTGTTTAATTTACTAAAGTAGTAACTATTACTTCCGGGTGCGTAACTGCCTATACTTATCTAAAGTTAATGAACATCCTGATGTATTGAATAAAAGAGGTTTGACCAATAATTGCGAATTTCTATTATTTGTAGATGCATTCAAAATATAACGCTGGTTACATTTTAGGTAACACGAGTAATACAAGTTGATGTAATACCTACAAGTTCTATTTGCGTATCAAAATAGTGAACGTTATTTAACACGAAGAAAATTTATACCTAACCGAAAGCCTTTCCATGGTCGTACGTATTTCCTAAGCATGCATAAATTTTCATGAACATGTTTTCTTTGGTGAATCTATTGCTTTCCGGTTTCGGCGTCAGACTAATCATGGTAAATGGCCTCTAGAACCACATGTTCTCATTTTCTCTTTACGTAGGTATAATTTGGTGAACATAACCATTTTCGATACTTATGTGTAGAATCGTGTAGTAAATTGTAGACAAAACATCTTCACTTTTAATGAATTTACGTCGGTATAGCAGCAGTAAAAAATAAATTTGGACATGATTTTTCTGTTTTTTCACCTAAGCCTGACAGTGCTTCCATAAGACGAGTTTGCTTTCGTCTGTCCGGATGTTGTTTTTTGTCTAAAGGTCACATTTTTCAACGAATCTCGAAGAAATTTGATACACGTGTTCTACATAATATGTGCATCAAATTTAGTCAAGATAAATATATTATTTTCCGTCGGTAATTCCCTTAAAAAGGAGGAAAATTTGCTGTCGCGCCATGTATCAGCCGATTTCGATAATATTTGACAAGATTATTTAGTATCTAAATCCTAACAAGTTTTGCGACTATGAACCAAATCAGTCAAGAACGAATCGAGATATTATTATATGCTTATGAAGATTAAGTTAAGGTGATGTGTCGCGATGTCTACTGTTTGAAGAACTACTATTTTTATATATCAACTAGTATTTTGCACAAAACACACGGTGCCTTCCAAAATTTCGTCAGTATAACAAATCTCGGCACGGATTCTTCAAAGCGCCACTCGTATCTATTTCATAAGCCACTTTGGAAACTGTATGGGCTCCAAGTTCCGGCGTTAGATTCAATTGTGGCTGGTAAATCTAAACGCACAGGAAGTTTCGCTCAATCGCGTCCCCACCTGCAGCCGTATTTGAAATTCAGATAAGGCGAGACAAACCGGGTCGCAGTGTTACCCAGTGTTTGTCTGTGCCAATCCCGAATTCTGGTTCTGGCGCTGGTTCGGTACGAACGATACGATATGCTTGGCAATGGATTCTGTCAGTTTTAGTTGGAAAACAGATAAATCATTTAGAATGCACTGCTTTCAATGTTACCATTCGACAATTTTCTAGATAATAATTGCAACATGATTTGAGCTGAGTTATCAGAATATCGCTAAACTGTAGCGCACAAACAACTTTTTTTGAGAGGCCATCATGTCAGAGGCCTTCAGGCGTCTTAAAAACTCCACACCAGGCTAGCCACCCGGCCTATACGAACTTACTTACTTTTTTTTGTCTTTACTTAATGCCAAGCAGATTCAAGTAAATTCATTCGTAATCAGCAGAGATATCGGAAAATTAGACAAATATGCGCACAACAAACAAATTAAAATTAAATTGTGAATTTTCTTATATTCAGAAACCGATAAAAAATACTAAAAGTTTAAGAATGTGTTCTTACCATAGGTAAGTGTTCTAACCATAAGTTGTTCTCTCGGGCTATTATGATTGTACTTGTATTTTGTTAGGTAAAACCTCAGCACCTCGAAGCATTTTCCTCGCTCGTTAATTTAATAAAATGGAAAATTTTAATTGCGACCGACCCTCTTTTTGGGGTCCCATTAAAATAACACTACAGTGCTCAAGTTGCTATGTTTCTTTTGAGGATAAAATTATAATGATATCAAGATGTCGTCATCCCACCCGTACACATTGCGATTTTAATGGTTAAAAAATCTTAACAATTTTGACAGATTTTTATAAGCGAAAGAGATCTGTCTCAAAATACCACAGTGAATATGAAATATAAATACGAATATAAGACTGCATTTGAACACAATCTCTCTTGATGACAAGCAGCGAAACAATATCGAAAATACCATTCTCACTTATACTTTAATACCTAATTTAAGAACAATTCCGCTAACTGAAAATATAGGTACACGAACGAAAACATAAGCGATATGTGGGTGCAAAAGGTCAGTGTAAAGTTATTATTGTTATTCCGAATAGATAAAATAAACATATCAGGTGAAAATGCTAACAAGAAAACATAAATTAGGCTTAGTCTACAATTCTAAAAAGAGCGAAGTCATGGTTTTTAAGGCAAAGAATAACAATCCTACTGCCGTTCCTCCCATTTTCTTAAAAGGAAATCAATTAAATATTGTTAACAGCTTTAAATATCTTGGTCATATAGTGACAGATGATCTCAAAGATGATCAAGATATAGAAAGAGAACGCAGAGCATTAGCAGTAAGATGTAACATGATTGCCCGCAGGTTTGCTCGATGCACGAATGATGTTAAAATAACTTTATTTAAGGCCTTCAGTCAGTCTTTTTATTCGAGCAGCCTGTGGGTATCATACACCAAAAAACCATACAGTGCGCTTAGAGTACGTATAATAATGGTTTTAGGATGCTGTTGGGGCTGCCACGTTATTGTAGCGCATCAGGGAGGTTTACACAAGCTCTAACCGATGGCTTCCACGCCATCATGAGAAAAAAACCTATGGACTAAGTTTTTGTCTGAAATAAAGATTTATTATTATTATTTATAAATATAAAAATAAAACGCAACATAATATTAGACAGACTAGGAAATCAATCATCTTTAATTACATAATTATGTTCACAAAGGAAGTAGGTTTAAAATATTGCATGTGAATAATACTAGTATTACTAGATTGTTGCTACAAATAAACTATCCTAACTTGTCGAAGAAAACATATTATCTCTATAACTGTACCTAGTATGAGCTTGTACATTTTTTTATTTACTCGATAGAGTTAAAGTAAACAACAATTAGTATGGAAATGAAACTGCACCGATAGGTGGCGCCGTACGACCCTCAAAGAATAATATAGTTTATTCATAAAATTGTAGTTAACATTAATTTTGCCGAGTAAGTAAAAAAACTTGTACAGATTTATACTAGAGGCACTGGTCTGCTGTTATCACTAGCAATTGGCGTTAGATAAATATTATCTCCGATCCGCTTTTATAATGACGATATCAATATACTGGCTATTGTTATCGAAGCGGACCACGGCTATTAATTATCCATTGAACATAATTTGGGCGGGACCGAGGCTGCCCTGCGCGCGACTGGACCGCTGATTCGAAATTGATGCATGCTGTCTTATTATAGTATAATTTCGCATTTTTTTCCGCTGAATTGGCCTAGTCTTGCGGTTTTCAATCCAAATGTTTACTGCTAGCCCTATTTGAAATGTATCGACCTAGATTTCATATAAGGCCATTCCAGAAATCCCTGTGTGCGGCTAGATGCGACTAGCATATGCCAACTTTAAATTGTAAGAACCGTTAATTAATAATACTTCTAAATAGATTAGTGAACTAACCGTGAAATTTTGTCTTGAGTCCAAAAAAAAAAGGAGCTTATGAGACAAAAATATGATAGTTTTAGTTCCAAACAATATTTACCTACTTTGTTTTCTTAGAGTTAAAAAAATTTTAATCAGTACATCTTAAACCTGAACATAACCTTATTGCACAAAAAATGTATACTTCTGTCAACACAATTTTTCAGTGGCAAAAAGGTTTCAGACGTGTGAAATACAGTCGTAAATTATCTGCCGTTTAATTAAAGCAAAAGTTGGCCAATCTGCGTTTTTAAATAAGCGAATTCTTTCACAAGGATTGTAGGGACTATCAAAGGAAATAATAAATTGTTTCCCACCCGCCTCCCGGCAAGTTTTGTCTGCTTTTCAGACGAAAGGCATCTTTATCGCTCTAAAACTTTTTCTTCCTTGTGTAGTCCTGGAGAACCCCCTTTTAATGAAACTTAAACGAGCGCGTCTTCTGCAATTTAGATAAGTATCCCACTTGCTGTTTAATTAAATACTACTTTTTGATAAGAACGATGAAAACTCTGAATAGCCGCGCACCAAAATTAACTTCAAAATTACATTTTGAAAATTGAAAATTACATTAAAAAACCTCATACACTTAAAGACAGTCATGTAGCATCCTAGGTAGTTTAACATTGATCTAAATGAAGACAGTAAATGTTTTTTGAAATTAGGTCTTCAAAAATCTAATTTAAAAAAGGAACCGACACTAAGCTGCATGATTTTCCTTCATTTTTCAGCGTTTTAAAAACCGAGTACACGGTACATAAAGTTGGAAACTGGAAACTTTTGTATTTACTAGAATGTTTATACTCGCAATGTTGTCTCCCCTGGGTTGTTTCCCAAGATATTTATAATCAGCAAGTTTCCCCGACTTACTGTCGGCGACGAAATATCCTTTTAATGGTCGTCGGAGTGTCGGCTCCTCTGCAATTTAGATTAGTCCTTTAATTAAATTAACATTATGATCCCTATCTCGGCGGAGCAGGTGGCCGACATTATTGCCCCGTTGGAACTCTTTCTTTGCCATCCTTTTGAGATTTTAATTGTCTACTCTGAATTCTTTATTACTTTTGCGAGATTCGGTTAGGCGTCGGAGCGCGGACATAAGTGACTCGTTATTGGGTTGTTGTTAGGATTGAATTTGTTTAGGTGTCATTATAACTATGTTTGGTTTGTTGCTTGTAGCTAGAAACACACACTTTTTAAATACTTTAACTCAACAATTCTGGGGGGTCTATATTTGTTACGCTCCACATAAACCATTCAATATTATTTTTGTTCGCGTTCGAAATGGTATTATATTACCATTTAAAATGTTACTCGTAGTTTAATTGACATTCAGTTAACCAAAATAAGCAGAAGTATCGTCTTTTGAGACGACAATGACAAGGGAGAGGTCATTAATATTGTGATATCAGCAAATATTGCCCCAAAGGTCTCGAAGAGTTCCTAGAGTTAATTATAAAAGTTGAAGTTCGTTTATTTCCTCAGTAGTTAGCGCCGAGGTTCAGTGGTTCTATCGGAACTTTCAGATAGGTAATAAGAGAAGATTCAGAATGTAAAGTTAAATATTGAAAGTCGATCCAATGATTTCAATTAGCTCCGTGTACTTCGGTTGTTCTCGTAACTTCGACCTTTTTCTCTGTTTTCCAATCTATTTGCGTTCGTTTTATCTATTTTCCAACAGCTACATTCTTCCAGCGAGCGCAGGTCGACCGAAAAATGAGAAATATCTCTCTATCTGAGGCAACCGGTTTGCTCGACGCTGGACTAACATTTGCTTCGTGATTTAACAAAACCTAACATTGCAAGATACAATCTCACGCTTCAAAGGACTTGTATTTTTGAGATCATAGCGCTTAAAAAACATAGAGCTGTCTATAACATAGAACGGTTCGAATACAAGTATACTCGTATCGATCAGATTCAAAGTATTTTGACGCATAATGCCAAAATCGCAAAATATCGCAATAGGCGCCAAAACCATACATGGCTATGATATTTTGCATATTTAGACAACTTAAGT
The DNA here is from genome assembly GCA_964007245.1 of Hypomecis atomaria. Lineage (NCBI taxonomy): Eukaryota > Metazoa > Arthropoda > Insecta > Lepidoptera > Geometridae > Hypomecis > Hypomecis atomaria. Next base: position 11,785,130 of record OZ023291.1, read on the forward strand.
CATATATATACATTGGTAGTAAAGTTTTTTCTTCTGTAAACCCAAACACTCCATTTAGCGAGTGGAAACGCCGTGAACTCAATCGTCGTGGCTCCGGTGAAGCCGCGAAACTTGTGAATTATTGCGGCTGACATTGAGGAGCCGAGAAAAATTGCCCTCGGCGAATTTCAGCGTTTCACTGTCCAACTCACTTATTTTCTTTTTTATTGACGGACGGGCAGGATTGATTGTATTTTCAAACTTTGTTATTTCTTTGATTTTGTTTCGAATAACGTGCTCTATCTATTGTAGACAAAAATGTGTGAAACGATTATATAAATATTTCTAAGCACATAAATTCTTCTCTAGTTCAAAATGAATTCTTACTTTTCTACTTTTTGCGAAGTTAACTTGAATACCAACTGCGCAAAACAGTCACAAATTAAATTGGTAAAGCGAAAGTGCATCATCCTTTTTTAAAATACGAAGCTCACTTAGGTAACCAGAATAACAAAGGCTTATTCTCGGTCTTCTTTTTCGTTCATACGCCGGGGTAAATGTAGAAAACAAAATGGGTTGCCAAAGTTCAGACTAAAATGGTCGGACAAAAAGTTAACCACCGATTTTCTATTCACCGACCTCCATACGAGTTGTTTCAATCAAGAAAGGGAGCGAGAGTAAAACAATGGTACTTTATTACCCAACGTGTAGTAGCAAAGAAGCAAAGATTTAATCAGGTGTTTTACAAGTTACGAGTGAGGTTAAAGTTTTCTGATTAGAACTGAGTAAAGTGTTGTCATGAAAGAGGTTTCTTGTCTTACCTTAGTAGGAGGTTGATGAATATGTGTGATTCGTATGTTTAAAATTGTGTAATGTAGGTACTTTAAAGCAACACAATTTAATTTGTTAATATTAGTAGAATATAATTCATTTAGTTTTGTCTTCTTTGGATGTACAATATTTTCTTGAAAAGATATTGAAAAAATCAGATTAGTGACAGCAATAACAATAAAATGTGTAATGTAAAAATCTTAAATAACGTATGTAAATAACATAAAGTAACGTTTGCTCGTAATCTGTTAGCCTCTTGCATTTACGCATCTTACATTTTTTTGAGGCGGCAATTTTACTACTACACACTACCTACCATCTACAAAACCACGCGCGTCAGTAAGCGTGTAAGCTCATTTTTGTGGAATGAGTCACGTGTGTACCAAACACTGTAAATCGGAATTGAATAATTGTACAAAAAGCATAATTTAAAGCAAAGCAATGTAACTAGACAAGAAAAAACAGCAAAGAGAACATCTAAAGCCAATACTGTTGCCCATTTGCCCATCACTCAGGTAGAAAAAGTGATAAAATAAATCTTTGATTACTTTTTATTGGTATCAGTTGACTGACATTTAATTTCAATTCCTGTTTGTGAGACCGTGCTTCGCAACGTGAAAGCATTTTTCATTACAGGCAGTTTTTGTGCGAGTGATACCTACTTCGACGACCGATGACCACGGCGGGATCAATTTGATTAACCGGCTGTGTTTTATAAGCGAAAATGTTTTCCATTTGTATTCCTACATGTGTTACAATTTAAGCGATTGTATTTATCGAATCGCAGTATTGGTGGTATCGTTTTGCAAATACAGGAAATAAATACAGGAAATATGATAGGTACAAGTCCAGACAGTTGAAGTCAGTTGAATTCCCATGTTTAGTGGATTTAAATATATTATAAATTCAATATTTGATCAATCATTTAATATTCTCATGACCCGACATTTTGAGAACTCATCATCATTCTGCCCTTATCCCACTAGGTAGGGTCTGCACAGCAAGATTCCTTTTGCCACTTCACTCTAGCATACGTCATCTCATCATCACTTTTTTAAACATTTGGAGAACTGATTAAATAATTTTTTTGAAACTAAATAAAAACAGTTTTTGTAGAAAGATTAGCTGTAGTGTAGCAACTACTTCGTTTCAAATCTTCATAAGTCTGTTTAAAACTAAAAAAATATTTAGTATTATTATTTCACAGCTCCGAATTTTGGTGTGTAAGCTGCTTCCCATGAGAAGGAAATATTGAACTAGTGACCAGCCAAAACAAATATATTGGTATCATTAACTCATTTAGTGAGTTGTCACACCAAAATGCCGATATGAGACCTAAAAGTTAGGTACACACGGAGTATGATAAATTTGCAGTGCACCAGCCTCCGGGCGTTTCCGCTCCGATCGCTTCGAATGCACGTCCGTGCCGTGCGATCAATTGTGTGAGCACACCTTTTTTTTTTCTAAATATTTATGGACTAGATTAGAACTTTACACCTATCTCTTATTTGGAAGTATGTATATTTCTAGGCGTCCGACATATTCTATATAAGATATCATTAGAATCAGCTTTAACCATGAGAATCGAGAGAGTTTTCGACAGTTGTGTTGCCAGTGATGACATAAATGGAACGGAAACGTGGTCATTTACTGTGGGCCTTATGAATAAGCTCAAGGTAGCCCAACTCGCTATGGATAGGGCTTTGCTCGGAGTCTCGCTGCGAGATGGAATCAGGAATGAGGAGTTTCGCAGACGAACCAAAGTTACCTACATAGCCCAGCGGATTAGTAAGTTGAAATGGCAATAGGCAGGGCACATAGCTCGTAGAACTGATGGCCGATGGGGCTGTAAAGTTCTCGAATAGAGACCACGCACCGGGAAGCGCAGCGTAGGACGTCTACTGACCAGGTGGACCGACGATATGATATTATTAAGACCTCAGGACCTCGCTTCCAACCGGGCTAATTGGAAATCCATAGGGGAGGCTTATGTCCAGCAGTGGACGTCCTACGGCTGATTATGATGATGATGAAGTCTAAATCTTTTAACCAAGTCAATAAAAATCTAATATCACTATTCAGTTTCAATATTTGTTGTGTTTTCATTAATAACTTCACAGAGACACAATAACATAATTAAGTTCAGTGTTGCCATATTAACACTCAGTCCCGGGCCGTGCGCAATTATTATTATCACGTGTCCGGCACTCGTCGGTATTAAATTAATTTTGTTCGCATCGGCGAGTACAGTTATCGATCGTGCTATATCGAATATGGGAATTATTCGAGCGCGCCGATTGTCACTCGATACGACAGGTTTATCCTCCGCGCAGGATTCAATATCCAACTTGACACGTGGAAGTAGAAATAACTGACAATTCTATTATTTGGACAACTTCTTAGGTAAATCGCTTCATCCTGGTAAGTTTATTTTATTTCGAGTATTTTGTTTGTTTTGCAAAAATAGTTTTTGAACATGGCAGCCGTGGTGATCTAGTAATAGTAACGTCCGCATTACAAACAATGAGGTCGTCAGTAACGTCGGTTCAAAGCCTTCATATCCGGTTCATAGAACTTATGAGCGGAATTTTACACCAATAGTTTTTCGGTAAAGGAAAACATCGTGAGGCAACCTGCGTACTTTCGTAGAAGAAATTCGATGGCGTTTGTAAATATTGTAAATCCGTCAACCCGCACTGGGCCAGCGTGGTGAAAAAAATGGCCCAATCAGCATCATGGGTAGCTGCGTACAGCAAGTGGACTATAAAAATGGCTAGTACAGTACAGTTTTCAGAATATGTAACTGAAATGGCTTTTTTTCAACTGACTTCCAAAAATTCGAATTAAGATTTAACCAACTGAAATTGTACCGTACTTTACTGAAGTCAAGTATCACTTTTTATTCAAAAAAATTAGTTAATTATTATTATAGGTCAAAGTTTGACCAGCTATCGAGATATAACTGAAAAATAAATTAGATCATTATACATTAAAAATATATGTATTGTGAAATTACAAAATGCAATATCGCAAATATTCCTTTTATTTTAAGCCTTACATTTTCGATCCAAGTTTAAAACACTCGAAACAACTTCAAATAAAGTGGTGCATCCCGAAAATTAATAGGATTACCCAAAGTTTTAAGCGATAATTTTTATTTGCCCCTAAGGAGGCGAATATTTCTCATCTCGCTGTCGCATTAACGTCGACGCGTAGATAGTATCGCCCTCTGTGGACGTATCGGATGCCGAAACGCTTTCACTTGTCAAGGTAAATCGAGAAAAGGTTTGATAACACGAGATTTTATCAACACGAGTTTGTTCTGGGCATTCAGCAATTCAATTCTTTTCAAATTATAACACATCACTTTTATTTATTTCCCCACGTTAACACAAATGTAAATAATATAGTACTCGTATGTAACGAAAAACATGAAAAACTAAATTTAACTAAACTTAGGATTGTAACACATGTAGGCTAATAAATAATATTAATTACAATCAAAAACTATCATTTGAAATGACTAAAGAAATGATAACCAAAATCATTTCACAACAAAACGATCTAAATAACCTATCGTGGATATCGGGATTTCAATGTTACCAGAAAAATTCCCTTTCCTGAATCTCGGGGAGTATGAAACATAACTCAATAGTGAGGTGGTACGGATTCCGGGCGCAGCCGACCGTAAAATGGTGGACATGGAGGGGCATTTTCAAACTGACCGGTCGCGCCCTCGCGCCCGCCTGAAATATGCGAGGTGGTCGCGCGTTTGACACTTGTGTCGGAGTACGTGCTTAGTCGCTGTTGCTTTGCCATCTCATGCCTTTTTTTTCGTGGAAATCCAGCTGAAAAATACACAAACAGATAGTTTTTTACTAAGTTCTATGTATTTCTACAAGAGTATTTTGGTGACACATTAATGGACAAATATGAAATACTTTCAGTTTCTGCTGTTATCCTGTATTTTTACGACCAAATATTTCATAAGTTGCCATGGGCGTGTACCTGGTACCTGTATTAGTAGGTATATGTTTAGATATGATGTGGGTGGCAAAGCCTGTCAAGGGTATATTTAACTTAAATATAAAGTTTCAAAATAATATAAAGTGGTTGAAAATTTATTCGCCTTTTTTACTTAAAAAATCGGAAACAAGTTCTGCATTACACATGAGATTAATAATGTTTTTGATATTTTATCGTAATCTAACAGCCGAGCCACTATATTAACACTAAGGTGTAGAGTTTGTGAAGTTATGGTTCATAATGTTAGTGCTTGGAGATTCAGAAGCTTGGCTCTACACGTGATCTGATACCTTTTTGACAGTACGAGCCCTATACGAGTCTTGACAACATTTTACATGAAAATGTTTTCGGTGGGATTTATTATTTCAATGTACGGCTGTACACTATGACATTTTCCTATAAACGGAATGTTTCAGAGGCACGATAGAAAAATATTTTCATTGGTAAAGGAAAGCGTTTGGTCGGAAAATGGCGGACATAAAGGATGTCCGCTTGCAACTGACCGAAAATACCTACATTTCAATGATAGTGGGACACACAAATCAATACTTTAGTACATGGAAAACATTGTTATCGGTTAAACTTACTTCCTTACCAATATCATAGTGTGTTTATTGGTTTGTTACTCTTTAACGCAGCAACAGAGCAATGGGTAGACTTGATTTTTGATTCGGATATAGTTCAAAAATGAAGTTGAATGCTAAGATTCGCGGGCCAAAGCTAGTTGTAAATAAAAATTAATATAAAGAATAAATAAATTTGATTAATACTTATGAACAAAGAAACGCAATCGGTACCAAGACGAGCATAGCGAAGCGTACCTATTGATTAAGGTCTAAAGTTTGTGAAGTAAGGGCTTGTCGAGTTAAGTCCTGTAGAGTTAGAAGGTTAGCACATGAATTCTGATAACTTTTTGATAGTGCAAACTATAGTCTGCCTTGTCTAGACAAGGCCTAGGCCTCAATTTACATAAACATGTTTTTTGTTGGATCTGTTTGTCTGATAAATATAATGCGCTACTAAAATAATCTTATTTATTTCTTCAATCTTTGTCTTTAACAACACGGTGTTTTTATTGATTCTATTTTTTACCACCGTTATAGCTTTTTGTTAATAACTCCGACTGTTCTGCTACTTTAATTTTACTTTCCTGTTTTGCATGAGCTTGAAAATATTTGTAGGTAGTGCTATGAAGCAGATACATAGAAATATATAAAAATAAATATAAAATATATATATAATATATATATAATAAATATAATAAATATAAAATATATATATATATATATATATTTATAAAATGAAATAAATATACCATATTAGAAAGCGCATTACTCGCCGTTGGTACTGAAACCTTGCATAACATCAAAACCTAACTTCGTTTGCTGTTTGAAATTTCAAAGCTTAATTAAACAGACGCAGTTTTGTAAAGAATATGCCCAAAATCGGAGCTGTAAAATCTATCGTCGTGTATAAAACAGAATTCTTGCACGCTCGACCGGAAAATGGGCGACATAAAGGTCCCACATTCTGGGAACGGCCATGCGCGTGTAGCCGATAAAATATTATATTTATACATCCTACCCTCATTGTACAATTGCTACGTTTCCTCAAATGAACTGATATCAATATGTTACCTTCAGATTTTATTGCCAACAAAAAGCATCAATAATTCGGTTACATTGTTGTAGGCTATATAATATACATTCCTTTCCTTATCTCTGGGTTTCTAATGTAACCGTGAAAAATAAAACACATAATATTTTCTTCTAAAAACTTAAATACTATAATAAACTGAGCATTTATTTTGATTTGCAATAAAACGCTATCAACACATTAAAACATAATTATCTACATAAATAACTTCGCAACTCATAAATTGTCCTTTTCATTCTTGAGCCTGTTATAGCAATGGTAAATTAAAATAACGAAATTAGGAAATGGGTCGTAAAATATAAATAAAGTGGGCAACAAGATGGCGGTAGTTACTGGCGGTGTTGCCAGCTATCAATCTCCATTTGCCGCACTCGGCAAATCGCGCCGGCGCCATTACTAGCTTGTGTTTTATTTTATTTCGTTAAATAGACCCGGCGAATTAATGCGCTGCACAATTAACAAACTGCTAAGGTATTGTAGAATCGGTTTTCTAGCTGCTTTGGTAATTGTGTATTATAGAGTGAATTTTGTATGGTTTCATTCTTCAAAGAAAAAGGGACTCTGCTTTTTTTATTAAATAAACTAGGTGGCACAGGAATTACAGAACTTAATTTCATCTATCCTTTTTTGTCGGGCAGCCAGACAATTGCGATCAAAGCATTTTGTTTGCAAATGGGAAAAAAATGTAGTTACTTGGGGTAAGATCGAAAATGGGGAAAGACCGTTTTCCTCCAATTTCTTCCAAACGCAATGATATATTTTGTTCCTGGTAACATTTCTAGTGACGCCATCTTGTTATGCATCTGCCTGTAGTTAGTCGGATTGTGTCAGTCGGTGCTAACGTGATTTATGGTGTTTTTTGTGAAAGAACTACTTTTTAGCTTGTTTTTGGAAATCCGGACTTACCTCAGTTACATTACCTTGGAATCCAAGTGAGTTTTTTTAACATTTAATAAGTTCAATCGAAGTAAAATCATTACCAAGCCTTCATTTCAAAATATCCAAGGGGCAAGTTCGGAATCCAAAGCAAATTGAACTTTAATGCTAGTGTAAATAATAACGATTAAGTTAAATATTTCGGACTTACCCCGGTATCTTCCGGTCTTTCCCCATCATCAAAACAGAAATGTTCTAGTATTAATAGTCCTGTTATGACAGTTTCGTAGAAATTAGGCACAAGCAAGCAAGTGAAATATCGAGAACAATTCAATATGACAAAATTGTAACAAAATACCTAGACACATTTTATTAGTGATAATTTTGGGCCACATAAAATAATAATTTTAAAATGCTCTTCCAACTTCTCAAAAAAGGTTCCGATCTTACCCCAATTCACCTTAAAGCTATGGAGAAGCTTCAATAATAAAATAGATGAATTTGTATGATTTTTTTTCTAATAAGTTCATTTTTTGTTTCAGGTGCGAACATTGTTCGTGAGTGGGCTACCAATGGATGCAAAACCTCGGGAATTATATCTTCTATTTCGAGCATACGAGGTAAGACTATAAATACCTACTTACATGAAATCAACAAAGTTTACCGTTTATTTTCCTAAAAAAATACTTCTTCGCGAATTGATGTGAATCAACATTTTCCCTGAAGATATTTACCGGGATACTAAAACCTACTACTTACTACGAACGAACAAATATTTACAAGGAAAAAGAAATATAAAACGTATGAAACAACATCGCTTCCGTCACGCGACGGGACTGGAGGATCTCGAGTCGGATTACTGCGCCGTAAATATCAAATGTCATGCTCCGATTCGTAATATTCGGATTGAATGGATTCTGTCTACCGATAAGGGGGATTACACTCGATGCTAGGCTGGCACGGACGGCGCCGCAAACATAAAGGTGGCCAAAGTTAGATCGAGGGTCGGCGGTGGAGGCATCGCGTGCGCGCCGCCCGCCCGTGCCAGACACCGCTGCGAACCATTTCAGTACATCGTACACCAAAATTTCACTATGACACGGGTGACGGCCGTGGCAATTTCAGTAGGTAACGTTCTCAGAAACAAAAGTGTCCTAAAACTCTTCTACCCATATACAATCTAAATGAACACGAACCTTTCGACATATTGTTTAGATAACAGAGTTAAATAACCATTGTAATATCATTCGCAGGGCTACGAGGGCTCCCTGTTGAAGGTTACCAGCAAGAATGGGAAAACAGCTTCGGTGAGCTCATGCATATTATATTCGATTCAATTTATAACCAGTATTTACTTAAATAATGTAACACAAACATTGAATTGTTTGCAGCCTGTCGGGTTCGTAACGTTCCACACGCGCGCCGGCGCCGAGGCGGCGAAGCAGGACCTTCAGGTTGGTGTCGCCTTACAATCTGCCTTACTAACGTTATTATATCTATTACTTGAGTATTGAGTTTGATCTAATCTATATTAGTACCGCATTCGATAACATAGCGCAATGAACCATGGCTTGGAACAAACTCAATTGACTATACCTATACGAACGTAGAAAATAATATCGTAATATATTTATTACAAGTACTTCCTACAATGAGGAGACACAATATTAACAATGAGAATACAATATCACGTACACAAACCGCCTAATCAACTTGACTGGCTTCGAAACACAGTATGGTAGGGTTACAGTGCATTACGATATCTGAACCGACGACCGCTGTACCCGGTCAGCCCAGCTATTGTAAATACTAAAACATGTAAACGCACGGTGTTACTAAACCTCTTCTCATCACATGCCTCAACACAGCCAACGAGCACTATAGTAATATTTTCATTGTAGACTAGGAATAACATTTCCTGACTCGAGTAACCGCATCGTAAGTTATGCTAAACCTATGCACATATCGAATAGACACGTCGGGTGATCAAGTCGGCCGCCGAGCCTACCGACGCCTCACTGTGATAATACGGTGTAAATACGCAAATGCATGTCACTGTTTGACAGGTTTTTGATGTCACTACCCGAGCACTGTGTTCCGTCACTTTAGCAGGCGCAGGCGCGGACCTCAATACAGTCTAAACATTCGACATGATTATTTTTCCCACTTATTGCCAGACTGAAACACAATCGGTGTTCTTGTTACTCGATTAAAGTTACAAACCTTAGTCTTCCCGAATGGCATAATGTTGCAATCGCGCGCCCGACGGTCGGCGAGTCGCGACCGGCGGGAGCTCGCGCCGCCCTTCCATCGTCATTATATCGGAGCGCCGCACCGCTCGCGGCTGTTCACAGCAGGGCGTCCGGTTCGACCCCGACATGCCGCAAACGATTCGGCTGGAGTTCGCTAAAAGCAACACGAAGGTCAGCAAGCCGAAGCCGGCAGTTGCCACCGCCGCGCCAGCTGCACACCCCGCATTGATGCACCCACTCACTGGACGTAAGTACCGCCGAACGCACACACGCCCCGACGCCGCGCCAGCTCGACCCCACACCCGTACCCGTCTCTGGCACACTAATGTACCCACCAACCTCAGTCGACCCATTAACGTCCTACAGACGATGGAATCTTCAGCCTCATACTGTAGTACACCTATTTGCTAATTTATCGATCCCACAGTGTTTGTGGTCTAATGCATACGCTAATCCACGATTTTAATAGCATTGGATGTAAATGTTGTGCTCTATTCTAATGTGAAGCTTTTTCAAAACATAGCAATCCAATATTTCACCGTCATTCAATGTACCCGATCTCAAAAGCTCGACACAATAATGGGCCTGTCGGTACAAAGCATTCAATTCCGCGGTTAGAGGGAAACAAATCCCATCGTCTATAAGGCGTTTAACGCAGTAAAGCCTCACTATTGCCACCTGAATGCCTGGTAATAAAAGTGAGTAGGTGCAAAAGTATGAGACGGGGGTGTCGAGCGAGCGCACGGGGCAAGTATCTGTGATCGCTTACACGTACCACGCAAGGCCTAGCTCCGTGAAGCTATTTTATTGATTGATCTGTCGGGCTCTCTACCACTGTTTTCTATTACATGTTTTCATGATAACACTGTCATTTAATGCTAATCTCCATCTGTAGGCTCTATGATGAGGACTAACGAACCTCTGGAGTTTTTTGATATTATAGTATATCTATTTTTCTCTATCTGCTTAGGAACCGTTGGCATGTATAAATGGATACTGTTTATAAAAGTACAGTTATGTAGCCGACTATGCGCAGCATCAGAAGACTAGAAGATAGTGTCATCGGGCGACACATGCTGCAACAGACTATGCGTCACTAACTACGGATTGTATTTTATAGAATCGCATAAAAATCATTAACGTCGCGGCGACACTGTAGTCTGCTGTTACAGCGTACAGTCGGCTATATATATTGTTGATTACTCTGTTCCTTAGAGTCATTTATTTTGATAAAATATCTTATACGAGTACTTCTTACTATATCATAAAAGCAACTCCGTACAGCCTTTTGCACATGCTAGCGTAGTAGTAAAAAAAACCGTGAAAACATGTCAGAAAGCACATTGTAAATAAATATTTTTCCATAGTGATATTCTTAACTAGGCCTGGCTTTATACAGAGATGGCAGTAGTGGAGTTGAGGTGAGAATGCGGTGCGAACTTCTTCATATTTTTCTTTTAAACTGATGCAGTTTTATATAAACTGCACATCTACACTGAGATACATATTCGATTAGTCTATTCTAATACATATAGCCTTGTCCAAAAGTATTAGGCACATTTAGGCACAAACACTTTTAAATTAGGTACATATACTTATTTAGGGCGAAAAATAAGACTAATTTTGTTCTGTACAGATGTAACTTACTAAACAATCAATACACATACCTAGTAGTCCAGCAGCCCTCTCCTGTGATCTTAAAGTGATTAATAACAGGCTGAATCTTCGTAGGCAGGATAAGTTTGACGAGATGCCCAAATTAATCTTATAAAAAAATCTCGATCGAGCTAACTAAAGTACTGCGCAGGTATTGAACGTGTCGATTTGGTGGGGTGTCGATATCAGAAACCGTAAGTTTTTTTATTTTAATATCGAGGTAAATGGACGATAAACCCGGAAAAACAATTGTCCTACAAAATAGATGCTATGATTGGAGAGTCCTCCACTTCGAATGTTTCCAAATAAAGAGTCGTCACGAGTAATTTTGAATCATCAAAATTATTAATAACTAGCGACCCGCCCCGGCTTCGCACAGGTGTATTATACAAATAAACCTTTCTCTTGATTCACTCTATCTATTAAAAGTAACCGTATCAAAATCCGTTGCGTAGTTTTAAAGATATAAGCATACATGGGGACAGACAGCGGAAAGCGACTTTGTTTTTTACTATGTAGTGATTGTTTTTTTTGTGTGCAGCTTAGTAAACGTTTGTACAATCAAATGGCTACATAGTCCTACAAATTTAGTGGTATGTTTTTCCAGTTCTACGCTTATACCTGCGCAGTACTATAGCAACCTCGATCGAGATTTTTTATAAGTCTAATCTGGGCGTCTAACTTAACCTGCTCACTAAGATTCAGCCTGTTATTAATCACTTTAAGATCATAGGAGAGGGCTGCTGGACTATAGTACTTTCTTAACACGACGGTGATCAAAAAATGACTAACGAGTAGAGTTTAAAAAAAGATGAAAATATCTGAGCTTACTTATGGTAGGTCAAATTTTGTATATTACCTTCAATTCTATCAATCTGTTATTAGTAATGACCGTTTAACATTGTCTTTAAAACTATTGTTTAACAAATTAGTGGTTATTTGAATATTTTATAAATGACACCTGTTTTATAGGGTACCTAATACTTATGACCAAGGCTGTGTAATTAATCCGTCTTGGAGATAATGTGGTTTTTATACTAAGTGAATGCATAAAATTTACCGATTGGATTACCATCAGGGTGAGATCATAGTGTGATGCAGAGTGATAAAGATGAAAATTTCAAAATTACGAATTAAAGAAGAATTTTATTTTTACACAGATTCGTATTTTAACGCGACTATTTTATAGACTTAGATATTATTTTGCAGTTGGTAATGTTAATGAATAAGATAAATACATGTAAATAGATTTATTTATAAGACACAGCGTTCGTTTACCTTATCAGAAAAGATTGCGTTTGAGATTTGCTATAAATTAACATTTAGGTAGATAAAATAAATAAAGATGCCAGTTCGCACCACATTAACGTATCCTCCTCACCAGGGTTCTCCATATCTGTACAAAACATACCGAAAACCCTAATCGAACTAGAACTTTTGTTGACGCAGATTACTTACAGTCAAAAAGAAAACGAGAAAAGAAAGATAGAAGTATATTTTCCTCTTATTTTCTCTCGTTTGTTCGCGAAATACTTTTTCCAGGTGAATAACTAACTCAATTAGTTTGCAGTCCGAATTACGCTAATTAACAATTACCAAAGGTGCAATTTTTTGTCTTATATAGGTGTTTAAAAGATTTTTAACAACCACGAGTATGTTGCCAACTGAGAAAGGTCGCATATTTTTTTTAATGCGAATGAGAGAGACTAGTTTATTTTATTTGAAAGTTACTCAGCATGAGTTATAGCGCCATTTTTAGGACGTTCTATTTGTTAGTTATTAAAATTACGGTATCTGAATGCTGAATGCGATAAAAAACGTGGTTGGCGTAGTTCGGATTGCAACCTATGACGCGACAGCTTTGGTGACTCGATCCGGCGAGTCGTGAGAAGTTCGCGTGTGACAGTGTTCTGGTTGCGCAGACCTAGCGAGCCCGTTCTTCCCGGGCGGAGGCGCGGAACTGTGGCACCACCCGCTGGCGTACGGCGGCGAGCTGCCGACGCTCTCGCACGGTCTCGTGCACCCCGCCATCCACCCCCAGATGGCGCCGGTGCGCTCCTACCTCTGACTAGCTGCCGCCGACAGGCCACACCACGTGAGTGTTTTCCACAACTCTACAGGGTTATTTCTAATCAATTAGCATCCTTTTAGGGGCTTATTCTGTACATCAAAACTAACAAGTTTTGTTATACGACTTTTATTTATTCTCAAAACACATTTATTTACAAAACAGAAGAACTGCTGTTTTTTTTGAGTTTTGACAAAAGTAGCAGAACAAAAGTTGTTAGTTTTGATGTACAGAATAAGCCCCTAAAAGGATGCTAATTGATTAAAAATAACCCTGTGTAGCCCAGACTCCATCATAATAGAGAAGAGAGATGTGCGAACCTGAGCCAAAAGTTATAGTCCGTAAGCCCATTGCAGAAATGCAGACAAAATAAGAGATGGATTTTTGGTCTTCGCTAAGAAAATATTTGGAATTTCAGCAGTGGACCTACAATTGCCGAAAATATCGATGAACATAGAAAATAAACATATGGACGAAAATAAAACGTCCTCTTTCTTGAAAGTTGGTTAAAAATTAAATTACATAACTATACTAACTTGTAACTATATAAAACAATTCTACAATAAAATCAACTTCAATCTGTTAGTGAATTACTCATAGATTGGCTATCGCACAGAATAGCAATGAGTAGGTAGGATGCGTGGAAGCTAGGGCAGTCTAACCTTAAGTAGAGCCCTTACCTGGAGCAGCAGAGCCCACTGACGTTGGGCGCGTGCGTGCTGCCGGCGCCGGCGCTGGGCTCTCCGGGCGGCGCGCCGCACCCGCCTGCGCACCCGGGGCACCCCGCGCACCCCTGCTCCACGCTCTTCGTCGCCAACCTTGGCCAGTTCGTCTCCGAGCACGAGCTTAAGGAGATCTTCAGCAGGTACGATACCACCACTTTACTACTACTTGAATCGGGTGAATTCGCACAATCCGCGCAGTACGAGCCGTACGCGTCTGAAACATTAAACGCCTAAACGATATTTGACAGAAATGTTGATCATGTAGCAACAATAAAATTGTATTTACACAATATTGCAGCTCCTGCAGTGCGTTCACTCTTCGGGATCAATTAAAAAACCATTCACAACTCTCTCTTCCACGAGATAATGAGTAAATCTGTACCTCAGAGATATATTCTAGAAGTATTTTTGTAGAGCAACGTCGTAAGGGTAAAGTGGATTTACGGTGATATACCTCGGAGGTACAGAAATATTGTGATATCTCGAAGGACAAAGGAGGAAATATCGGTAATAGATAACACACTTATTTGGCGTAATATTTTGATTTAAACTGGTAACTCCACGGTAATGGCCTTCTTCTGTGACAATGTTGTAACACTCCAAAAAAAAAAAGAAATGCCTATTCCGTTCTAAAGCAAGCGAAAAATTCCTTTTTTTCTCTTCCTGCTAGGCGTTTAGCCTATATTAAGAAATATTAAGGACGATAAAGGGCGAATTGAATATGCCTAGTAGTCCAAAATCTGTCACGTGATTCAAACATTAGTAGATCTTAAAGCTTAAACCTGACTTAACCCTAATTAACTCATGTGGGTAAAACATAAATTATACGACTTTTCTAATTAATTCCCATCATCACTAAGTTTTATGACTACATAAGAGCCTCCTTAGTAATACTACCATGGATCACAGAATATGTCTATGACTGTAATTAATTATAGCATTATGGTAATATCTGTTTGAACATGGAGTTGCAAAATTGTACAGGAATAATAAACATTTAGATTTACCAAATTACCCACACAATATGATTATTTTAATCTGAATAAGTGTGTTATACAATAGGTAATATAGAACCAACCTAAATGTGCCGTCAGCTTTGAAATTTCGACTGAAAATAATATTAGCATTCCCTATTTGCATTGTTATTAAGTTGTTAAAACGATATTATTAATGATGACATCAATCTCAACGTTTTCAGTCGAAAATTATAATCACAACTGTTATGTGCATGAACACGCACTAAACAACATGCACAAAAATGTGTAACT
Organism: Hypomecis atomaria; assembly: GCA_964007245.1. NCBI lineage: Eukaryota > Metazoa > Arthropoda > Insecta > Lepidoptera > Geometridae > Hypomecis > Hypomecis atomaria. Next base: position 11,800,467 of record OZ023291.1, read on the forward strand.
TGAATGAAAAAGAATAAAAAAATACTTCCTCCACAGCATGTCGCACCACAGTTGTCGTCCACCTCAAAACTGTTGGGTTATTTACGTTCTGACTTATGTATTAATCGGTGTCTTACACAAACTCTTATGCATATTGATATAAGACTTAATTCACGATAAAATGAGTTTGTGTGAGCACTACAAGCCTGCACCCGTACCACCAAAAGCATGACAAATACACACTTCTCACAACTAGTCGTACTGAGCACTGTAGGACGCAGCGTTCACGGGAGAGGTGGAGCGGGAGCACTGGGCCGTTGAAAAGTCTACTACTTACGGACAGCCATTGATTCAAAATGATCTGTGCCACCACATCCTTTGAAGTTCCAAAAACTATCGGTGCGGGTATACAATTTTGTACCTGCAATAAATAGTAGACGTTTCTATACCGCTTCTGTCGTCCCATATGCCTTGCCACGCCACGCTTCTCCGGTGGGCGTCTGTCTAACACCACAAAAAAGCCAACGTTGTATCTTTGAACACCAGTATCAAGTTGAGTAATAAATGTTGCACCCTTCTGTTCCGTTTCCGTGAAACTAAACCATCTGTCAAATAAATGCGGTATTTTCAAAGATGGGGTTTATGTAGAATATTCATAGTCCTATAAATAATCGGCCAAGTACGAGTCGGACTCGCGCACGGAGGGTTCCGTACTGTATGGGAGCCCCCCTTAAATATTTATTTTATTTCAATTTTATTATGTATCATTGAAGTGAATATAAAACTAAATATTGTGTGAAAATTTCAAGCATCTACCTGTTACCATTATTAATATAGAGCAAAAAACGTCAAAAAAATCAGTTTTGTTGTATGGGAGCCCTTAAACATTTATTTTCTTTTCTTTTTAGTATTTGTTGTTATAGCGGCAACAGAAATACATCATCTGTGAAAATTTCAGCTGCCTAGCTATCATGGTTCGTGAGATACAGCCCGGTGACAGACAGACAGACAGACAGACGGACATCGAAGTCTTAGTAATAGGGTCCCGTTTTTCGTTTTGGGTACGGAACCCTAAAAAATGGTTCTATGGTGTAACCATGAACTCAAAAATACGTATAGGGAAAAATATGAACAAAACTTCGTAGAAACCAATTTAACAAAGCTCTTTTTCTAACCCACAATAATACTAAAAAATATTTTTATAAATCACTCTCCGTAAATATGATTAACGCACAAATTTAAAACACCTACGTTAGCAAATTAGGACTGCAAATCTGTGAAATATAGTAAATATTCGCATATTCAACACGATAATCCTAAAAATTCATTATAAAGGCAATAAATTTGATACAATCACAAATAACTTACAAAAGTTAGTTGTATGCAAACGATACTCTAGTATTGTACAAAACATTCGATTCAACATGAAATCAGAGCTACTCGTTTTAAAACACAACAGTAGGTATATTCTAAACAGAAGCAATCTAAAACGTTCGGCTAGGGTACGAGTATTGAATGTAGTCGGTAGCTAGGACGTGAGAGGCGTACGAGTATGAATGCGCGGGGTACGAGTGCGGGCCCGATAGAGTGGACTGCGCAGTTGCCCCGGGTTCGCGCGGCTGCGGCTGCTGGGCGGCGGCGCGGGCGCCAGCGCGGGCCCCGTGGCGTTCGTGGAGTTCTCGAGCGCCGCCGACGCCGGCGCGGCGCTGCAGCGCTTGCAGGGCGCCCTGCTGCTTAGCTCGGAAGGGCCCATCGTCCTTGAGTACGCACGTCATAAGATGGCACACAACGGATGGATTCTCGCACATGAAGTATGCACGCGCACCTTTTATGTTCTCACTGCGGTTGTAGAACGGGGATATTGATTTTTATCGCAACGCGACAGTGTAGCGTGCCTGAGTTTATTTTTATTAACATAGCAATAGTTTAATCAACTATTGACTTCAAAATTTAACGGACTAAATTCAAAATTTATGACCACAATAAGGAATAAAACTCCTCGTAAATTTATGTAAACTAACCGGCACGTAGCACGCGTGTTTTTAGAATAAACCCCAAGTACCAAATGTAAGTTATGCGCAGCAGCTTGCCTCAATCTGTAGCTGAGATCGAAATAAATTAAATCCTACTATTTTAGCAGCAATATTTCTGAGGCGCATTTAACTTATACGGCGTCAACTAAAGAAAATGGGTTGTTTTATCTCGGAAATCTCTACTCCCTTACTAAAATTATTATCCGAAAGTGTATTTTTTGGTTTGCTATTCTTTCACGCAGTACTAGAGCAACGGACAGACTAGATTTTTGGCTTGGATATAGTTCAAAAGTTAGTAACATTCAGACTTACATAACAGGTTACATTCTGTCCTAAAAAATAAAATATCCCTGTAGGATATGACAAAAAACAAAATATCACGCGAGCAAAACCGTAGGCAAATTCTAGTTGCACATAAATATACTTTTCATTGCAATTGTTACAGGACCTAGTAAACCTTAGTACCATAAATAGTAATAGCGTCATTTTTGTGAGGTTACAAAGTTTATTGTTACGTCCTTTGGTTAATGTCAGTCACTGACAAGTACTGCACTATGTTCAGAAACTGATTGGCCTAACTTACCTTCTAAGTAACTTCTCTATAATGCATGTGTTGTATCATGCATTGTACCACCAGGCTTAAAACATCACAATATGCGAGCCCGTAACTACCTACTAGGTAGGTACTAATATTGATAAAGTTTGTTGAAAAATTACTGTATTATACGTGTGAGTTAATGCAATTTTGAAATGAAATTGTCAAAACTATGTGTGCATTTTAAATTGCATATTTAGTTGTAATTGCACACACAAAGTCAATGCTTCAAAATTAATGGAAGATTTTTGTATGAATCTCCGACTCATACGGATTTATTTTTTCAACAGGGAGCCAAAAACGGAGAAGAGGGCGAACAGCATTAACTCTTTCGTGGCTCTCGGCACTTGACAACCAGCTACATGAGGGACGCATAATCTTGATCCTTTGCATCGCATCGGACCACAACCAGCGGGGGATGGAGCGGACAATCCTTGCTACTACGGCTGTCAGCGCTACGGCTAACATCGGATCAAGATTCTATTTATTCAAAATAATATTAAATAACACATTGGCCTTACAAAATTAGTGCTCTGTCTCCTTTACTACTTCGTTAATTTGTGGCGTCGGGGGTCTGTGGTGTTATTCTTTTATACCAAATCTAGCAAGTGTTATTGTATTATTAACATTCCAGGTTTATTGTTTACTGTTCATAATTAAATATTATTAGTTATTATAAATTATTAATTTTCATGTAAACATGTTTATTTAATGAAATTCATTTCATTGTGTAATATAAGATTTATTTACAACTAACTTATTGTACGATAAAAAAAGGTTTGTATAATTATTTTTACAAGGCCGATGTATACAACTGAGGATTTGTTATGAATATAGTGTAAAACCAGAAATTAAACATTTTAGGATAATATCTCATTCGAATAAGCTAAAAACCAAAGGTGCCCTTCATAGAAAGATTACGTTTTGTTAAATAAATATTTCAAGTTGATGATTTTATGGAGTCGTAATATAATAATGACGATTTTGTTTAGCCTCGGTAATGTTAGCGAATTAAATGAATTTCATGACTATTTCAAATTATATTTACCTACTTTCTTAGTAATTTTTATAATGTTCGATCACTCGTTAAAGCTGGCACACCAGTGTTGGTCTTACGGTAGTTTCTGCCGGCGCCGGCGGCCGCGGCCGGCGCCGGGCCGGCGCGCGGCGGCGCGAGATGCGTCCTCGCTGGCTGCGACTGTGCTGAGCATCGCTGAACTGACCCGCGTCGTGTCCGTCGTCTGTTCGCCTCGTTCCCATCTATTACGTGTCTCACCAACATTTCTTGTGCCTTGTGAAAAGTTTTCCTAAAATTTTTATACTGTTCCACTTTGTGACATTTTACCCGCGTTCGTTTGAAACATTCGTTAGAGCGCTCCGAGCGAGGGCGGCTTCCGTTACCACGTGACACTCGGGGAAACACGATGCGATCGTATCGAGGTCGGTTCAGTCTTGTTGCGAGAATTTAGCCTTGGCCTTATGAGAGTTAAATAATTAAATGTAATCATATTAATAATTAATGGATAGTTATAAAAAAAACTCGGCGTCTTCGTGCCGGACGCTGGATAGTGAAACCATTATTCTACTACCTATCTGCATGCTTTGACGAGCTTTTTGGTAATAATCTAATTTAAACGTTTAGTAGTTACTTTTATTGTGTAATCGTTAGATGAATAATAATATTAGATAAGGGTATTTATTGTAGAGAATGAGCATAGTTACATTACTATTTAATGAAAGTGTTATTCATACATAATAATGAAACGATGAAATGAAGTTTAAATAACTGAAGCGTTAGGTTTAAACAGAAAAAGATTAATATATATATTTTTTATTTTTAGCTAGTTGACTATCGCATACAAAATGTAAAATGTTACTTAGTTACCGACGCGCCCGCGCCGAGGCGCCCCGCGGCGATGTAACAACACTGCGAGAAAGCAATAAACCAAAAAATGAAATCTTAATGTTATCTATAGGTATTTTAGTGACGTATTCTGCTGATGTAAACATGTAAAAATTATATAAAAAAGTAAAAAAAAATCCCTGCTTAGATTATATTGATAAGGTTCCGAATATTTGGTTATATGTTGAGGCGACTATTGAGGTACGCGCGACCGCTGTCGCTCTGTGGCCGTCGATACCGCAAGTGAATTCTTATGAAAATCTCTTAGTCAATATATTCATAGAAATTTCGTCAATTTTTGACTAGCAAAATTTTATACATTGTTTATAGTGATTGTAACTATCAGAGTGTACCGAACGTTGCGTATAGACCAAAGATAAATGAATTATAATACATAATTTTAATACTAACCTCAAACCGTACCAAACTTATACTTTGTAGGCTTGGTTGTCCTATTTTGTAAAGGAAACCTATTTCTTCATGTTTATTTAAATTCTATAGTTCAATTCAATCAAATAATTTTATTAATAGAACAGCTGTTATGAAATCTAAGCTATAACTACCAAGATTGTTATTATTTATGATGAACATATAATACCCATATTATATTTTTACATGTATCATTTTTAGTCAAGTCTATTGACGGGCTATGTTTTTGCTTTTTCACACTAAAAATAAAATAGTACATGAGCAAATATTATTATTTACATAAAAAATCATATTAACTGTACTTCAAAATTCCAAAAATATCAGATTGTTGTTAAGATTTTTATTAATTATCAGTTTTACCTAATAATTAAGCTAAGTCAATGTTTACTTATTTAATTCGTCGATATATATGTAATCCTAATTTATATGTAAGTAATTGTGTAATGTAGTAGTGATCTCCCATACCTTCGGCGCCGGTCGTCTTCGTTTGCGTACAAAAATACAACGAAAAGTTTCCCTTTTCTTTTCAGTTGGTAACAGTTTTCCGATGGCTTGAGAGTGGAATTTCGATCAAGTTGTAAGCTCTCTTCTTTGATATTAAATTGTATTTAAAACTTTGAAGCCATCGAACAACTTGTGGGGTTTTGTTTTGCGCGTACTGACCTCGTCCGCCATTTCGCGTCGTGTCGCGGCCAAGATGGCGGCGCCACGGCGCGTTCCGGCGGCGGGCAGGCGCGCACTGCGCGGGCGCCGGCGCCGCCATGATTCCGTCCAACAACCGTAGATAGCGCGTAAGAGACGTCCAGTGGCTGCGGACACGGCTACGTCACCTTTTGCGGGACTACTCGATACATATCATCGTGTAATATTTAATGTGTAATTAGGAGTAAAGAGCGGTTTCATAGAGACGTTTTATTCTGTATTCCTCGTCTATAACTTATACTTAATGCAATCGGCTATATGTCACGCTAAACGCAAATCTACCTATTTTGTGTTTCCGAGGATCTCGCTTGGCTGTTGCTGCTTCTCGTTTCGTCTATAAAATTGTTCTTCGCTTGGAATAACGGTTAAGTTTTAAAATTACGGACTGTTCTGTAAAAACGGTATAAATAAATCTGAAAGCGATATTTTGTTAACGTTTACTGTGAAATCGTGTAGATGGTTGGATCGTCTAGGTAGACGCGTGACATTGGCCCGCATGTGATAGGGTACGAGTAGAGTAGGGGTGTAGCGTCGCCTTGCAACTTAGGTTAAGTAAGCGGTATCACACAAACGCCGTTCATCGGAAACATATCAATTCTGTGCCCCTTAATAAATTTAGTTAAATACTATTCTAAGAGATACAATATGAATAGAAATAATGAAAACAAAATAACCGTTCGGAGTATAAAATACCAGCTAAGTGTTGTTTTCTAAGGTCGGTAGAGATTCGGTTAGATCGTTTGTATCGAAATAGCAGAGCCCGAGTAGTGTCGCGCAAGTTTCCATTTATTTACTTATCGGTCTAGTGATTGTATGTTATTTTGTTATTTTAAACTAATCATATCGTTGTAATGTATGGCTTAATTACCAAATTTATTTCTAACAGTTCGCTTCGGATTCAGTATTAAATGACATCGTTTTTAATTTTTTCGTGACAGAAGTTAGAACGTTGCTTAAAATTATTTGTATATGGAGCAAAATATGGAAAATACATACAAACTATATAGTTAGTAATTAATTGTTAGATTTGTGTGATTTGAATTATTTAAATGCTTTTAGAGCAGAGGTAAAGTGTTATTGTGGTTTAAGAAAAAACATAATGACATTGTAAAAATAGTGATAAAATTAGCTTAATTATCATTATTACAACTTTTATAGATGTTCATTACTTTTCTTTTCTTACTTCATTGAGTATTGTGGCATTGGAGACGTCATTGTTAATTCAAATAAATTTGAGCTCATCCTCAATGGAAGTTTTTATTTATATAGTAACCCTGGATTTCCCACAATCTACTTAATTAAGTCTCCATATAATTAGGAAGAATATTGGAATAATGAGATGATTTTATCGCAGTTAATTTATTATCAAAAATATCACAGTTACAGTTACTTTTCCACTAGGTTGTGCTAACGACTGTTAAGGCGCCATATGAAGAGAACAGGCTAAATTTCATGTAGTTCTGATCACTAGAACGTTGACCTGACATGATTCTAAGTGTTAAAACATTTTTTTTAGGTTTATTCAGTTCCTTCACAAGGTGCCCGCTTTATTTGAATTCTAAACTAAATTAATAGAACGTTAAAAAAATATTAGGAAATGACAACAAAGCAAAACATTTTTCTTCCATAAGTCTGTAAATATAAGTTTAAGAGAAAATATGTTTGATCAAAGATATTCGTATTATGGATTCGAAAGTACTGCCCTTCTTCGTTTTAGATACAAAAATACAATTGTAGAGATAAATCGTTTTTTTTAGTTCACGCCTACCAATATTTAGTATTGCAGATAGAACGTATGCTATGTATAAATAATCAGGCACTTCGACAGTCTGTGGTTTATCGTGAGGTGACAACAGTCAGTGGTGTTAATAATATTTAAAATCGATTATTTTGTATTTAAGAAAAATTAAATTACTGTCGGGTACCGTCCCCTTAATAGGATTGGTTACTAAAACCATAACATTTAAGACAGCTGTTATAAAACAACAAATCAATTTGCTACTATAATAATCTCATTATATACGATAGGTCAATTAGATAATTAATGATAGCCTTTGATCTTTGCTTTGTAGATTTAGGTGATATTTACTGGCATGTGTATAATAATATGAAACATTGTGTGTCGCTGTTTATTCTGACTAAGTATTTAAGAGCCCTTGCCTGTAGCGTCCCGGATTCTCTCGCACATTGTAAAATTTTTGAAGACATACAATTTTATTGAACATACTTTCGTAAAACTTCGATCGATACCATAAACTTAACGCTTTTCTTTCATATATTATATTATTATGTTTTCCTTTACTTAAATTAATTAAAAATTTACGTTATAATTGCTCTACATTCGCAATATACTATCGAGATGACTAGATGATTTGTTACAATAACGTATTTTCTTCAAAAATGATTGCACACGAGACATCTATAGGCTTAGAGGTATGGGTTCTTAAATCAACCATTTTTGGGTATGTCTTTACAAACAAGGCAAACTCCCATAGCTTAATTTTAATCGAATTTGTGGTTGTATATTTCATGTTATTATCGATGCAATGTTGTATTTTGTTAGTTTAAAGCGTTTAGGGTCCAAAGATTGGGAATAAATATTGTAAAAATTATAAGGCTTGTTCATTTTCACGCCAACGTCCATAATATATGAATGACGCTTATGTGGTAATATTAAATAAATGCAGAGTGGCTACTTATTAAAATATAAATTAGAATTATTACGAGTAATTATGGTGATTCCACTCTTAAATAAACCATTTTAAGTGCCATATGATAAGGTTTAAATTTAATAATTCCTTTCATTTAAATCAGTTCAGATGCTATGGAGTCGAATGGAAACAAACACCGCACTTTTATATTCATACTTCAGTAGACAGCTGATGGAATGGAATAGATGGGATTACTTAGCAGGGGATTCCTTTTAGGAACATTGAAATTTAAACATTAACTGTTTGTCTATTTAGAAACATGGCGTTAATCAATATAACCCTATTTAGTAACAAAAGTATACTCCACGTGGATCCTAATTTCAATTACTGAAATACCCATATCCGCGGAGGCCATTAGGTTAATAAGTTAGGCAGGCTTAACTTATGATGGTAACTTAATCTTTGGCGCACAATACACGGGTGGGAGCAGTAATTATTTTGAGAGTTAAGTTAAAACTCCCTTGACCCGGCTGGAAACCTCGACCGAATTAGCGAAACATCATTAGTCTCATTATATCGTTCTGGCATTGGATATGAAAGTTTTGACCAATAAATCATTTTAGTACAAATCTAGTTTCCTCGAATGATTTGGAACAAATTAGCTGTCGAGGTAGCTCAGTTATTTCTTATGTTTATTTTGGTTTAGATCTGTATGCCAAACTGAGATAAAGTTTAAAATTTGTCAAACAAAGACATTTTCTTTGTTAAGCATACACGACTTATCTGAAGTCTGACTAGAGGGATTCGCATTTATGCCTATTCGTGTAGGTGCTTTGCCTGTGGAGAATGGTTCTTGTACGGACCGTGAAAAGCAGACGAAGAATGAACGTGTAAGTCTTGGAAGATGAGGAACTACGAGGAGGGCACAAAGCGATTCGAGATAAATTGTGATTAATGGTAAGTACGTACAATACGTAAGTAGTAGGTAAGGTAAGTAATAAATACATACAATATTTTCAATAGTGAAAAAAGTAAGTATGTACCTGTGTTCGAAAAATTTAAATAAATCATTTATAATGAGACTGAATATGTGATTCTCGCGCATAGTTCTCATGGTCTTTTTATGTTTATGCTGTATATCAAAAAATATTTGAGAAATATATTTTACCGATAAGTAAATAATAAAACTAAAATCTCTGTACCAAGTAGCTAAGGTACCGAAACACTCAATCCTTACTTCCTTATGGTGTGTTTGTTGGTTTATTGGATTGCTCCTCTTTCACGCAGCAACGGAGCATCGGATTCACTTGATGTTTGACATCATAGAAAAATGAGTACTGGTCATTTTTCTATGTTTGACATGGTCATAGTTTGAAAGACGGAAAGTGACATAGGCTACTTTTATCCAGAAACAAAATCGTGGTTCTCGTACACTTCTCGTAGGATAGGCATAACACTTTTTTATTGGCTTGCCAACTTATCCCTACACATCGATATCTATTATAGACAGACGAAACGTTAATGGATGATAGGTGACATTGGCTGCAGACACAGATACCAAAGGGGTAATGTGGTCGATCGAGACAATCCGAAAGAGATGTGTATAATTTCAGAAAGTTTGAAGATTTAATCTTGCATGACACTACTAAGTATTGAATTATATGACATTAAAATTACCTTTAATATTTTTGTAAACAAACCTAATCAAGTTGTACAATGACATTTTTTATTTTCTGTGACCACAATTAAAGATAAACACAAAAATAAAAACTTAAATAACCTATCTAAACTAAAATAACTAATCCAAACCTAAATAAAACTATCTAAACTAAAATGTCCTATCTAAACTAAATTATCCTATCTAAACTAAAATATCTTATATCTAAAGTACACTAATTAAAAAAAAAAAATTAGATACTGTTTAAACCTATAAAATGTTTAAACAGTCTCTAATCTCAGGCAACGTGCCTAAAATGCTGGCCGCATTGCCTCGCTGAATTGCGAGGCTGACTTTCTGACCAAAATACAGGCCAGCATTCTGGTCACGTGTGCTTTCTTTTAATCTCCCCGACAAATCTTTGAAAATCTCTAGAGCACCCGGCCCCCACGGTCCAAGTGTCTCTACCCCAAATGGCACAAATGAATATCCTCTGTCGAGAGATGAATATTTGCGCCGTTTGAGGGATTCTGCCGCAATAGCCGCACCGCTAGGCTGCCTTGATGTCTCTAGAAGATGTGACGGTGCCAGTGTATCGACACAAGTAGCATCCCACACCAGGGGCCGTCCCATCTTCCAGGGAATCAAGGTCATTCCATCGGGCCTTTTTCCATCGTCTCGTAGCAGACCTGTTGGTTCCAGCGTAGCTGCCACGTTTACGCTACCAAAGGCCCGACGGATGATATCGTTTAAAGCGCTATGGCGAGCAATACGGCCGGCACTCCTGCTGCAAGACAAACCGTGGTGACCGAGGCTGTTCACATTTTCTCCACAGACGCACCTGTGTGGGAAAACACAAGGAGCGCCGAGGCGTAGCGAAATGGCTATCCGGAATGTATTGTTGTCCAGTAAATTTCCCAAATGAAACGAAGGTAGTGCCTGCAGCCAAAGACCTGATTCCCAGCGAGAAACAGCTAGAAGACGCGCCCGATCTGTAGGAATGTTTGTGGATAGTAATTTGTTCCATTCCAAATCACAGATCGGCGTGTCCCATTGTCTCTGTGACGTTAGGGTCTTGGGCAGGGTAGTATTTGGGCAGGCTATTTTCCAAGCATTTATGGCTTCAGTCAAAAATGAAATTTGCACAATTCCTAAACTTGGCGACAAAATTTGATTTACTAAACTTTCAGTGCTTTTTACTGAAGATAAAAATGCGGGCAGTGATACGCTGGAAATTTTTCTAATACCTAATCCTCCATAGCGAACCGGTAGTGAGGCCTGGCACCATATGGAATTTTCAAAAGACACATTGAAGCTAGATGTGAGCGTATCCTTAACAATGTTGTCCAGTTTTTGTAAAATTTCAGGGTGATTCCAAAGCTGGCAACATCGCAAAGAATATGTAAATTTTGGTAGAAAAAGACAATACTTAATTATAGTATAAGCCATATGCATATTAATTTTGGAAAGTCTATCCGAAACTGCGTTAAAATTTTGAATCTTTTCTTCAATAAAATCAGGTACAGACTCATCAAGGACCGGTGATCCTAGTAAACGTAGTGAAGTGCTATCAATGATTTTGATGTCAGGAGCTAATGAATTAAAGTGTTGTATGATGTTAGTTTTTGACGTACAACGATCTGAAATGTACAATTCACACTTTGAAAAATTTAGCTCCAGACCAATAGCTTGAAAGTCAGAAATTAGATTTTCCAAATCCTTGAGTATAGTTTCAGGATCACCACCAAGAGTTCCGTCATCTAAATACCACACATTAAATTCAGACTCAAGACGTTTGATGATGGGGTGGATCGCGAGACTGAAAATAGCCGGCCCAAGAGGATCACCCTGCTGACATCCTACTTCTGATGATAAAAGGTCTTTTTGATAAACTAATTTAGATGGTTTACCATAGCATTGCCAAAGAAATGGGTATAAATCGGGGATGTTATTTTTAACTTCTGCCAGCAGAGCACCTCTATGAACTGAATTGAAAGCGTTCTTTACGTCCACTTTTAGCACGACAACATCGTCTCTACTATTCATTAAAAAAGTTCTCAGCGCGTGCACTGCCGCCTCGCACCCTCCGCGTGAACCGAAGCCTAACTGGGTCGGTTGGAAATGTTGCGTCAGATGATTGCTTTTAAATTTACAGCAGATTTTAGCAGTAAGGCGGCGATAAGTAGTGCCAACAGCAATAGGCCTGATTCCTCCGTCTTTTTTCTTGAGAGCACAAAGGTTGGCTCCATATAAAATATCAATGATATTGTTATTGACTTTACCTGTCAGCATAAAATTAACCAAGTGGGTTAAGCTGACAGCCAAGTTCTCACCTGCACTACCACTGACAGCGCCGATGAGATCCTTAAGATGCTGGGGTGTTAGGGCATCCAATCCACCAGCAGATCCACTTTGAAATGATGCTATGGCCTTAACAACGCCCTCCGTGATTACTGATGGGCAATGTTCATCATCGTCGGCATCAGGGGGTAGTACAGGGATCGTACACGACGTAGCTGGTGGATGTTTAGAACGTAGTGCATCAATGGTATCCGAATTGTTTGGTGCTACTGTATCATTAGAGAAGAGAAGTCGGGCCGCACCTCGGATGTCACCATCACTCATTTTATTTTCTATGATTTGATATTGAATGGAACTTTTTGAAGAAGCAGGTGGATTGGAAAATTTACAAATGAGAGAGTCGTTACTGGTATTTGAAAGCGCTATCTGGTCATTAGGATTAGCGCAGTTGCGTTTTATTCGAGCGGTAAGTGATGAATGATCCGAAGAAACACGACTAACATGTAGAATCCTGTAAGGAAATGTTAATAGGTGTTCCCAATCTCGCTCTGTATTATGTGAAAGGGCATTATTAATATCTTGCATATTACTTTAGAAATTAAGGTAGGGGGACACTCTTTGTTCAACTTTGGCGGCCTATATCTCACAAATAACATGCAATAACATACATGAAACAAGAAAATGTTTTATATTTTACATTTATTTCAAAAATCCTATTCAACGGTACCCCACACGGGGAGTGGGGTGAAAAAAAATGTTTACACCCACTTTACATGTATGGGAGCTACCCCTAAAATACGCAATTGTGAATTTTTTAAGTAGGTAAATAAAACTGAGATCTATACTTTAACTTTTTTTAAATATAAAGTTTCATGCAATTTGGTTCATAAATGTGGAAGCTATAAGCTTTTGTAACATTAGGACGGACGGACACGACGAAGTTATAAGGGATCCTCTTTTTACTATGGAATCCTAAAAAAGGGAAAACACCCTACGACATGATCACCGCAAAATGACGTTCAAAATTCATGAAAAATGATTGTATAAACAAGAGAAATTTCATATGGAATAGCTTAAAAATCAAAATGTGACGCGGGAGAAGCCGCGGGTAAAAGCTAATAGACAATAAAAGAGATTTTAGTGTCCAAAATCATAGAAGTTGCCGATGTACAGTTTCTTTAAGTCGAGGCTACGAGTAGTAGGTACGTGAACAACTTAGCGCACTGCAATTCTATGTTATTTTACACTAGAGATTCAACTTTAAAAGAACTTACTAACTCGGGGGATTACCTAGTTTCCTTTCTGAAAGAACAGGCAAGAAACTGCTAGCTACGGTTTAATTAGGTTTTGCATGTTAACACGCGTTTAGTATTATAAAATAATACCACCGTAAGCCCGGTATTAGTTAATAAGTAATAAGCTCTATGAACACCTTCATTGACAGATGCAAGTAGGTAGATACTTAGTCTAAAACTACACTGATCTTTTATTTTAGAAATAGTATAAACGCTTGTTATATTATAACATATAATAAATAAAGTTCGTATATCTGTAGCTAGGCCTGGTGTCATAGTTTATAAGCCGCCTGAAGACCTCTGTCATGACTCTGATATTAAATATTACCTAATGGAAAGATGTGTCGGCAATATCGTGAAAATAGCAAGTTTACTGCGGGCAACTGGAGTAGGACCGTAGCAGTTGACACCTTAAGAAAAAGGCTTATTGTACCCAGTAGTGAGTGAAAGAAGTCTGTGGATGTTGATAATGATGGCGTGGTATAATAATACTCTAAGATCCGACTGTTACGTTCATCGAGTACATGAATACAACATCATTTACGTACATTTTTGAATATAAGTAGATTTAAATGCCGTAGGATTATATGATATATCTACCGTATTTTTGCAAAAATCTGAGGAATTTCACGAAAACACAGATAGTAAATAATTAGACATTGCCTATGATATTTCTCCATCTTACTAGGTTGCAAAAAAAGCAGTTGCTTTAGTAAAATTAAGAAATTTGAGTTATTGAGAAAAAAACGTTCACTGTAAAACTTATTTTTTCTCTTTTTATTTCCAATAAGTCTATTGGAAACATACAAATTTCACCTCACACAAAATTCTCAAATTTATAAGTTGTCAGATACTCGTATAATAAAATTTCCTACCTAGGTATAGGTAATCATCAACCGCTATTGAGAGCGGGGTTAACCTTCGGAACGTATTCGGTATTATCTTTCAATTCCGAATGTAAAGAAACACACAACACAATCTTCGTTCCCGACACGCTAAGGGCCGATCAATAAAAGCTATTACAACACATTGTTAGTACAAAGCAATGATCTGAAATTCGAATTAGAGGTGTCATTTCACCATGCAACTAGATTGGGAAATTACAGAAAAGTATTGAAGTAATATTAATTATTGAGAATCTGAGTAGGTATCTACCTATTATTTTTTTAAACACTTGTGATGTAACCCACAACCGTGGAAAGGTCGCAGCAGCAATTCACACGTACAATTTAATTCTACTTTAACTATCAGGTACTGCAGACCTACATAAAAAGTAATCGAACCATCTGCAGACCTTTGAAGATCTAAGGATAATCCAAAAGCTCAAACCCACTGCCAGTTGCTTGCCACGCTGAATGGCAATACTTATATAAGATTTATTTGTATTTCTTATCTAATGATTAATTATTTATTATGTTCTCATTTTTATCATTCACATAATATCCCTTACCTACAACAGCTAAAACTATTAAAAAATTACACAACTTTTATTCAATTTTTCACAAAGACGAGTATGGTGCTATTCTTTTCTTAAATTAGTATCTAAAGTTTTTTGGTCCTTAGAATGAAAGACAACTTAAAATAATAAAAAGAAGAATTGTCACAGCTGCGCTCATGTAGAGAAGGAAAGATGTAAAATAACCGGAGAGCCGCATCAAGCATTTTATTGTAAAAGTTTGGCGGCGCACATGGAGCCAACCAAAAGCTGTGTTAAAGCTTCCTACAAATAAGCCACAATGTATGCACTTGCCCAATATTAACACGCTACTTTATAGCCCGAGTTTGACAGGAATTTCGTTGGCTCCGATACAAAATATCTTGAAATCCCGTCTGGTTCTAATCAGTGTAATGGCGTCAGATGTGCAATAGATTGGATTGGAATGACTGCAACGTATTGCCGACGACATTTTGATGTCTTTGAAAGTGGGCATGGATGTGAGGATAGACAGCTAAAGCCCAAGACTTTGGTTTTGATATCTTTGTTGAAATTATTCTTGTGATCTCAATATACATTAATATACACGATGTACATCCAGATATTGTTGATGTACATCCACATACTGTTAATAACACAACACGGTTGTTACGAATTCAAATCGATAAGAAAATAATTATGAATTTTGATTTAATTGTGTAGTAATTTAAGTGAACAAATTCTTGTCTACAGTTTATTTCAGTAGATTATTTATAATTGTTAGCATCATCACCGCATCCGGTGGCTTTTTTCTTTTAAAACGTGTGGTAGGTATTTGACTTAGTAAGAACTATGTTTCTATGTTTGCAAGCACACCCTTTTTACCAATTTAGTAACATGACTATTTTTAAAACTAAATAGGTAATCGATTTTCATAGATATGCATATCATTACCAACGACCTTTACGATAAAGAGTAAGTTCGTATGGGCCGGGTGGTTAGCCCTGGTGTCAGAGTTTTAAAAGCCGCCTGAAGGCCATGAAGGCAAGGCCTGAAAAAAATCTTTTAGTTAGGTATATTTTTTTATAACTTTTATCTTGGTTTCATTTGCATAGTGTCTTATAATAAATTGAATCTTAAATTACCATCCTACTTTACAAATAAAGTCACGTCGATAATACCTGTAGGTACGTGTACAATGCGACAACGTTACCAATCAAACTGGAAATGTCAGGAACCATTAATAGATAAATTATATATTAATACATGTTGTAACAGGCATTTTTAAACAAAATCGCTACTAAAGCTAAATAATAATATAATAATAATAAACTTTATTTCAGACAACCTTGGAAATTGATAAAACCAAAAAATATGATATTTGTTTTTGGAGACAGCGCATACCTATTATTTAAATGCAGCTAGAGAATATCTCTGGATTTATCCGTGTACGATGCATAAAAGTATGACTTTGTAAATGTAAAAGATTTTAGCGCACCTACAATATTTTATTTATATTTACGTGATACATTTCCAGCAGAGTGAGCGGCGCGTTGATCCCGCGGATCTCGTATCATTTCAGTCGCTTCGACATGCGAAAGACATATTCCAGATGCTCCTCAAAATTGTTGCCACATGAAAGAAGGACGGCGTTTTCATTTTCTTTGATTATTTCTCGGTAAATTCACTAGAGTTTCATCTTATTGATTCTTAAAAATTGCGTCATTGAATTTCTGAACGCTGGCTGAAAATATTCGTTATTGGAATTTCATCGAATAAAAATATAAAATAAACGATTTGTAGGTACCTATATTTGTATATAATTACGAGCACCATATACTACTCCTAAGTATTGGTTTTAATAAGTGTTCTGAGATCACAGGAAAGTCCGGAAATCTGAAAAAAAAATGCTGTCGTATAGAGAAATATACAATAATCGGCCAAGTACGAGTAGGACTCGCGCACGAAGGGTTCCGTACTGTATGGGAGCCCCCCTTAAACATTTATTTTATTTTAATTTTATTATTTATTATTGAAGCGAATATAAAATTAAATATTCTGTGAAAATTTCAAGCATCTACCTGTTACCATTATTAGGTAATATAGAGCGAAAAACGTCTAAAAAATCAGGTTTGTTGTATGGGAGCCCCGCTTAAATATTTATTTTATTCTCTTTTTAGTATTTGTTGTTATAGCGGCAACAGAAATACATCACCTGTGAAAATTTCAGCTGCATAGCTATCATGGTTCATGAGACACAGCCCGGTGACAGACAGACGGATAGACGGACATCGAAGTCTTAGTAATAGTGTCCCGTTTTTCCCTTTGGGTACGGAACCCTAAAAATTACAAATTAATAGTTACTAGCTGACCCGCCCAAGCGTTGTTTGGCATAATAATAAAAAATGTCATTATAAATTGAGGTATGAACTATCCTATCTCTCAAGTTGGATCAAACTACACAGTGTACAAAATTTGGTTAAAGTCGGTTCAGTAGTCGAGGAGTTCATCTTGGACAAACAACGTGACATGAAATTTTTATATATACCTAAAGATTAGATTGGTCCTTATACCTACTTCAGCTATGACCTCAGGATTATTCCTCAAACACAACGGACACACTATTATAATTTGACATTATAACCATAATAATAATGACAACATGATTATTAACTTTAAACTAAGAAATTGCTCGAAAAGAACAAGCTGCGCAATATCCAATCCTGACTGAAGCTCACATAAAGCCGCACGTTGATAGGCTATTGCTCAGCTTTTAGCTAACTTCACATCCGCCAGCTTGTGTGGCGCGGCCTATACATATGTACCTACACCAACCCCGCATAGCTTATGAAAAGGAACTACCGCATTAATAGTCAACGTATCGTAAAAAAGGGTCGAGGACTGAAAAACGGAAATGAGATCATGTTGAATTTTTTATAACGGTTATGTTGTAGATCGAAGCGAGTGTTACAGAACGCCTGCCCTCTTTACATAACGAACCATGCGCGGGGGAGGATGCTGCTACAAAATTTACAGGCGTTTAAGTGAAACAGTTCCGACTCCGAGTTCGTAAATCTTTATTTGCATGCTGAGACAAGAACAATCCGAAACGTTTGGGACTGATTTAGGACTCTTTGACATCTATTACTTTGTTACGACTCACTCGTTTGGGGCGGTAACTTGCTTCAACATTTTTTTCAACTAGTCGTACTAAATTGTTTCTATGATTATGTCATGCATGTGATTAGGTAGATATTATTAGTGAAAAAAAATATAGGCCAAGTCTTCTTAAAATTTGGCAGTTAAAGGTACAATAAATTAATTTAATACCTAACTAACAACGACCTCAATTTTTGTTGTTATTCTTTTAGTCTTCAACACATGAGTAGGTAGGCACCTTCCCATGTAGAGTACCTGACTAAGCTTCAGCTGTGCGCACCGCGAGTATAATTACAAAAACATAAATCTTGAATTAGTGTAGTAATGAGTAGGTAGGTAATACAAATATTTATGTACCAAAAAGCACTCTACACTGTAGCGTATTTTACAGCCATGCTCATTCTACCGTACCTAGGCTATACCTACGACTTATGATGTGGTTTTTCTTTTCAAAATTAAGCATGTACAGCACAAAAGGTAAATAATTCACACAACCACCTTTTCTCTCCACTAAAATATTGACCCTTCACATTTTCACAAAGCTACAGTTAACAAGTCGCCTATTTTAGCTGTGAAGTTCTGAAAGAGGCCAAAGGGTACGGCCGGCAATAAATCATCCTGGTAACGGGGAGTACATCAAAAGGCGACGTATGGCAACACGTCATAAAGCCGAAAACTACGCCCGCCTCAATTGGCCCGCTAATTACAGACCTACCAACTTAAGCATAAAATTGTCAAAATGACACAAACAAAACTGTAAGCCCTTGGCTTCTCGTTAAGTTCAGCAGATAGAGTAGTAGCTCCCTCACATAAATCTAAAGATAAGTTGGTTTTACAACACACGTTACGCCGTGCGAATGTTGCCACCTGGCGGCTGAATATTTAACCTATATTATGCTTACCTACCTAATGCTGAAGGCATTTATGGACTCGTAGGTCGTTGTAGATTTAGGCACTACTACAGCACTAATTTGGCTGTTTATCATTGTAATAGTACCTAGTTAAGAATCCAGTTTGAGTACTACCAAAGAATATATAATAATACTCATTACTTAGGTACGCTTGAACCAATATTTTACGAATAGTTACTTATTTCAAAGGTATTGTTATTTATATTATTTGTGAAGATTTTTTGGTAGAAATATTTTTTGTACCAATAAGTGTTTGTTATGAATGGTAGGTAAGTAGGTACCTAGTTAAAAGTAGGTACATATACATACGAGAATATCAGTAAAACTACAGAATGTTAGAGATTTTGTAGTGAACATTTTTTGATATCTAACACACATACACACTATTACTATTAAACACTTTGAAAATGTCGTAACCGCAGGAGTTGAACAGCATTGAGCACCGCGGTTTCCATCTCGCCGCTTTCCCAATTATGCTAGAACAATAAATAAATATATTTATCTTCTAGCAACACGCAGAACCGAAATAACAAAACTATGCATAAAAGTTGAACATCCCATAGCAAACCGCGGCTTAGCCGGTCAGAATTTATCTCAGTTTTAAATTCATAGCGAGTCGAGTCAGCAGCGGCAACACAAATCAAGTTGAAACTAAAAAAATCAGAAAGCTAGGATGCGGTCGGCAAAATTGGGGTTAACTGGCAACCCCGGGCCAGCTTTGTTTACATGTTCGGTTTTCAGCGTAGGCTACCCATGGAGGTGTAATGTAAAAAACTGGAGTATAGTACTATTAAATAAGTTGTCAAGTGCGTGTCGAGACACGCGTATGATATGCTTCCGTAGATGGTGACTATGATGATGATAACAACCGATTTTATAATGTCATAAGATAAGATGGTTGAGTTCTAGAAAAACATAACTGGCTAAAAATAAATTTGTGAGGTCAATGACCTCCGAGGTATGTGCAAGCTTAAGAATTTCAATTTTTCTTTGTAACTCAAAAAGTTATTATCCCACAGTGATGAAAACCATTTTGAGATAAAGTTTTAAATATGATCTATAAGCTTAGAATGTTTGAACGTTCTATCTCGTATACTTTAGAAATTAAGGGGGGAGGACACTTTTTTTTCAACTTTGGCGACCTATATCTCTCAATTGGTACATGTGATAAAAAAATGGTTCGAAAAACCTTACATTTATTTCAACGATACCCCACACGAGGGGTTGAAAAAATAGTTTCATCCCCACTTTACATGTATGGGAGCTACCCCTTAAATAAACTGTTTTGAAATGTTTAAGTATTTAAAATTGAGATCTATACTAGAACTATGTCGTCAAATTTCATCCAATTTTGTTCATAAGTGTGGAAGTTATAAGGCTTTGTAGCATGAAGACGGATGCACGGACGGACACAACGAAGTTATAAGGGTTCCTCGTTTTACTACGGAACCCTAAAAAGTATGGTCATATTTAAACTTCGATTTAAAAATAAAATGAAATAAAGAATTGCATGTAATTACCAGACCAAGCCAATAACTAAACCGTGATGTTAAATCTATATCTGCTATTTTGTTTTATTTTGTGTCTCTGACCAAAGAACAAATAATCAAAACGAATAGATTGGTTGAGACTACGGTTCTTTACTTTTTACATATGTTTTAAGTTGAGCTTTAAGAAAAATAATGTATTACCACAGCACGATCGGTTTTGCCGACCCCATCTTAGCTTTTTTTTTTTCATTAGAACATTACTCCAGTTGTACAATACTAGCTCCACGAGGCTGCCCCCGCGCTCGGCTGCTTTCATTATCGCGGCCTGAGAACAAATCATTAGGAACACTTGCTCTATTGAACAGATCAATATTGTTCTATCGGATAACAATCGTTTTTGTGTGAATTTAAATTTTCGTATCCTGTTTGAGCCTAAACAAAATTTTACTTTCCTTATTTTCCTTCAAGGAGATGGAGTACCTAACAAGATGTTTTCTTTCCATTTCCAGCGTCACAAGCGAAGGCAGAATTTCTTTTATACTTATCTACCTTATAATAATTTTAAATTTAAAATAAAAAGTCCAAGTGAGCTGATTTCTTCATAATATTGTCATTATTACTTGTGCCTACTTAGGTACAAATTATAAAAAGCAGACCAACGTTAAGTGCTTTAAAATATTCCTTATTTTATTTCTTTTAGTATTTTCTCTAGTAAATCGAAAAGAAAATTGCTAACATTGCAGCTTCAAAGCTTTATAAAATGCAACCTCACTTCATAAAGTGCGTAGGTTTGCCATTTTTTATGACACAAAGCGTCCGACTGTGGCGATGAGATTAAAATATTTTAAATTCTACTGCATAGCGGAGGAATGTCGGCAGGAGGAAAAAGGGTACGTGAAATAACAAAGTTCAAGATCCAAGGAGCAGCCGGCGCCGGGTGAAATGTGGTGCGGTGTGTGCGCGAATATCAAGTAGCGTATGGAGCCCGCTGGTCGCACTACGAGCGGGGAGCAGTAGCTGAACTTGTCCCGGCTTCCTACGATCAACCAGTGTGTAGTCATCATGATCTTTTTTTTTTTTGAACAATAATTGGGTGGAATTGACCACGATACATTACCCATTGCATCTTCGTATATGTATAAATTGAATCACTAGAGATTTTTTTTCTAAGTCTAAGAATCTTTTTTTCAGATATAAAATGTTCAATATTCGGAAATTGTACATTTTAAATCCTGTGCTTCTGTGAGGTAATGTTTTTTGGGTATGAAGTGATATTCATGCATGCTAGTTTAGTTTTTATAAGATATCCTATTATCATACAGCTCATTATAAACTAGCGACCCGACCCGGATTTTTACAGATTAATATATATATTATTAGATATAAACCTTCCCCTTGAATCACTCTATCTATTAAAAAAACCGCATCAAAATCCGTTGCGTAGTTTTTTGATAAAAGCATACATAGGGACAGACAAACAGGGAAGCGACTTCGTTTTATACTATGTAGTGATATAGTATCTATGCAGTTATTCTTCGACTTAACTTAGTAACCGTTATGTTATAGAGTTTCTGTTATTACGTAATATAGGCACTACTTCTCACGTAGGTGGCCACGTGACGTCACGTCCGGCCGCGCCGCGCCGCCTCGCTTTGTATCATGAATTACATTACACCTAGCCTATGCAAAAGTGCGCTCTTACAAGAGCTCAAAATGCCACTCGGCGTTTTAAAGAGATTGCATAAAAATCTATTCTGAAGATTATACTGTACGTACATGTACAGGTATATCTATACTTATCAAATTAAAACTCGATGATTCTAGTGTCTTTTCAACGCTTTGAATTTATAGGTAGGAGCAAATCAAGAGAACACAAAATACACAAAAAAATTAAATCACTCATTCTTATGAACAAGTATGTTTAAAAATGTTTAAGTAACGTATTTTCCTAAAAATGTTTAAGTAACATATTTTCCAAAAATACATTTGTATACTAATTTTAATGACTAAGACCCGAGTTCACCAACGCTCCATTAAGTTAAACGTGTGATCACTGTATTTAAACCACGGTTTTTGCTTAGTGAACAGCAACAAGCCGTTTAAAATTTAACCAACAACGGTTCATAAATTAAACATCTGTTGGCGAACTCGGGACTAAGACCGAGTTTAAGAGTTGTTTAAATACAGTAATCACACGTTTAATTTAAACAAGCAAACTCGGGTCTAATTCTCACAGTTTACAAGTGCAAAATCGTTTTGTCCGATTTTTAATTGATTTTGATTTTCAGCTGTAACCTTGTTATACTTTCTCCATTTACTTATACGCAAAAACCAACAATCAGTAATCTCAAAGTTATTGGTAAAAAAAAAAACAAATACATGCTTCATATCAATTGATAGAAAAAGCTAACCCAAAAAAATAAAACCGTTTAAAATGTCTTAATCATGCAATCACTGCTCTTATTGCATCTGTTGCCAATTTAATCGAATCACCAAGCGAGCTCAAATATAATAAAATCTATTCAATGCTCAATATCAATAAGGTATAATTTCGATTGCAAATATAGTTTCTTTCTCGATATCAGAGTATTGCTAATTCCAATTCACATGTGGCGATGACGGGAACTTTTATTTTTTGGTACTTTTCCGCTGGGGAAATAGGTGCGGAGCTGGGAATGGAACAGAAATGCCACATGTATTGTACGAGTATTATGTTACAATTTTTAAGGTTTAGTAGTACCTATAAGGTTTACTTTACGTTTGATGATTTATCATAAAACTTCATAAATTTTCTTTCTTTTGTATTGTATTTGTCAAAAACCCATGATCTGTGTCAAAAACATATTATTATTGACTGCCTCGGTGGCCAAGTAGTTAGGACCCTAACTCCTGAGCCAAACAGGCGTGGGTTCAATTCCTACCCAGGGCAAGTATTTAAGTAATGAACACAAATCATTTATGTGGTGCTCTTTGTCTGGTTGTTATTATCTATACTTGCTTAATATTATAAATCCGAAAGTATGTTTGTTGCTTTGTTTATCTTTCACGCAGTTTTGGCATAGTTCAAAGGTCACAGTCACATATACGATACATTAAATCCCGGAAAAATTAAAGGTTGCTATGGGATAACACCAAAGTCACGCGGACAGAGCTGCGGGCAAGAGCTGGTATCAGTACGTATGTATTTTGAAAAAATAAATACATAGTAATATGTATATATAGTAGTACATACTACTTATATCAGTTTCTGGCAGCTACATTACA
The DNA here is from genome assembly GCA_964007245.1 of Hypomecis atomaria. Taxonomy (NCBI): domain Eukaryota; kingdom Metazoa; phylum Arthropoda; class Insecta; order Lepidoptera; family Geometridae; genus Hypomecis; species Hypomecis atomaria. Next base: position 11,824,250 of record OZ023291.1, read on the forward strand.
AGCTTTGCTTAGTTTGGAGTTAGAATCAGTATAAGATGTCCTGTAATACCTATTTATTTATTATTTTATATGCAGTACATATTTCTCGTGCCTATACGGACACAACGATATCAAATATCTTCTTTAGTTTCTTTTTTCTTTTTTAGGAAAAACAGAAAAATTATTTGTAGGAAATCTGGGAAGATTTTATTAGGCAAAAAGAAAGTAGACAATAAAAATAAACAATATTTCGATAGTTTATCGAAACAATCAATTCGACTAATATTGACTTACATTTTTTGTTGCTGTTCAAGGTTTGTGCACCCACCCACCTTTTTCTCAAATTATCCAAATAAAACATTTTATTGCCGCACAGTTCGATAATGATATTTTATTTTGTTTTTATTATATATTTAAGTGCTAGCATATTTAAAAGAGTTCCAAAATACGAGCTAATATATAAATGCATCTGACAGATCCGAAGTTTCGCAAGTCTCCGGCGGAGGCAGCGACTTGTACGCAATCGGCCTTCCCAAAATATTTCCAGTAAAAACTCATTGTAAACTACCAACAAAAAAAAAACAGCTTGCCCCAAATATTTTGTCGAAAATCAATGAACTTTTAAAATGGAAAAGTTTTTCTTGTAGGTAATTTTAGGATTGGTCCTATAGTAAATGTTGCTCATAATGAAGTTTCTGATGTATGGTTTCTATATCATTACATATACCTATCATTCTATATACATAGGTTATAATATACATACACCTTTCCTTTCGTACAATACAATCTTATACTTTTCAACGAGCAGTTCTTGTATATTGTATATTGTAAAAAATCTTCAAACTAGCAATGTGCTTACTATTTATTTGCTTGTACAAAATTCTGATTTTGGAAATGACTGTAATTTTTTTTAAAAAATTTATATTTTTATATTGTGGAAATTTTATTTATTAGTGAATTTTTCTCCATAGATAGTATTTTCTGGAAAAAATAAAAATTTCGATTTTTGAAAAGCGCAAAGTTTGGTGACTCACTAGTTTATTTATTTATTGATACGAAATTCTGATATCAGAAACGGCTCTAACGATCGATAACAATAACGACGAATCTGTATAAGCGATAAACTTCCCAAGAAAATGTGAATTTCGATTTTTATGTCGCTCTCGGTCAATACAGTGCCAGGTCCAAAGTTTCGCAAGTCTCCGGCGGAGGCAGCGAGCTGTGCGCAATCGGCCCTCCCTAATTACCGCCAGTAAAAACTAATTGCAAACGACTGCTCCGCCGCGTTATGTACTGCGAATATCCCGTTATACACTGCGACGTGGACTTTTCAATAATGCTCCCTTTTTTTAACCGACTTCCGAAAAAGGATATACATTTTATTTGAGAGCTTCTCTCAAATAAACTGTATACCTAATAATATAAATACCGTGTGTAAGATGTCCCCCAATCTTTATTTATTTACCTTTATTCTTTTTAAACCATTCTATACTATCACACAAATTAGTTGCATACATTTTTTGAAAATGACCAAGAGTTGGTTTCTGAGGCCTCTGTGTGCGCTACCAGCCTCCTTGTCGCGTGCGATGCGACCGACCTCTTTGGACCACGTGCGCGCTTTTTAATTTAAGAAAAGTTTTTTGTTCCATATCGATTTTCTTCTGTTTTTCTCCTGAATTTTTTCTTGCTGTTTATACATTTTATTTTGTTACTAGTTTTTTGTAAGTAACTATTTATCTACATGTCATTTAAATACTCTCTACGACTCTCAGTTGCCCTGTACTATTGAGCGTATTTTATTGTACAATAACATAGTATCCAAATAACTTAGTGCTTACATAATTATAACTCTCAAGTTCACCGAACGTGGGGTAAGTTATAGAAAGTTGAATGGTGGTTGTTGGTATAGCATTAGGATATACCAGCTATACGAGCTATACAGAGCAAAGTAATTGCAAACGACTGCGTCGCCACGTTATGTATTCCCGTTACAAGACACTGTGAGGACTTCCAATAATGCAGTCCTGTTTGTAACGGCTTCTGAAAAGGGAAAATTATCAATTGTACATATGTATTTTATACTTAGAAAACATTATGTACCTACCTACTTGATAGGTACTACACAAATAAAAGCAAAAGTTTAAACTTAGAATGCAGTTATTTTTCAACGACCCCCAAAAGACGGATAATTTCACTGTACGTTTTCTTTTTCTGCGTTAACAATCTATAGTAATGCCTCATAAATAAGTTTCAGTTACATATATGGTACACGGCGTTTGCTGGTAGTACGTATATATTGAGTCGATAAAACTGCTGCGTAGTTTGTAATATATTTTGTACTGTTCTTACTCATTTAAAATAATAACATATGTTTACCAAAGTAGTAAGCTACTAAATTATATTAGCAACTGAAAAAACCCCGAATTAATGTAAAAGCCAAATGATCCACGTTTACCAAAATTATATGGTATACCAAGTTATTTACGAGTCACGACGTAATTTCAGTAACGGCGTATAATAAAACAGTATAGTACCGCATTTCTCAAATCTGGTGATTAGTTTTAAAAATGCCAGGTAGGTAGGGTACCGAAATAGAACAAAGTTTCCGATCACGAACCCCACGGTACACGCAATACCGGTATTTATCGTTAAAAGGGTTTTTATGTGTACCAGCAAATATCACTCACATCGAATATGACACGAACGTCACGCGATTTCATTATTTTCAAACGACAAACCGGTTTGGATTCTGGTAAAATGTTCAGTTTATGGGTGGCAAAAACGTGAAGTAATAAGTGTAGACATAGACTCAATCTCAATTCGTCTACGCATTATCGATCCTAAAAGCTAACACTAATTTAAAAACAGCGATCACTGCATACTACGCCTACGCAAATTCCTGGTTAAAATACGGTATTATTATATGGGGCAACAGTACAAATGCCATGGACCTTTTTACTATACAGAAAAAATGCATCCGTATCTTGGTAAATATTCGCCGACGCAACAGCTGTAAGCCCCATTTTAAAGAGCAAAAAATTTTACCACTGCCTTGTATATATATCTTAGAAGCAGCAATGTTTGTAAAAAAACACCCAAAACTTTTCACTTTTAACACAACTGCCCGAAGACAAAATCAGCTTATAGCACCAGAACCAAAACTTGAAATTATAAAAAGAGCTCCAGAATATATAATGCTTATAAAAATATACAACGCTCTACCTACCCACTTAAAAGACGAACTTGATGAAAAGTATTTTATAAAAATATCAAAAAATTATTAATAAACAAATTTTATTACAGTTTAGACGACTACCTCACTGATAAAATTAAATAATAATAACATTTAGTAATATGCTCAAGAATCTATGTCAAACTACTCTATCTATAGTATGTTCTATAAGTGATTTTTTTTATTATGTAATATTATACTAGGTATAGTTATTTAAAAAAAAAAGATTAGCTTAGTAAGTAATTTTTAACCTACCTAATATAATTGTTTGCTATGCCCTACTAGGCAGGGTATATACTTAGCTTTTAAGAATGCTCTGTTTATTATGCAAATAAATAAATTCAATTCAATTCAACTCTATGGAAACAGTTTAAGGATGTAAGTACATAGGTAGTTTAGCGTTCTTGATTTAATGGGATAAAACCTTTGCACCAAATCGTTGACATATAGATAGAAAATATTTTTTTAACTCTATAATTACTTTATTTCACTTGTGTACCTAAATTAATTGATTGAAATCATTGATCCTCTTAATGCCTCTGCTACTCCACTGCGCTTTTACGCAGAGAGCTTGTTATTCGACGAGCAATTAAATAGAGTTTTTGAATTAATCTAATTCAAAAATGATAGGTAATGTAAATAAGTTTGTACAGGCCCGGTGGCCAGCCATGGTGTCAGAGTTTTTTGGCCGCCTAAAGGCCTCTGTCTTGGCTAAAAGGTTAATCCAACCGGACCTACGATTTAACGTGTCATCCGAGCCACGGTAGCGCTCAGTTGGAAAATGCCACCCGCGTTCACCCATCCAAATACTGACCGTACGGAACGTTGCTTAATTTAGGTGATCGCTGACAAACACCTAATGAAACTTGATTAGACCGAGAAATTAGAAAGCTACGAGCGCTACCTACTATGGTAGATATACTCGTATCGCTAACGTTGATTTGTCTTTAGTTACAACCACAGAGGACTTATCTCGAAACACTCAGATACCAATTACAAATAATCGAATAAACGAAGTACGTGTAAAATGCATGAAAATTGTTTTGTTAATTTCTAAGTAGTAATAATTGATATTATAGGCTCAAAGTACGAGTACCATTGTAAGGGTTCGTTGTTTAGTAGAATATTCCAAAAGTACTTAATTTAATTTACTTCGCAGCAGGGTGTTTTTAATGTGATTTACAGCTAGCTGTAAGGATTTAGCGCTCTACGCTTTCAAATAACCATTTTATTTGTGCCATGGAACCTCTATTTTTATTTTCTCATTTATATCTGAAATACAGTTCTTTTGATATAAAGTATTTATAAAAGTAAAGGCAACATGAGACTAAAACAAAAATTTAAAAAAATAGGAAGTTAACTTTTTCTTACTTGATGTAAAAGTATATTATTATAAACAAAAACTTATTATTAATAAAACCATTTTAAATCATTTTGGTTAATTTTAACTTCGAACAATGGATTAATACTTAATTACTACTATCCTTAATATAATTATTATTTTAGCCTTTGATCCGCAGATTAGGTTGTTCATTATTGGACAAAGGCTTCCATCTTCCTTACTTACAATCCTTACTAACATTATTATTTCAAAAGTGTTATTGTTGGTTTGTTTGTTATTCTTTTACGAAACATAGGAGATCGCTCGTTCACTCCTTCCTTCGGAGTGAAAAAATCAACATGATTTTTTCATGGTTGGAGAGAGCTACTTTATATTTCGAAAAAACAAGTGCCAAATTTTTTGTCTCAGATAAAAACTACACTAATATAATTAATAATGTTTTTATTACACATTAATTTATCACGCTTGGTAGGTAAATACATAAGTACATCATAATAAACAGAAACTTCGGTAGTAATAACAAAATTAACTATTATTGCAGCATATCTAGATAAATTTTACTCAAAATCTTTGGTAAAGTCACCTGCCGATGGAGGCCTAGAGAGTGGCCAGCGGGTGGTTTAATTCCGTAATACATTGTAAACGTGGACACGTCGTAACTCACAGCCAGGTGGTCGGATTTACGCCACAATGTGTTATAAAAATCCGGCCGTTTTATTACCGCCAAGTAATATTATGGGGTTTTATTTCGGCTTATTTTTCTTAACGATTTGTAAAATGGGATGAGGTTGCTATGTCAGTATGGATTTGGACTTGGTCGTGTTTCATTTATTTTATACGATCTATACGTGCCTTGATGAGTAACTAAATATAGTATCACCCGGGAAATAAAAATATATGGTATTCCATGTACAAAGTTCTGCAGAGTGCACGGACTTTCCCAGGTATATAACTACAAAAGTACTTATGTTATACTCATCCATATGATCCACACATTTGTTAAGAGTTCATTAACTTTATCTACGGAACAGATGTTTCTTTTTAAAGGGTTCCGTACCCAAAGAGTAAAAACGGGACCCTATTACCACAAGCACAATCTTTGAGTAATCGATGCCTGCACACTTCTACATGATTTTACCTTTCGACAAGCATAAACAAATACATACATTCATAAATACAGGTATATAAGTATAGTAACAGTATCATTTACCCTCATTACATCATTCATTTGCATTATCTATATATGTACTTTTTTATACACACATGTATTTTATTGCTGTTCTAACAACTTTCGACTGCAGCAGTAACAACGGTAATCCATTTGCCGTTCTTACTACTGGTAGCAATATTGGTAGTAACACTGGTAATAAACCTTTTATTCATAGTTCGCAATTATTATTGGACTAAGCCTGGGATCACTGCATAATACATACTACAGTATTATATATCTTGCCTACCCTCAATGTAAATTTAATAAGTATATTCGTTCTTACATTAACTTATCTACGAAACGTATACAGTTAATTTAGACTAAACGTCACCATGAATTTTAATCATTATAAATACGGAAGGCACTAAATCTCACGACACAGGAATTTTCCTAGTGTGGGATCTAGGGTTCACCTACAAGTATGTACATTCCACGGACTCAATGTATGTAGCATAATAAGTCTAACTATTAGTCAAGTATTATGTATACTATAAAACTGTATAACTGTACCTTTTCTGTACATAGCCTTAAGAAAAGTCAAATAAATAAATTTATTATTTATTTATTTATTTATTACTAAGACTCCGCTGTCCGTCTATCTGTTACCAGGCTGTATCTCATAATATCATTTGTTATAGCTAGAAAGCTGAAATTTTCATAAATGATGTATTTCGCTATAACAACTACTACTAAAAACAGAATAAAACTAATATTTAAGGGGGGGCTCCCATACAACAGACTTGAATTTTTAGCAATTTTTCGCTATTATTCGCTATTAATAATGCTAACAGGTAGATGCTTGAAATATTCACAGAATACTTAATTTTATAATTCACTTTAATAATATATACTTAAATTAGAATAAAGTAAATATTTAAGGGGGGCTCCCAAACAATACGGAACGCTACGTGCGCGAGTCCGACTCGTACTTGGCTGATTATCTAATTTTGCAGACAGCCCGATAGTAAAACTTGTTTGAAGTGATTAGTAAATACATCTACGAAAGTCATTGCTTAAGCAGTTGGGTTATTTTCATGAAAGTATCGAACAATTTAGTATAACAGGTTTATTAGGACATTTTCGTGGAGTTATATGTTTGATTGAGGACAATTTGCGCTATCGAAGTAAATACGAAGCTAGTCATGACGGTTTAAGGAACTATTTATAAGTTTTTTATGATAATAGGATTGTTCTTAACTATGATTTTGACTAAATCATTTTATTAAAAATATTTTTTGAATCTACTGACTTAGTCTAAGATATTAATCAACCCTTCTAAATTAATAATAAAGAAATGGAAATGATATTAGATTAAGTCCTAAACCTTAAATAATCCTAAGATTTGGTTTAAAACATGAGCTTATGAAATAGTCTCAGTAAATTTGGGTCTTAGCATACATTAAAATCTATTCACTAAGTATACCGAGTGTATGTATATCTGTAGATAAATAAATGAAATAATCTTCTTTATATATATAATTCTACTGTACTTGTGAATGTCACTGAACTCTTTCTAAATGGCTGGACTGTTTTGAATAATTTTTTTGTATGCGTTTGGGTGGCTCCCTGGATGGTTTAGATTCACAAATCAGCCTGGCGCTGCAGCGGGTCCGCTAGTAGAAATATAAACTCTTAAAACTAGTTATTGTAAAATTGCATTCAATCGAAAGACAGTGGCAATTATGTTTGTTATCGTAACGTCTCTGGTCTCTGAAAATAGTTTTATTTTCAAGATTGCTAAGACGTTTAAGCATCTCACTCATCACTTGCGTAGACGGCCCCGTAGCTCCGTAGCTCGTAGCCCGTAGCTCGTAGCGCTAAGCCTACGTATGCAGAGAGGCAAGTTTGTAAACTCACCCTGTGTTTATCTTACCCGTGTAGCTAATAGCAAGTTGGGCTCGGCGGCGAAAAGTTGGTAATGTACTTAGTTCGTGGGAGTGCGAGTTATGGACTTTTCGAATATGGCCACGAGGCTACACGTGAACTACAGCGCCACTTTGTTCACGTGTAGTTTTATCATATGTTATGTACAAGCGGGCGATTGTAATAACACAAAATAAAGATAGTAACGTAAAATCATAACATAATTCGCTGTGTGACAAGTTTGTTAATAGATGATTGATTTATTTCTCTGTTATTTAGATCTTTCTTTCTTTTTACTCATTTTATTTCCGCATTAATTTACCAAACTTTATAGTTATTAAAAATACATGCGTTAAGATGTTTAAATAATTATTTTTTGCAAAAAATCGCAATACCGACTTCCACCGTGTACAGAATTCGAATATTTTGCACGAAACTATGTGACATCCGTGTACATTATTGATGATTTATCGAAAACGGCTCAGCCGATTTTTATCTATTGACTATCTCGAAAGTAAACCCTTTTGAGCTAAAAAATAATTTCGAAATCGGTTCACAATTGGTAAAAATATCCATGAATATACACAAAAAAACATAAAACATACATACGAACATAGTTCGATATGATAGTATAATAATAAAAAATCCACTTAAAGAAAGCGAAGTGTAGATGGGCAGATTGTTATGTTCTGCTGCAAAAAAGGCATATTTGCATAGCAAGAAATAATAAATCAATACATTTCTATATTTGTTCCAACATCAAATTTCATTTTATGATGATTCTACTAACAAACAGTAGGCCTTATTAAAATAGTAGTTGAAGTGTCGTTAAAGTACCATTAGAATACTTGAACTACGCACTAGGTCTCATAGGAGCCTGTATAGCAGGGCAACATGCTTATCTTGAGTAACTTATTATTTTAAAATATATTAACTTGGTATTTTGAAAATACTATCGTTAGTAGTTGAGGTTTATACACACTTGGTTCTGAGGTACACCTATTTTATGTACCAACTTAAATTACTTTCAAATAAAAGACAAACATGAACGCACCGGTTTTTTTTCTTGTACATAATATTCTACTTATTTAATGCGATATGAAAGACTTTGTTTTCCATAACAACGTGAAGTCGTAAATCCGTTCTTTATTTCCATATCGTTGTATATACCTATTCAATACTTTTCAATTTTTTTTCCATTAATTTTACGTGTACCTACATTTCCTTGCTACGAGTATTTTTTAATAATGGAGTGGTTATGCCAATGGCTAAATCCAGGTATTATCAGTGTCTTTGTTAAACAAATTCAGTAAGGGTCGCAGTAATTTAATTTGGTCGTAATCCGCGGCCAGCCCGGCCGGCTCCGTAATACATAATTCAAAACAGGTGGCCGTGTGAATGATGGAAGGGGTATTTGTCGGGTGCAGATTAGATCGGCCTGAAAAGGAGATGTACCTAGCAGTGTTGGTAATTTATAGAAAATTCCTTAAAATCCGGGGAAATTGTACAAAGAGCAATTTAAGCTTGAAAATTTATAAAATACCGTTTTTCCCAAATTTCTTACAATTATAAATTTACGTATAAATATAAATTAATATTTATTATGTGATATGTGAATATTAAAAATAATTTTAGTTTAAATTAATTGACTAAAATGTGCAAAATGTGTTAAGTGATTTTAAATTGACTAAATATGTATATATATTATAAGATTCCTGTTATAAGAATCGGTATATTTTTTCCTACAATATTTGGAAAGAAGAAATGGTCAACTAATATATTGACATTGCTGAGCAAAAATAACCTAGTATTTCAATGATGCATAGTTTCGTCTTCATAAAAATCCTTAATCTGTTATCAATTATAGTCTTCTTACTTATTAGTAATCAATTGATCGCCGACTTGATTTTTACGTCAGATTTATAACCACAATCATAGAGGAATTAATCACTACGTCACCACAATGTTTGTTTTTAACAATATTTGGCTGATAAACAAGTAAATTATTGTAGTTACAAAAAATAGTTACAAAACATGGTTATATAATCACTGAATTGACTTGTATCTGCAGATACTGTGCGGCCCCATTCCACCAACCTATGTGATGAATCTGAACTGAAACTTATACGTTTTTCCAACTTGCAAAATTTCAAACATCTCAAGTTTTTGCGTCATCGTATCTATTATATTATATCTATTAGCTGAATTAAACCGCTGTTTATAATGTTTTTAATAACGGAGGATTTTTCGTCATCATTACAAATGCTATTAAAATTATGCGAACCATTTAAAAAACCAAGCCATGGTAAACAAAGTGATGTTTCATTCAGCATTGCTAGCGATGTTTCTGCTGTGGTCGCGCGGCAGCACAGATCAGGGAACAAGGGAGATTTGGCATGGGCTTTTTACAGATCGAAACCCGGTGCATCCAAGGGGCTGGGACCCTTACCCCACCCACTTCACTAACACAAAAACAAAAACTGTAAGCATAGAACACATGTTTGCAATTGTCACGCACACTAAAAACTTGCTGCAACACAAATGAGCCCTTTAATTGCCTACAAACAAAAGTTGTTCCCTGATCTGTGCGCGGCAGTGTGTTGTGTCGCGAGCGAGATCACAGAACAGCAGAACTAGATTCTGTCTTCTGTGAGCGAGATTTAGCCCAGGCTCTACCAAAGCAGAGTAAAACGAAGATGTGTTGAGTTGTAGCCCATTACAGAAATGCCATATTTAGTTGTAATTAAATCAACAAAACAAAATTCCGCTGGGACTCGATTGTATTTTGTTTCACATCGAGCAAAAATGGTACGTATTCAGTGGGTCTTATGGATTACAACCCACACTACCTATTTCCGCCCATCTGCGCTCCGTTTTGGTAGTGTTTGGGCTTCAGAAAGTTATTATGAACTCTGCACATTGCGGGGCTAATTCACAGCACGCGTTGTTACAATATTTGTGTGGGAATCCCGTACAGCGTTCGGCGTCACTTTGTCTTCATTTTGTTGAATATACCCGGAATATGCTTTTTAAATACACCAGCCTGGGCTTTACGCCAAGTTCTGGTTGTAAAGTTATTCGTTTATTTATTTGCAGTGACCTTTTTACGGCTTGTCATTTTTCACTGATTCCATTTTGTATATTTTGGATTTTGTTTTGTCCAGGTCTTACAATATATTTAAATAAGCCTGTTATTCTTCTCACTTAGGGCAACCATATACTATGCAATTTAAGTTATACTCACGTACATAAACTACTACTACATGCATTTGAAAATGCATCTCTATCATAACATAAGACAAAATCATGTATAGAATCAATTCGTAGACTTGTTTTCGATTTAAGCTCTTAGTAATAGTTATGTATTTCTACTTTTGGTTAATAAATTTATTTATTTGTATATAACAAGCAAAAACTTACGTTTTTAACTTACGATATTATATTGTTGTTAAAACAAATGTTACCACTCTTTGTAGGTAAGTCGCTTATGGTAATTTACCAATGCAACCGTAAGTTACATAATTTTAGTTACATAAATCTATCGAGAGCAACTTACAGGTATAAAGGCGGCATTAAAACATATTTCTATAACAAGAAATAGCTTCCATGTTTAAATAGTCTGTTGGATGTTCTTTTAAAACAATCAATTTGTAATCGCAGTCTTACCGACGTCAATAAATACATGGACAATTTATAGTTTAAGAAATTGTTACCCGCAAAAGTACTAAACCAATTACACTCGTGAGCACTGCTACGTATTTTATGTCGTAGATACTTAGTGAAATATAATGTATTTATAATTTTTCATAATGCTTATACCTAGTTGAATACGACTGCACCTACTAGGCCGCCGCTCACGCGTTTTTTTCAAGCATTAAGCCATATGTCCCCAATTCTCCATGTCAAAACGTGCAGTAATACCTCCGTATTTCAGTCGAGATCCACCAGCAGCATGTGATGAGTATACATTACCAAGAGCCGACTCAGTGCTGAATTTTACACGGCAAATATTGCCAGAACGTGACTCTTGCAATGTACTCTACACCTATACATAAACATGTATATTTAACTCGCTTACATTTTCTGTAGCGTCTGCGTTGTAGGAAAAACTGCTAAAAATGTAGGTGGTTTTTTCGCTTAAACAAATGACGTCACTATTCTTTCTCAGGTAAAAAATTCTTTGTGGCGTAGTAAGTATTTTATGGCGAAGAAGCACAAGCAGGGAAAGTATGATTAAACGTGTGGGAGACCGTTTTGTTGCTGTTTTCATATATTTTATTTAGAAGTCAAGTTTTATTCACGAGTCGGTGACCGACATGGGATGGTTTTATGGCCGTCGATTTGCAAGTGTCGGTTCGATTCCCGATGCAAATACTTCGTTTTACTGCCACACAATAAAACCGGTCGGTTTCATAATATATTTTCTTATAACCCTGCCGCCTTTGCCAAGTTTATGTCCGTTGCGCAATTGTTATCAGATGACACACAGACAGTACGACACGACGTAGGCCTCCGCTTAATGTTGCGTCAAAATTATTTTTACACAACACAGTGTCCCACACTCAAACGTCTCTTACATCGTAAAGACATCGCAACAACGAAGTTTCTCTCGAAGCAGATAGTATCAGACTTCATCTTACTTAACGCTTATTAAGACTTCCTTTGAGATAACTGAAACACTATACAACCGAAAACTTACGAATCCACTAGCTTCCTCAGAGGAAACATTCACTATAACAACCACACTCATTCTGACGTCATTACAGAGTTCCAACTTTGTCTGAGTGCTGCAGAAGAGCGTACCTACGAATATGCAAGTTCTGACCGCACACAGCCTCTCAAGGATAATGCAGGCAATGAGAATATAATTCCGAGATCATACTTTGCCCCACGTTGAGCGCCATTCATTCCTAGCTACTAAACAAACTACCAACATTAACTTTGCGCTTAGTCTGAATGCTCCGTTTTCAGAATGTTTAAATGCCACTTAAACCGCCATTTCAATTTGAGTGAAACTCCATTATTAAAGAAGCATTGGGTAGTGCTTTTTGAAATCTGCTTAAAACAGTTCTGATGACAATTTGAATAGCACACGAGTATAATGACAGAACGAAAAAGATGGGCAGAAATAGCGTGTATTTTATTCACGAGCCGCCGGCGAAGCTATCAGACATGTCCAAAGTTAGCTGAGTGCAGCCTGCTTTATTTCCGTTTGACCTGTCCCGTTCGACTCTATTCCTGGAGCACAACGTCCCCCAGACATGTTCATTCCGCCGACAAGCCGAATGCACGGCCTGACAGCGAGCCGACGCTCGCTGCGCCGCCGCCGACACGCCTCTGCACTACCCAATTTGAATATTTAATTGTGATTATTTTACCGCTACGCTGACTAATTAATAAAACAAATTGACGGTTCTACGGCATGTGGCTAATGGAAAAGGTTTATTCCTAGATTTTTCCGCGGTGAAATGAATCAATTGCATTTTAGATTCGTATTTGCATATAGCATGGCGGTCGGCTGCTTTACGATTGCAGTCCAGTTTCGTATTCTTTGTTTGCGGTTTTATTTTGTGCATTTCGGAGCGAGGAAGGCACGTGATACGACCTGGCACCGGCTCGTTTCATGAAATATTTCCTTGGAGACATTGTGCTATTTCAATTGAATATATTTTCGAGTTTGAAGGCTGAATTTTTAAAGTGGATATGGCACCAGTGGCCGTTTGATAAACCATTTTAATTTTGCAAGTACATTTGTCGTTATTTCACTGTAAATTCAGTATTTACTGAAGTGAGAGATATTTTGCCCAAAAATTCGTTCTCAGATGTGCCACTGGAGGGACATATAAAACGACGGAGCCAGCTCTAACTTAAACCAAACTTAGATGTAGAGCCCCTCGAGGATCGCGCGGAAAACCCAGGGTTGACATTAACTTGTGAGCACAAGTCCATTGCAGGAAATATGTTTGAAATCATTTTGTGAAGTGCTTCTTCAAAGGTAGATAATACCACGGAGTGTTTTCAGTACCAATAAGTGATTCTGTTTACATTATAGCTTGTACTCAGTTATTCAAAACATCTTTAATTGGTAACCCAATCAATTAATGTTATAAACACGTGTAAATAAGTAGTTGTACATGGTAACTGCTATTATAATATTCATTGGATAAACGTGTGGCAATGATAGGTACCTATTGACAATGAACACTGTAACGTACTTAGTGTTAAAAAAGCAACAATTAGAATATAACTCAGTGAAATGATTGATGCTATCGCGCCAATTTATTAATAAAAAGATAAATTATTTAACTGGCTTAAATTAGATTCACAATTTCAATGTTTTTCATTCATGACAATTTTTTCAATTTCTTTAATTAATTCCTTTTTAAATCGCCTATGTTGATACAAATGTAATATTAAACGGCGACATAATTAAATTATTTACTTCCGATTCTATCCACACAAACACACATGCCCAAAAGTATAAGAAATACCTACTTAGTCAAACGCCCAATCTGTTAATCATAAATTATATTATAAGTGCTGTACTCCACGCCCACATCAATTTTAAACTATATACTTAGGCATCTTCGCCTCAGTTAGTGTCAGAGCGTCATTCACATGTCCCAAACTTCCAACTTAGGCTCAATAATCTACACGTCAAGATAAAGTTCGTCAGTGTGTGTTCACACTGACAGGTAAATCAAACATAACCTTTACCAAGGGCTCAGTGTTTATCGTAACAACGATTGACAAAGCTGATATGAAAGTTAATAACTGATAAGTATCCTTTCCTATATTTTGCAACTAAACAATGCAAGACTATGAGTATATTGGGATACGAATACGTATAGAGACGTAAGTTGATGATCTAATGAATCTTAAGCGGGTAGGTATATTTTAACTGATATTTAAAAGACACATTGTACCTATTTATCGAATACCTAAGTGTGATTCCTACGTGATTTATATTATAGGTACTCAAAACGTAACTCACTATTAATCCGTGTGTATATAACTCTTACACGCGTATTTGGTTCACGAGGACCGTCGACATCATCTAAAACTTACAATTACACCTAATTAGCTTTGGTATAAAAATTTCATAATTCTAAACACAGTGACTTTTATCGAATATTGGAAGAGAATACTGCCGAAAAATTTTTTTTAACGGGCAAAAGTGCCTTTATTAACTACAACAAAACTACACTACTATTACACAAAAAGCATTGGATCACCCTCAGACCTTTGAAGGTCTAAAGATAATCCAAATGCTCAAGCCCACTGCCAGTTGGCAGCGTGCCCAGCATGCTGGCTGCATTGCCACGCTGAATGGCAATGCTTATGCGTTGAGCCAAATAAACACCAGCATTTTGGTCACGCGTCGCGTCCACCAGACGCCCAGAAAGACTTTTGAAAATGATATGAGCTCCCGGCCCCCACGGACCCAATGTCTCAACTCCAAATGGCTCAAATATGTAACCACTACCGAGGTTAGCATACTTGCGCCGCTTGTGCTGCTCCGCCGAATTGGCCGCAGCTCCAGCCCTACTCGGAGTCTCAGAAAGATGTGACGGTGCCAAAGTATCGACACAAGTTGCGTCCCATACTAAGGGCCGTCCACACTTCCATGGGACCAGCGTCATGCCGTCAGGCCTTTTGCCATCACCACGCGCGAGCCCACTCGGTTCGAGTACGGCTGCGATATTGGCGGTGGCAAAAGCCCTGCGAATGACATCGTTAAGGCTGGCGTGGCGACCAATCCGACCAGCGCTTCTTGAGCAAGAGAGACCGTGGTGACCGAGCTGGTCAACTGCAGTACCACACTGACAGCGATGGGCCTCACAACACCTTGCACCCAAGCGTAAGCTGACAGCTAGACGAAATGCAGTTGGGTCTAAAAGGTTACCAGTATTGAAAGAGGGCAAAGCTTGCAACCAAAGACCGGACTCCCATACAGAGACCGCAAGGATACGAGCGCGATCCGCGACGCTAGAACACGTATCTAGAAGAGATTTCCGTGCTAGTTCGCAGATCGGCCGATCCCACAGTCTCTGCGACGACAAAGTCTTTGGAAGCTCGGAATTTGGGCTAGCGACCCTCCAAGCATTCGTTGCCTCATTCAAATTAGCTACATCTACGCCGGAATGGCCTAAAGAAGGTGCGAGGATTTTTTCAACTAATTTATGTGTACTATGAATGGAGGACAAGAAAGCTGGTAAAGCAACACTTGAAATTTGGCGGACCCCTAGCCCTCCAAGCCTAACAGGCAAGGAGGCTTGTAACCACGCCCTTTCACTCATCTCAATATTCAAAACCGATACTAGGGTCTGCTTTACAACATCGTCTAAGCTCAAAAGGAGCTCATTGTGCTTCCACAATGGACTACAACGTAAAGCGTACATGAATTTTGGAATAAACAGACAACATCTTATAATGGTAAACGCCATGTGGGCGTTAATTTTGAGTAGCCTATCAGAGGCACTCAAAAAATTTTGATTTTTTTCTTGAACGAAAGGCGGAAAAGACTCATCTAGTATCGGCGAACCCAGAAGGCGAAGAGAACACTTGTCTACCGATTTGATATTAGGTGCCAAATCATTAAATTTTTTAATTACCAAATCTTTATCTGGACATGAGTCGCAAACGAAAAGTTCGCATTTCGAAAAATTTAGCTCCAAACCAATTTGACGAAACTCGTCAATAAGAATTTCCAAATCACGTAGGACTGTGTTCGCATCGCCACCCAAAGTCCCGTCATCCAGATACCAAACGTTGAGTTTTGAATGGAGACGTTGAACAATTGGATGAATGGCCAGGCTGAAAATGGCTGGTCCGAGAGGGTCACCTTGTTGACAGCCAACGGAAGATAGCAGAACATCATTTTTGTAAATTAATTTAGTGGGTTTGCCGTAGCATTGCCAAAGAAAATCGAAAAGATCGGGAATTTTTTCCTTGACCTGTACCAACAAGGCGTCTCGATTAACCGAATTGAAAGCATTTTTGACATCTACCTTGAGCAACACCTCTCCACAATTTTGACCGAGAAAAGTACGAAGGGAATGAACAGCAGCCTCACATCCACCCCGCGAACCAAAGCCAAGCTGTATTGGTTGAAAAAGGTTACTCAAAAGAGCAACCTTTTTTCTACAGCCGGCTTTGGCTGCGAGACGACGATATGTGGTGCCAACCGCAATAGGTCTGATGCCACCATCTTTTTTGACAAGTGCGCATAGGTTAGCGCCATACAAAACTTCGATGATGTCACCATTGACCCGCCCAGATAACATGAGATTAGCCAAAGCCGTTAATTCCTTCAAGAGAGACTCAGCCACCTCACCAGAGCTAAAAGATAGAAGATCTTTTAGATGTTGAGGTGAAAGACCATCTAGGCCTCCGGCTGAGCCGCTCCGAAAAGAAGAAACGGCCGCTGCAATCTCCTGTGCTGACACTTCAATGACAACGTCATCAGGGTGTGGTGGCTCAGGCAGGTGGAGACATGCTGCCGGCGGATGCTTGTCACGGAGTGACTGGACCGTATCGGGAGTGTGGGGGGCAATAGTGTCGCTGGAGAACAAGACACGTGCGGCGCCTTTGATATCGCCATCACTAATTTTGCTTTCTACTATTTTAATAGTAACCGAATCGTCAGTTTTTTTAGAATTTGGTTTATTCTGCCTTGTTGGCGGAATAATACTTTCAAAATCTAAAGGGTTCTCTTCCAATGCGCTGTACTTCACGCAATTTTCCTTAACCCTAGTGGTAAGGGACTTTTTGTTTGTTGGGTCCGAATGTACGTAAAGCACAACGTAAGGAAAAATCAGCAGGTGTTCCCAGGCGTCTATCGAATTTTTAGAAATAACTTTTCGAATAGCAGCAGATAAACATTGGGCAACCGAAAAACGAGCACCACGCGGGATGCGTTTTAGAACAGGAAGAGAACTTTTGAGTGAGCTAAGAACCTCCCAAAGCGGTTTGGAAGGAGCAGCAGCGCTCACGGGACTGCTGCTGGCTCCATCGGAGCATGCAGTAGGGGCCGAAAGTGTAATTTGGCTATTTTTATGGCACCGCGTACGGTGAATTTTGAGGCCTTTCTGGCCTTTAAAAAACCGCACTTGGGAACACTCTAGGCACTGAATCATGTCCCCCTGCGACATATTAATGAATTGGGAAACTGCATTAGGCCCAGCCGGGGCGCAAAATGCCATGATTAACAAAATCAAAACTAAAATAAAATAAAAATAAACTTAAGTTCTCTAAGTGGAGACGTCAGGACGTCAGACCGTGACGTGGGCGGTCTGCGCAGACTCCCCGGATGGCGTTGACATGGAAACAAGAAAACAACAATGAGCCGCGACTGTCAAAAACCTACTGAATATTAATATACAATAGAAAACAAATATTCGAAAAATTATATTATATTTAAGTAGGTATTCTTAGTTTATGCTTCATCAACATGATTTTTAACCGACTTCCAAAAAGGAGGAGGTTCTATGTTCGTGTGTATGTTTTTTTTTGTGTCTGTTCATCGATAATTTCGCCAATTGTAAACCGAATCAAAAAATTATTTTCTAGTTCGAAAGGGTAGGTGGTCCCATTTAAATTTTACAAAAATCGGCTGCGCTAATTTTGAAAAAACCAACAATAATGTAAGCAATTCGAGCGAAATATCCGAATGTTGTACACGTTGGACATCGATAATTTCGCTACTTGTGAACCGAATCGAAAAATTATTTTGAATATTTTTTTTCCCCAATGGAAGGCACTTTAGGCATTTTTTGCAAAAATAATTATTGTTGCTTGAGCTTGAAGCTTGGATAAGCGCTACGGTGGCTCGTTTGACACGTTAAATTATAGGTCCCTATTGTTTTAATCGTTTAGCCAAGTCAGAAGCCTTCAGGCGGCTTAAAAATTCTGACACCCGGCCTATACGAATTTACTAGTGTGGTATGTCATGATAACTATTTCAATTGGAACTACGGCTTTTTATCTTAGCTTCTTATGGAGTATTAACTTATATCTAATATTAATTAGCCGATAAGCCCTACAGAATAAGAATAATATTTATACAATTTGACGGAGACCGAAGAGTTGCGCAGTTGACACAGCATAGGTGAACTCTAATATTGGAACCGCGGAGCATTCAGTGCGAGTCAGTGGAGTGTGTAAAAGAGTTGAATGAGCTGCCCCGGTCGACCGGCCACGAATGAAAGCCTCTCGATTGAAATGTTTATTCAAACACAATGGTTTATGTGGATTCAACTTTGTATGGAACATGCGGTTTTTGGTTGTGTAGATCGTGGGAATATTGATATGATGAGTGTAATACTATTCGTACCATTCACATTTGAACCTTTTCTGCATGCTGTAGCAATCATCCGTTCTTTCTTTCATCAATGTAGGTATTTGTATTTTGCTTAGTTCCCATATTTTAGCGCAGGTCGCATTATGTCGCTGGTAAGTCAGGTCAAGCAAAACAAGATACATTTAAAAATAAAAACTTGAACAAAGATCCTATTTTATATTATATGTTAAGTCATTTAATATCATATAGATTAAAATGGCGGCATCAAAAATAGCATTTCATTTTATACACGGTTAACAATAAATTGTAAACCGATTAAATGTATGACTATCAAAATAAAAAAGTTTATTAAAAAAATCCTAAATTTACAAATTAATTACTGTAAATTCAAAAGGTTTTGGGAGCAATCTGTCAAAAAGCCAATAAGACATTACTCCGCTTCGGCTGACCAATTAGCCGACTGAATTTAAATTAAGAATTCGAGTGACGCGGCCCCGACCAATCAGGCAAGTAATAAGCTAGCTAAGCTTTAGATGTGAATCAAGAATTTCCATTTTGGAATTTTCTCGTTAATATTCAAGTAACGTAGTTTTGAAATTAAGTGAGCTTATATTTTTATTTACATGGAGTATTGGATGGAGGAAATGCCACAGTAATTTTAATTCTATTTCATCTCATATATCTCATCAAAATACTCTACGTAGACATGGCTTACCGAAGAAGCACGATAATATTCAATGTTATTCTACAATGGTATTAATAATACTATTATCATATATGTATGTATGTTATTTTATATGTATTATCATCATAGCCAAAACATAAGTGTACTTAGTAGTAATTATCGAACCATTGATCATCACTTCGTCAGTCTTCGTAGCCCTCACTTATGTTCGCATCAGTGCGAGAGACATTCTGTTGCTTTTTCAAATCTTACTTACTCTAACAACAATTTCAATTTCTTTGAATTGTGTACGTACTCCACTGGTATTCAGTTCGAAAAATAACAATATGCCGACACAACTTGCTGCGCAGAAATTACGGCATAATTTCTTTACAATAGACCATTCTCCGGCAAAAATAAAAAATGGCGCCTACAAACGCCGGCGGCGCGCACTAATGAAAAGCAAAGATAGGTACTGCCATGTTCGCAGTACTTCCGGTCAATAAGTGCACACTTTGCTTGGTGGAGCTCTGAGCTACCTAATTTCCTCCTCCTTCCGGTTTGCGACTTCTTTTCTAATTAAGTAACCGGCCCCTAATAGTTTAATGTAGGCCTTTTCCTTCTTTTGTTTTCGATAGGTAGGTAAATGTTTAAAGTAAAAATTATTTCTCGGCTACCTTCATTTGTTTTCGATAGGTAGGTAAATATTTAAAGTAAAAATTATTAAGTAATTGAGTTTTAGTTTAATTTTACCGACTTCTAAAAGGAGCAGATGTTATTTCAGTGTATCTGTATGTTTTTTTAGTGTGTGTTCATCGATATTTTCGCCAATTATGAACCGATTTAACAAATCTTTTGTTTTGAAAGGGGTTTTACTCCCGAAGTGGTCCCTTTTAAATTTCATCGCATTCGGCTGAGCCGTTTTTGATAAATGAACAATAATGTACATGGATGTCACATCGATTCATGCAAACCATTCGAGTTCTGTACGCGGTGGAAGTTAGTGGTGCCATATTTTGGGAAAAATAATTATTGAATGCCTTTTGCCAAAGACAGGCTTCCGTTTGACTACACCCTGGTAAATTTTGAAAGTTTCGTTGTCGTATGCTTGTGAATATTAATACATTATTAAAACATTAAAACAAAAAATACTCACGTAGAGCAATATTACTGCTCATATTCTAATTATATATTAAATCATTTTTGATCATAACTCAAAATTTGTAACCCAATCCCATTACAACAATGCAGTACTGGAAAATATAAGTACAGGGTAACATAGGGCTAACAATACAGGGCTGTTCAGCAAGAGTGAACAAGCCAAAAAAAGGGTGATGCAAACCATCATTATGTACAACTTTAATATAGAGCCAACCCGGAATTTGAGAAAGAAACAGAGAACAGAACAGAGATTAACAGCTGTTTCATCAATTTGTTATTATGATTATGATATTGTGATTAAATATTTATAAAGTTTTTGTTTGTCCGTATAGTAAAAGTTGTTAATAATTATGGTCGGATTTGCACCTTTTCGGTTCAGTAGGTACTTTCTGACTATCTCTGTATATACGTCTATTACATCTGATATAAAAATTTTTAGTATAATATCTAGACTCGCGACAGCGTGTTCAGCCAAGACTAAGAAAAAGGCGACGCAGCAGCCGTGTGTAATATTACACGAACCAACTCGAGCCACTTTTGACCCCTTCATATCTCGACAACTATTTAACCTAAATATATGAAATGTATCCAGCATGCTGGCAGCATTGCCACGCTGAATGGCAATGATTATACGTTGAGCCAAATAAACACTAGCATTATGGTCAATTGATTAGTAATTGTAATTAAGACTTGTGCAAACAATTGTGCTTATAAAAGAAAATAAAAGTGTTTGACAAGAAGGATAGCAAAGTAGGGTAGGGTATGCGTAAATAATAAGTGTACTCAGCTGAAACACCACAATTATTGTTGTATTTCAGCTGAGTACACATTTTGGCCAGTCATTCCCAGCCAGTCCGCAGAGGCGCTACAATGAAACCCAAAAAATGAGTATTCTTCAAAAAGAAAACGTATCATAAAACACCTGAGAGCAACGATCCGTTAAATAATCTCACGTCCGTTTCTAGAATACCCACAAAAGCTGTAATTTTTTTATATGAAGCATTCCGTAGGTACCTAAGTACTTTTCCACTATTCAAAGGTTATATAATGTCCTAAATACACGACTAAAATAAATTCGTTGATAGAGATCTAGTTTTTGTAATATTTTATAAAAAGTTTTGAACATGGGCTATCAATACCTACTAGCTTTTACCCGCGGCTTTGCCGGAGCGATTATTTGGTTCATGTGCCATCACACGGGAACGTTTTATTTTTTTCGGGATAAATGTGCAAAAAATTAAGTCGATCCGTCTCTCCTTTGCTGGGTGAGAGAGTGACAAAGAAACCAACAAACATACTTTAGGATTTATAATATTAGGAAGGATGATTTCACAGTGGCGATTAAATAGAATGCAAAACTTTTAGTAAAGATTCAAATATTTACTAAAAACTCATTTCATTTCATTTTTTCATTTCATTTATTTCATTAATTACAGCTACCATTACAGTCAGAAACTAATGCGATAGTGTAATAAATATCATAATTATAAAAAAGGTTAAGAAATGTCAATTTGAATAGTATCTAATAATGTCAAATAATTACATCAATTCATCACAAAAACTTGAACAATATTAACTGAGAATGTCATAAAAATACAATGAACATGTCAATCAAAATTAATCATAATCAATGTCACAGGAATCCAATTATTAATGTCATAAAAATCTAATTCTATACAAATAATAAATTGTCAACCTACAAATGGCGTCATAATTTAGTAACATCTCTATAGCAGGCATCAAACAATACCGCCCTCTTAAAATCAGGAACAGAGCACACAAACATGTCAATTTTTTGTGCAACTCGATTTAGTGCGTGCAAAGTCCGAACCATCGGTGACCTAGCGAGTAAGTTGGTTCTGGCGCGCGGCACCGCGAACAGCCGCGGCCGGCGCCGGCGCGACACGTACTCGTCCGGCACGCTCAGTCCCATCACACTCAATACCGCGGAATTCGATAAGACGCCCCGGAATACTCTCATCATATAACATGCGAGCGCCACATCCCTTCTCACCTCTAGCTTGTTGTATCCGACCATGCCCAGAACGAACAGAGTCGGATACATGAGGGGATAGTATGGATAAATTCCATACAAGCGTAAGTACAGGAACCTTGTAAATTTATTTTGTATCCGTTCTAACATTAATGTATACTTAGCTTCATGCGGAGCCCATATTGCCGCATTAAATTCTAGCTGACTTCGAACGAGAGCGTCATAAAGTGTTGCTATCGCTCTTATGTTGTTAAACCCTGTAGATTGCCGTAAAACAAAACCTAACGTCCGGTATGATTTTTTGCAGACCTGTACGATATGATTTCTAAATGACAGTTCACTATTCATAGTCACACCGAGATCTTTTACTGCTACTACCCGCTTCAACATTTCACCATCGACACTGTAGTCAAAATGGAGGGGCCTCGTTGATTTGCTAAAAGACAGCACCGAGCACTTCGAGACATTGAACTGCAGTTTGTTCATTTTACTCCACTCGACTACTCTGTCAATATCTCTCTGCAAGCTATGGCAATCCTTCTCGTCTCGAACCGCCAGGAGCAACTTCAGGTCGTCCGCAAATAATAGACAGCGAGCATCCTGGATCACTTCGGGCAGTTTATTTATCATAATAATAAATTCCAAGGGCCCCAGATTCGATCCTTGACTTACACCCGTTTTAGTGAAATATGGCTCCGATTTGCGCCCCGCATATTCCACATATTGTTGTCTATCCTTTAAAGAGCTTGCAAAAAATTTTAGCAACTTATTCGTGTAACCTACGCACGCCATATTCGATAACAACACGTCGTTGTCGACCAAATCGAATGCTTTTTTGTAGTCAAAGTAAGCAACGTCGACCTGTCCACCCGCGTCCACGTGGGGGGTGATGTACGCCACCGCCTCGAGCAGGTTGGAGGTGGTGCTGCGCGCCGGCCGGAACCCGTGCTGCGCGTCCGCGAGCTGCGAGCTAACCTGCCGCTGCACGCTGCTCTGCACGCCCGACTCGAACACCTTCGCCGGCGTCGACAAGATAGCTACAGGCCTAAAGTTGCTTACCTCGGAATCAGTGCCGCTTTTCGGTATTGGAACTACCCGAGTTACTTTCCACCGATCGGGAAAATACGACGCGTCTAAGCACAAATTGTAGATGTGATGCAACGGTTCCTCCAAAACAAACGCGCAATCTTTCACGATGAAAGCTGGTATACCGTCAGGTCCCGCCGAGCGCTTGGGTTTCAGTCTGGCGAGAGCCGCGCGCACCTCCGGTCGCGTGAGGCGCGGGAGGCTGATGGTCGCGGCGCTCGCGCCGCCGCAGCCCGCCGCCGCCTCCGCGTCCAACTGAGGCGTATCGCTGCCGTATACTGAATGAAAATAACTCGCAAACTCAACCGCACATTCCGCATCCGTTAAACTTTTCCCATTTTTATTGATTTTTTTACGGTTTACCGTACCCTTTTTCGACCGAACATAAGACCAAAACGACTTAGGATCTTTTACTAAATTGTTTTCTATTTTTTCTAAATGTAGTGCATGCGCTCGCGCAATCATCGTTTTTACACGTGCCCTACATTCAGAAAAAAAATTGTAATCCTCTGGTAATTTAGTAGTTTTGTACCTTTTGTGAAATTTTGCTTTCTGATGTATAGCCCGGATGATATCTACGGTATACCATTCTGGATAGTTATATCGCAAGGAACTGTCTTTACGAGATGTTTTTTCCGGTACACAATCACGAAAAATATTGTTAAAAATGTCGTAAAAGAGATCAATAGCAGCTTCTGGCTCCCGCATGTCACATAACGGACCCCAGTCAATGTCAGATACCAACGCGTATAATGTCCTAAAATCCGCCTTAGAAAAATTATAACAATGCGATAGGTCATCAGCGCGCCGTGTGCACGAGAGGTCGCGCGGCCGGCCGGGGCCGAGCGCGGCGGCTGCCGGCGCCGGCGCCACGGGCGCGGGCCCGGCGGCGGGCGCGGGGCGGGCGCGCTCGGCGCGGCGCAGGCACAGCGCGAGCGGCGGGTGGTGCGCGTCCACCGGCACCAGCTCCTCGCCCGCCGCGCGCACCTCCACCGCCTCCCGCATATTATCCGAGCATAACACTAAATCGAGTTGCCTGTTATTACAATTTGGAACACTATTCATTTGCACTAATTCACAGAAAGCCAAAAAATATTCGTAATAACTCACAACATTTTCGTTACTAGAATGGAAATTGAAGTCCCCAACCACTATTATTGAAAATCAAGATCATTTTTGCAGTACATATTCAAAATAGTATATTTTAAATGTACCTAAGAATGTATTTTAAAATCATGTCTTTTTGACTGAGTGTTAATGTTGTAACGCGACTCAAAAGCTTTTGATATCGAAACTAGATTATATATTTCAATATCAATTAACAATGTGTACCTAGCACAGAAAATAATGCAAAAAAATAAATGAATTCACTACTATACTGAATAGCAAAATAACAAAATGTTAACAGTTCTTACCTATTTAATATTCAGCACTGGCGGTGAATGATGGGTACACGTTCGAAATGTTCCCCTTTTATATCAGCGAGGACTCATACGTTATCGGTATTGTCAAACGATCTCTAGCTAGCTATTACTCATTTGTCGGTAAAAGAACACTCGTAAAAATGAATGAATAAGTAAGTATTACGAGTACATAAGTTCACACTCGTTCTTATGCCGTACTTCAAGCACGTAGGTTTTCTAGTAGTTTCATTTTTATATAAATATAAATGACGTAGCTTTCTAAGCCAATCAAGGTTTGCTTTATTTTGAAATCTTTTGGATACGACACAAAGTATCCAAAAAGCGCACAACTTCTCAACTCGTCTAAAATTCGTAAAACACGTAAGTCGTCGTATATTTGATTTAAAAAAAAGTCAGCAAAATGCAGATACTACTTTACTTACGCAAATACGACTTTATTATTTCTTTATGAACTGGACTACGATTGTCATTCACTGCTTATACCTTGACAAAGGGGCAACTATGATTAGGCCAATTTCCTCTATGATTATCCAAAAATTTTAAAAGTTATTTTTAGAGTATTTAGTACAGTATCTAAAATTAATAATAACTTACTTTGCTAGAGAATTCCGCTTAAACTCGTATGTAAATGAAAAAGTAGTTGCAAGAAAACTTCATAGTCACATCAGGACCTTATTCTACCATCCCCTTTTTACTACTGGACGCCTCATTCATCCATCAGTCGTAAGACGTCCACTGCTGGACATAGGCCTCCCCTATGGATTTCCAATTAGGCCGGTTGGAAGCGGCCTGCATCCAGCGCGTTCCTGCGATCTTTATTAAATCGTCAGTCCACCTAGTCGGTGGACGTCCGACGCTGCGCTTGCTGGTCCGTGGTCTCCATTCGAGAACTTTACTGCCCCATCGGCCATCCGGTCTCCGAACTATGTGCCCTGCCCATTGCCACTTTAATTTGCTAATCCGCTGGGCTATGTCGGTAACTTTGGTTCGTCTGCGGATCTCCTCATTTCTGATTCGATCTCGCAGAGAGACGCCGAGCATTATCCTTCTCCTTAGCACGTTGGGCTATCCTGAGCTTATTCATAAGGCTCACAGTAAAAGACCACGTTTCAGTTCCATATGTCATCACTGGCAACACACAACTATCGAAAACTCTCGTCTTGAGGCACTGATGTATATCAGATGAAAAGACGTCACGCAATTTTCCGAAGGCTGCCCAACCGAGTTGGATTCGGCGATTGACCTCTTTCTTGAAGTTGGACTTACCTAGCTGGCCTACTTGTCCTAGGTAGACGTACGAGTCAACAACTTCAAGAACCGAGCTCTCAACAGATATTAGGGTGGGTACGACATGGGCATTACACATGACTTTTGTTTTATCCATGTTCATTTTGAGACCCACCTGTTGAG
This sequence comes from Hypomecis atomaria, assembly GCA_964007245.1. NCBI lineage: Eukaryota > Metazoa > Arthropoda > Insecta > Lepidoptera > Geometridae > Hypomecis > Hypomecis atomaria. Next base: position 11,850,916 of record OZ023291.1, read on the forward strand.
AAACTCGATTGAGGCCTTCGAGCATCGTGCTGAGCTCTTCCATCGATTTCGCCATGACCACGATATCGTCGGCAAACCGAAGGTCAGTGATGTATTCGCCATTGATGTTGATGCCAAATCCGTTCCATTCCAGGAGCTTAAAGGCGTTCTCCAAAGTGGTGAACGCCTCATAACCACCCCTAAACTGTTTGATTTTCCTGAGATACGTCTGAAGCGCTACGGCTGGCCGTACGGATTCTGATCCGTACGGCCAGGGAATGGAACAGAATGCCGGCTTTCTTGTTTCCGGGGAGATGTAAACCTTTTTAAACTTAGAGTGAATAAGGTATCTTCTAAGTCCGTGTGCTTCATCGTCGGCCAGAATTTCGCTTACCATCAGGAGATCTGGTGATCAAGCGCGGATTTATTTTCGAAAAAAAATACATTTAATGCAAATGCAACAATCGTTAAGGAATTAATCGAAAAATAATGTAACATACACATTGCAATTTTATATGTAGGTACGTACAAAATGCCTTCATATTTTAGTATCTACTACTCGTCATTCATGTATGATTTTATCTTAGATAAGTTGATGATATAATATTGATGTAAGTACGAGTACATTAGGTATTCACATTCTTAATGTGATGCTGAGTAAGACTTTTTTTATTTAATTTCAAGGCACACAAAACAGACAACATAAAAAATACATGATATAACATTTGTTTACAGTTTTTCACCGTTTCTGTGGTCCAAACAAGTGAGGTTGTGTGCTCATTACACAACATGGTTAACAGTTATATCGGTATATAACTAATATTGCATATTGTAATGTAAAAAAAATAACACAGGTCGACAAAAATAAATATTTTTATGTTGCCCTGGATATCTCTGCAGATTTATATGTTTTCAAGTCCACAGATTCTGAATATATTCATGAAAGGACTGAATAAAGCTCTACTTTTTATGTTTTTGGCTTATTTCATATTTGTAAAGTTTGATTTCCTTACCAGTTTCATTCAATCAGGTGAATAGAAAAACTGAAAATTTGGGGTAATTATTGTGTGGAACAGGGAGAACGCATCCATCAGGATCTAATAGAGTTTAGATGAAAGAAAGTTATCACGGGTAGATGGGATCGTCACATGAGGGCAAATTTTAGCTGGTCTTTAAAAAGAGATTTCTTCCTAAGAAAATATAAGAAGGGGAGCTACCAAAGGTTTTTCTGAAGTTTGAAATAAAATTTATGTTTTTTTCTCCTTTTCTACATTTATACATAATATATTAATTTAGTATGAAAACATATAACTTGTAAATAAAAAAAATATTTAAGTTCAAAAATTTTCTCATTTGTACTGAATATAAAAAAATATAATGAAGATTTAAAAAAAAAACTAGAGCCAATCTTTCAAAACCATCAATAGTTTCGTGAATGGTAGGAATAGAGCTACTCGAAACCACTTTTATATCCAAGGCAACAAAACCACTGTTGGCCAGTGTAATTATTGAAATATTTATTAAGAAAATATTAATGACATTATTTTCACTTTATGAAAAAAATAAAAATCTAACTTAAAACTACCAATAAAAATTATATACATGCTATCACCAAATGAATATTCATATTTGGTTATTACTAGCAAATTTCTTGAAAATTTGTTATCAGATGCTCACCGCGATTTTTCCTTTGTAAATTTTACCCGATTTCCAAAACCTAAGATATTGATTTTAAACAGATATTTATAGATAATTTTAGCCGGCCGGACTAGCACCCTTTGGTAAAATTTGCCTTCATGTGACGATCTTATTCTTCTGAGTCGTACAGTCTTCTGAGTGGTGGGGACCCGGCGGGTGGTGAGGACCCGCCCCCCGACCGCCTAAGCAATAGCAATCGTAATAGCAATCGTTTATGACTTCATTTTAGACATTTGGCACCGCCTATGTGACGTTAGCCATCAAAATTGTTCATTCAACGATTGCTTTCGCAATCCGCGCAAAGCAATTGATGGCTAACGTCACATAGGCGGTGCCAAATGTCTAAAACGATTGCTATTACGATTGCTATTGCTTAGGCGGTCGGGGGGCCGGAGGGTGGTGCGGCGGGCCGTGTGGTGGTGGTGGCGGCATGTCTGAAATACCACGTTGTAATTAATAAACAAAGTTTATAGATAGGTATCCACGCAGTCTACATTGTAGATTCTACACTCTTTCAAATTTACTACATTACCAAAGCTAAGAGTACCTAAGTTTTCATTGTTTAGTAAAAGCGCATTATAAATGTAAGAAGGAAACTTCCTTATTTCAAATAGAACTTATTTCTTAGTGTAATAGTTTAGTTTTTTAATAGTTTCAACTTAATCTTTTAAAGTATTAAGGAGTGTTGTGAATGATCTAACTAAAACCGAATCCGAATAGTAAAAGTAACAATAAACACATTTTTATGAATTATAATTAATAATGACTAAAAAGTGCTACAATTTACAAAACGAGATTAAACAAAACTCAAACAATTAAAAAACTAGTTTTTAACAGACATTTCGATGCGCAATTTCAATTTACACTTGGTTAATTTTGTATACATAATGTTACCAAACATTCCTTACCTATTCAATATTCAACACAGGCGGTGAATGATGGACACACGATCGAATTTTTCCCTTTTATATCAACGAGTGCTTAACATATTATCGATATTTTCTATCAATACTTTATCGGGTATTACGCATATGTCGGACAGACAACAGATATATTATACAATTCTGTTAAAAGATTACATATGGTGAGGAGTTGGCTTGGAAACTTGGATAGTAGCAATAGTAGTCTTGGACAGTAAGCCAGTCAATTGAAACAAAATTGTGGCTGCTAATTTTTGTAATTTCATTTTATTTCCACATTTCGTTAGGCAACCTTGTTTTTGTATTATGTTATATTCATAGCCATAAAATTTGGGTTAGAACTGTATATTTTTAAGTTAGACTTTGGTTCTACGAGTTAATGTCTATATTGCGATCTAGTTTTCAAATTAGATCAAATAATCCGAAAAAAACTTGGGTATTAAAGGAACAAGCTGACCAATAGCGTTGCGTTTAGCATCATCAAAATGCACCATTATGGATGTGACAGCGGGTAGTCATCTCATAGCTAACGGTGCCACAGATTATGGAATAAGTACTAGTGGTATAAGTATAGGTACTATCCAGCAGCTGGATAGTACCTATACTTATACCACTAGTACTTGTAATATATAGCTGGATTCCAGCTATATATTACAGTTTTTAGAACTACTTTACTAATCATAATATCACAAACGCTTAAATAACACACACTGCTTTTAGTACAGTTTCTAAAGGCCCCTGAACCTCGAACATTTACATACAACAACCTCATTTTGGAACAATGTTAGTGTAGGAAACTTTGTAGAATAACCTACTCAGAATTAGTCCTATGAGTCAGAAATGTCATAAATCGTTATCGTTAGTTGCTTTTATAATCAGATATCTTTGTAGTGATGACTTTTTATTGTTTCTATAAAATACGGTTTTAAGTGTAATTGTACTCGAATTAACAAGCACACACACAGGTTTTACTCACCAATTTTGTTGACTAAAAATGTGAAATAAATTCGTCAGTAATATTATTTTCGATCAGTTAAATTTACAGGGAACAAATTTAGCAGCGAAACATAAATAAGCTAAGGCTTTCTAAGTTTAAGAAGTTCTGTTAACGCAAGATTTTCTTTTTTATTAAAATGTCGAGATAAACATGATGTCAAAAAATAAGTGTTGCAGCAACGCTGTAATCATACATTTCAAACGAAAAAAACAGTATCCATGGGAACGGTCTGTTTGGTCAATAAATGCAAAGTTTTGTAAAGAAAATGGGTTGATGCTTAACGCGGAAACCAAAATTATTGGGCATAAAATCGTTGCTGTCTACAATCAAATTACTTAAACATATAATTTTTTAGTTAATTTATTTTGACATTTTATTGCCGTATGTAAAATTACAAAAACAAATTATAGGAATTTTTTATGTTTTAAATTCAAAACTTTATGTATATTTACATATTTTGCTTTACATTATATGAGATGGGGTAAGAGTGATAACTTTATGTATAATAAAACATCATCAGGTGTGTTATTTACTTAGAACTTCGAATTACTTACGAAGCATACCTTAAAAATAATAGTTAAAAAACTCTGACAAAGCAAACACCTTGAAGCGGTAAGGATAAGGACAAACAACGTTAAATAAAACAAAGCAACGGTAAGCGAAACCGAATACATACCTTCTTATTACAAATAGTCCTTTTTCAAGATCGATTGGGAATACCGCCCCTTCGGTGACCCCAACAGGAAAACTCCATTTTACAAACACAGAAGTGAGGACCGTCGACACAGACCTAAATACCTTGTAAGTAAACGAGCCACAATAAGTAAATAGCGCTCTACTTTGAGAACGATTGGAAATAAAACAGATTGGAAACTTTCCAGACATTGTTTTATAGATTCATTTGAAATTTGGTGAGCAAGAGTGAAATGGTTTTAGTGCTTGTACATGTTGGCTCTTGAGCGCGGAGACTGGTGCGATCACGAAATATCAAACGCATAGCGCAATGATAAATGTTCATGTAGTATAGAGAGTTATTTCTAATCAATTAGCATTCTTTTAGCTTATTCTGTACATCAAAACTAACAACTTTTGTTCCGCGAATTTGTCAAAACTCAAAAAAAAATGTTGTTCCATAGAAAAATATCGTTCACCGTATCACGTATGGAACAACTGATTTTTTTGAGTTCTGACAAAAGTCACAGAACAAAAGTTATTAGTTTTGATGTACAGAATAAGCCTCTAAAAGGATGCTAATTGATTAGAAACAACCCTGTATAATAGGATTTTTAAAATGAATGTTTTCATGAAACATTTTTTGTAGGTACCATTTGGAAGATATAAGCCGCCAAAGTTGAAAAAAGAATGCACAAAAAAGTGTACAAGATAGAATCTTCAAACTTTCTGAGTTTATAGACCATATCAAAAACTATCTCTCAAAATTATTTAAACCCTGTGTATTTATATTTTTTGAGTTGCGCACAGTTCAAAGGTCATTGACTTTACAAACATATTTAAAAATTCTGTTAAATTCAAAATTATGTTTTTCTAGCAGTCAACCATGTAATGAGATGTCATTAAAATATTTTTTATCATAATCATCGTCACCATCTATGAAAGCCTGGTCATACGCGTGTCTCGACACCACAGAACTTTCTGTGCTCGACACACATGACAACTTATTTTTATATTCTTTCTAGCTTAGGTATCTACATTTTTATTTTATCTAAAGTATCAGCCTATGTTAAACATAATTCAACATGGAAAATGATCTCCGCTCACTCATACAGATCTAACAACTGGCATCACATTGTAAGCGATACTTATAAACAAATTTTCCGAGAAGAGATTATTATTTTATCTTATCCAGTAAGTACCTACTATTTATCGATAAGAAACAAGCAATACGCAGGTGGTTTATGTTTTACTATCAGAGTCCCGCAACTTTTTCTCTCTTTTAGCAGTGGAACTAGTCATCGTCGTTTCAGCCAATGTACCTACATCCACTGCTGAACATAGGCCTCTACAATAGATCTCCAATAAGACCGGTTGAAAGCGGCTTGCATCCAGCGCGATCCTACGGTCTTGATGAGGTCAGCAGTCCATTTTTTGAGTGGGTGAGAAGTGTAGGTATGTGTAGTGTTATTTCTTTATTTACACTAAAGAACCTTGGATTTAACGATAAAATGGAAATTAATAGGTATGATTATAATGACCTTCTATATGACTTGATTGAAACTGCAGGATCTTGCTGAATTTTATATTATCATTTCGAAGGGGATAAGTATTTACTTTCAACTGATAAAAAGCTAACGGAAGTAACTCATGACTGAGACAATGATGATTGTAAAAGATACTAGGTGGAGTAAAAACGATCAATTCGCCTACATGCACAGCCCAACGTCTCACTCTATCTCGAAGAAGACTTGTGAGTTTCAATAAAAAAACTACTAAATTATACCTACCTCCCTGTTTTTTTTGTAATGCTAAATAAAATCTAGCGTGTAAACAAACTGCTGATAATAATGAACATTAGTCATTGAAGAACAATCTGTGATGGTTTTAGCTGAACTTTATTGGACAAGATCGACAGCTTAGGCACGTCCTTTCATTTTATTTTGGTCGAACTGCGAGCCCCTGATCGACGTACAAAATAAAACCGCGGTTTCAAAGTTTTCTCTGTGGTTATATACCGTCATACCGTCACAAAACATGTATAGAAAACATTAAAACCGCGGTTTTATTTTGTACGTCGATCAAGGGTCAAAGGTCGATTACTTATTTAACTATGTTCAAATGTTACCATTTTTGAGGTGCATCTTGCTCGATGTCGAGGTGAGAGAAATTCAAACTTAGGTACAAAACTATACCTACACAAACATACAAACTTTTGAGTGTAATTATCTAGTATTTCTGCAGTGTACATAATGTTATTTATTTAAAATCATCATTTTGTGCATCTAAGTGATAATTTCTAGCCCAATTTAAAATTGAGTAATTTTGCATCAATAATACTCATTATTGAAGATCTCCAAGAAATGCTACAAGAACTTTACGATGCGTCTCTGAAAGTTGGTCTTAAGATGAACAGGTCCAAGACGAAGATAATGACCAGCCTAGCAGGTTCTTCACCTACCACGTTTACTGTAGGGGGAGAGCCTATAGAGCTGGTAGACCATTACGTTTATCTTGGACACTGTTTATCTTTCGATCCCGAGCTCCGCTAAAAGGAGATCTCACGCCGCGTACAGCTTGGCTGGGCAGCCTTTGGTAAACTCGACGACGTATTCAGGGATGGGAAAATATCGCCATGCCTGAAAACCAAGCTTTTTAACCAATGTGTCCTGCCCACAATGACTTATGGTGCTGAAACATGGACACTGACAAAAGAGACTGTGCACAGAGTGAGAGTCGCACAAAGAGCGATGGAGCGGGCCATGCTAGGCATTAGCTTAAGAGATCGAGTCCGTAATACGGAAATCCGACGACGGACAAAGGTTGCAGATCTTAGAGGCCGTATATCTTTGACTGAGTGGCTTCCAATAGCAGACAGGCGTTCCGTAGGCAGACCACCAGCCCGATGGCTCGACGCCATCAGATCCATCGCGGGACACGCGTGGATAAGATCAGCCCGAGACAGGGAAAACTGGCACAAGGGAGAGGAGGCCTATACCCAGCAGTGGGTCGATACAGGCTGATGATGATGATGAATACTCATTATTGTTTATTTTATATCAGCCCACGGTTTAGGTAAACGAAATTCCAATTATTAAGAAAGTTTATACCTATGTATATCCATTACATAACTATGATAATGAAGAAGGAGAACAATGAAAAACGTTATACACTTAATTATGGAGGTTTCATGACATAACACAGATACATAATACTTTGTCGTTATAAAACTTTAAATTATTCGTATTCATTTAGCCTAACGCACCACATGAAATAAAAACTAAAGCATCATTTATTTCATTTGACCATTATGATCAACTCAGAACGGTGGTGGCGGGTGATGGGGATGGTGCGGAGGCGGCGGATGGTGCGGCGGGGGAGGGTGGTGCGGCGGGGGAGGGTGGTGCGGGGGTCCGAAGGGCCCGGGCGGGCCGTAGGGTCCAGGTGGTCCGTAAGGTCCAGGAGGTCCGTGGGGTCCAGGAGGTCCGGGCGGGTGGTGTGGCGGGTGGTGCGGTGGGTGGTGAGGTGAGTGGTGGGGGCCGTGTGGTGGTGGCATCTCTGCAAAAATAACGAAATGTCAAATTATCAAACAGTCTCAAATTGTCAAACTGCTTTCTATATCTTAGGGCAGCACTATTAAGTTCATGATCGGAGAAGATTATCACATAGCATTCACAGTAGGTATTACTGTAGACATTTAAAATAATTGGGATTGCATACATCTTCCTAAATGGAAGATGGTTGGAGTGTAGACACCGCATTTTTAGGGTTCCGTACTCAAAGGGAAAAACGGGACCCTATTACTAAGACTTCGATGTCCGTCTGTCTGTCACCGGGCTGTATCTCATGAACCATGATAGCTAGGCAGTTAAAATTTTCAAAGATAATGTATTTCCGTTGCCGCTATAACAACAAATACTAAAAACAAAATAAAATAAATATTTAAGGGGGGCTCCCATACAACAAACCTGAATTTTTAGACGTTTTTCGCTATATATTAATAATGGTACCTGGTAGATGCTTGAAATTTTCACAGAATATTTAGTTTTAAATTCCCTTTAATAATATATAATAAAATTAAAATAAAATAAATATTTAAGGGGGGCTCCCATACAGTACGGAACCCTCCGTGCGCGAGTCTTACTCGTACTTGGCCGATTTTTTCTATTTGAAATTATTTTGCCTTTGTTTACACGTACAGACAAATGCTTATTTGCACTGTACTTATTCTTAAGCTAGCCAAGTCAAATCACGAGCTTGAATTACATAAGTAAATCCCTTTATAATGTTGTAGCATCGATCAAAATACCCATATTTGATCGATGTGTTGTAGGTATGATCTTGTAGCTTAAACTTTAGGATTTTCTACAGAACACTTGGCCCCCGTGTTGGATCTCAATTCTTTTGGTGGCGACACTTTGGCTCCCATTTCACATTTATGTTTTTGATGAGATCTATTAAGTACGCAAAAATACGTAAAAACTTTTTAAACTGATTTATTTTTGTATAAAGTGAATTTAAAACTAAATTGTCTGTGAATATATTTCAAGCGTCTGCCTGTTGCCGTAATTAATATCGAACAAAAACATTACGTTTTTTGTATGGGAGCCCCCCTTGACTATTTAGTTTATTTTAATTTATTTACATATTTATATTTAAAGTGAATATACGACTAAATATTCTGTAAATATTTGAAACGTCTGCTTGTTCTACTTGTTACTGTTATTAATAACGAGCGAAAAACGTTTAAAAATCAGGTTTGCTGTACAGAGATCCCCCTTAAATGTGTATTTTATTCTGTTTTTAGTATTTTTTGTTGTTAATGAGGCAACAAAAATACATCATCTGGGAAAATTTCAACCTTCTAACTATCACGGTTCATGAGTTTTTTTTTTGTGATACAGCCTGGTGACATACAGACAGACGGACGGACAGTGGAGTCTTAGTAACAAGGTCAGGTTTTTAACCTGTGGGGAAGGAACCCTAAAAATGATTGGCAACTATATTTGTGTGTTCAAAATTTTAAAAGACTCAATTACTTGTCGGGAAGATAGAAATAAACAAATAAGAACTACGAGTAAATAAAATTGGACAATTGTTTGCGTTATCTGCTTGAGCTTCACTTTGTAGATATTTTTGTCAGTTTTCGCCTTCAAACAACTCATTTTAACCACTATAAAGTATTTTTTATAACTCTAGGAACCTCACCTGTGTTTTAGATAATATTCCTTAGATGTAAAAATAACTAGAAAGCGTTGTTTTGTTTAAGAGATAAAACGGTATCTGAGGTACCACAATCTAATCAAGCATTTATATAGATGTCGTCGACACGCTTATCTTTCTAACATGAACCTCGATAAAAATATAGATTAACAAAATAAATACAACATCGATTTTTTCAGGAAAATGAATTTATTTTATCCTGAAACAAAATGTTCAGTAAATCATGTGGTAAAATCATTACATCACATTTTTGTATGGATTCATTACTTACTTATATAAATCTCATCACAATTTACAGCACTGAATGTTTTTAAAATATTCTGAAATCATAATATCGGATCAGAAAATAGGAGATCCGCAGAAGAACCAAAGTTCTGATTTAGCCCAGTGGATTAGCAAATTAAAGTTGCAGTGTACAGGGCACATCCATAGTTCGAAGAACCAATGGCAGATGGAGCCGCAAAGTTCTCAAATGGAGACCAGGACCCAGCAAGCGCTGCGTAGGACGTCTACCGACTAGGTGGACTGATGTTATAATAAAGATCGCAGGAGCAGGATGCAGGTCGTTTCCACCCGACCTTATTGGAAATCCATAGGGGAGGCCTATGTCCAGCAGTGGACGTCCTACGTCTTTACCTGCATTTGTTTCGAAAAGCTGCATAGTACGCACGCTTGCCTTCTAGGTAAGCGTGCTACATTCTAGACCGCATTTCTGTTTAATACTAGGCAGAATCTGGAAAATCTAGTGTAAAAATATCGGAAATATTTAGTAAATAATATACATGTGTAAAAATAATACTCGAACAAGTGCGAATTAAGCTCGCTCACCGAGGGTTCCGTACAAATACTGAAACTCGCACACGGACTCGGACGGCCGTAAGGGTTCAGTTTTTCTTTTTGAGGTACGAAACCCTATAAAGGTTAATGTGGCGCCATAAAATGTGGTAGGTACTTATACTTATACCATCTCTGAGAAAAAACGATAATAATATGTGCGAAGCTGCTGAGTTTCTATAAAGCACTAGTATATACCGGCTTACTGGTATTCAAAGTTACAATAAAAAACAATGTTCGACGACTTCTAAAAAATCGTATTATTCCCTTCCATTTAAAATTTATAAAATTAATTTGACCGTACTAAACTTAATAAACTCTATACAGGGTGACTGGTAAATAATTAGCATCCTTATTCTTATTCTGTACATCAAACCTAACAACTTTTGTTCTGCAACTTTTGTCAGAACTCAAAAAAAAGTCATCTGTTCCATACATTTTGTCGCGGGTGAACGATATTTTTGTATGGAACAACAATTTTTTTTTTTTGAGATTTGACAAAAGTCGCAGAACAAAAGTTGTTAGTTTTGATGTAAGTACAGAATAAGCCCCTAAAAGGATGCTAATTATTTACCAGTCACCCGGTATATGTAAAAAAGGTGTATGTGAGTTTTAAAACGTACCTAATGGCTCAAAACTTTGTCACGGTCCACCTACAGCCATAATACCAACACAAGACGATACATATGTTGTTAAATGCTAGACAAAGTATATTACTCATTAATATTCTGTGATATTACACTTATCTTTTCAAGTGTGTATGCAACAGTCACGTTGCAACTCACGTGAACTTAAGTAAGTATTTCCACAGAATAGGCCCTATTTCACAGGGCAGTCGCTGGTAATTTCTAATCCAAAGTAGGTACAACAATACAATACAATCCAAAATATCTTTATTATTGCACCGAATGTACAGGAAAAAAACTTAAACTAAAAATAATAACAGTCCGGTAGAATAATGGGTGGCCTTATCGCCTACAGCGATTTCTTCCAGGCAACCTAAATGGAGCACATTTATGGATAAACAATGTTGCGGTCGGTGCTGTATGGTATTATAAGTACATAAATTAAAAAAATATACATTTATATCTACTACTGATACACAATTACAAAATATATATAAATTAAACTACTCACAAAGAAAAATGCATATATTACATACATATAATTATAATAAAATATAAATATGTACATAAGTACCAAATAACAAGTAGTATTAACAAGTAGAAAGATAGTGGTTATAAACAAGAGATTTAAAATTAGAAAGTAATTTAGCCTCTCTAATCGTGGCAGGCAGCGCATTAAACGTAGATAATGACAATAGACTCTAGTTTTTTAAACTCCTAAGTAACCATTTTACACCAAAAATAGTTCAAAGCACATTGTCAATTGTCATTCTTTCAATTCGCTTGCCAAACGACCAACTCTATACAAATTTGATCTATATACTATCTTATATAGTCTGACCCAAAATTTGCCAGTAACCTACGAATAAAAGCATAAAACACTTTAGTATAAAAATTACAGCTGATATAGTTAGTATTTGAAAGGAAGTTTAACTAGATTTTTCACTCAATGTGGTTTCTTATAATTTTTCTCCTGGCCATAAGTATAGAATTCCAAAGAGGTACCTAAGTAAGATGTTTGTGATTTATTTTTAACAAGCGACCCGCCCCGGCTTCGCACAGGTGTACTATACATATAAACCTTCCTCTCAAATCACTCCATCTATTATAAAAACCCATCAAAATCTGTTGCGTAGTTTTAATGATATATATAATATAAGCATACATAGGGCCAGACAGATAGGGGATGCGACTTTGTTTTATACTACTATTATAATGATGATGTTTGTGTTAAGTAAGAAAGAAAAATCGGTGCAATCGACACATTTTTCTAAAAAATATCTCCCATTCTCCCAATACATATATAGTTAGTCATAGACTCATACCGGACACATGAGTCACGTGTTTGTTTTATCTCGTTCAGCGAATTCACTGATACGTAGAACGTAGATTAGCGAGGCCGCGATAAATAGAATTACCGATCGATTCGGTATCATTCGGTGCAACATCGACGAGCTAAACACAAGCTCTACCTTTCAAAATTCTTCGTATAGTATCTGATTTGTTGGGACCCCCGCGTCCGCGTACTATTGGTAAGTTTTTATATTATTTTGTGCTTTACTTTTACATTTATTATCTATTTATAAATTTTGTATGATAATTGCTACTGAAAGAGTCATAACGTGATTCACAACTGATTGAAACGTGATTACTTATAAAGTTTCAGTGACTTTAGGAAGTGAATAAGCAACCATCAATAAAATCGCTTTCATTGAAATTGTAATTCAGTGCGTGATTAATGAAATGCTCGTTTTATTTGCAGTGATAATGCCTCCTCCACACGCACTGCCGTGCGGGCCCCACTGCGGCACCGGGTTCTGTGCCCCGCACTGTTACCACCGTGGGCGCGTGATGCCGCCGCCGCCGCCCCACCACCCGCCGCCACCGCCGCACCACTACCCGCACCACCCACCACCACCGCCGTTCCATCACCACCCGCCGCCGCCCCACCACCACCATCCACACCCGCCGGCTCATCATCACCCTCATCACCACGGCCCGCCTCCTCACATGTGGCGCTAATCACAAAGAAAAGGACAAGTACCCATATTATATGTACATATGCACAACAAAATGGTCAAAATCGAGCCACCAGCGTACTTCTCTGGACATTTTTTTATGTTACAGTGATTGTAGTTGAGTGCGTCTCACAGCCGCGCTTACTGCATCAAACCATTAGATTCTAAGAATTGGGGTGAGGGGTGAGAAGGTATCCTAAACAGTTGAGATTATCTCCGTCGCTATCATTCTCATGACTTTTCTGGTAGGAGACTCCTTGATTGTTCAGGAATACGGCCTCTGACTTTTTCCAGCAATACCAAAATGTAGGCTAAGAAAAAATATACAAATAAGATCTCTTCAGTAAATGACTTCCTGTCACAATACCTATTTATATTGTGTCATCATTATTTTCATGAATTATTAAGATCTGTAAAAACTTATCACTTCGTTGAAGTTTTTTTTATCTAATCAACTGGAATGTTAATAGATATGTTTATATCCTTTATCGTTGTTTTGTCAAGAAAATAGACTGTTAGTCATACTCTTTGTTCTTATGAAAGAATATTTTTATTGTTTGCCTCCACGCAAGCGGAACCTTATATTCTGTGATTTTTTTGCTGAAATGAAATAAACTGTTATTTTTAGAAACATAATTATGTTTTGTTTTCTTTATCTTGGTAATTAATTTATTAATTAAGAATATTTGCATAATTATTACTTAAAAACTTTTAAATTAGTAATATAGGTTTTCGACCGTATAAAAAATATCTTTATATTATATTTTAAATACGCACTTAATTTAAATTGAGTAAAAATTCTCAACATCTAATAAGTAATTGTGTAAGTATTTCACAATAAAATTGTCAAGTACTTATTACTTCACTACGTTTCCAATACAAACATCAGATTTTCGAAAATATAATTTACGAAACCCAAATATTAAATCAAATGCCTACAATACTTCACTTAATAGTGAAATTATCCCTGCACATAGGCATTTATCATATGCATACGCATTTATCATTTGCTAGATATAGAACAGTAATCATAACAAACACAGATAACAATATAATAATCGATACAAATGTTTAAAGGTACTAAATCTTTAAACATCTCTAGATAAAGAGTGATCCCACGCGACCTTTTAAGCAATTAAACAATAAATTTGAGAAAAGTACAGAAATAAATCATTTCGTAAATAATAACAAAAGGTTGACCATTACGGATACATTAGTAAGTACCTAATTATTCAATAGAATTCACAGGCTTGGCCTGGTCCTTTATTAGGCATCAATGGAGCCTAAGCCAACATTGAGAGGCCCTTTTTACAATTTGAAATATAAAAACAGCAGTAGGTATAAAAAGTATAGCGTTGTAGACAAACTATGGCATTTAAAAAGACTTGAAATATTGAAACTGGGCTATTGTGGTGAAATATTAAATGTTATGTAAAATTGGACTATGGAATGAGGTTCGGCACCTGCTATTTATGCCCCATTTCAAAATTTTGTAGCAGTACCTAATTATTATTGTAGTTTATGTCAGTAAGGAAGTAAGGAAATACGAAACCAAACAGCGCTCTTATGGCTCTTTTATTAAGAAAGTTTCTTCATAACAAGATTACGCACAACAGATGTGTTGGATAGTGCTTGGTTCAAATATTACGAAAAAGCGATACCTACATATTTTTTTTTATTACGGATACATAAAGGCGAAAATCCCTTGGAAGCTGTTCGAAACTGGATTGCGCAGAAATTTTCGAAAGAAATTGAAAATAAACATAATGTTACCTGTTTTTAAAGTCGTTACATTACAATGCAGCAGCGTGGTCTAGTGGTTGTAACGCTGGCCTGTCATTCTTGAGGTCGTAGGTTCAATCCCGGTCCCGTACCAATGAGTTTCTTTGGCACTTATGTACGGAATTTCACACCACTGGCTTTTTGGTGAAGGAAAACATCGTGAAGCAACCTGCATACGTCCGTAGAGGAAATTCGATGGCGTGTGTGAATCCACCAACCCGCACTGGGCCAGCGTGGTGGATATGGCCCAATCACCCCCTTCGTGGGTAGGCCTAAGTCCTGCAGTGGACTATTAAAAAGGCTGATACTAGTACAGTACAGTACATTACAATACATATAGGCATAGTAAGAAGTACAATTGCCAAGATTTCCTCATTATCAGTAATTTCCTCAGTTTAGATTTATCTACTTACATAATTTCGATGGGTTTTTATACTCGTATTTACTATACATACATTTACGTTGGGAAAAAATATTTAGGTGGAAGAGATCTTCACTCTAAGGAATAGGTAACTAAACACAAACACAAGTGTTTTAGTAAGTATAGTTTTTATTTTAAGAAGGTTAATTTTGGTAGTTCTAGTTTATGTTAGTATTATTATAGTATATGTTTTGTAAGTATAGTTGAAAATACGAAACGCAAGTCATGTGTACTAAGAAATACTTACATAAAAATACTTAAACTGTTCTGAGTACATACAATAAGACTGCTATCTGTCTTTGTATAAAAGCCCCAAAATAAATAAATAAAAATAATAATAAATTCTATTGGTGATGTTTCTATTCCACACATTCAAAAAGCAGACATATACTATCCCATGAAATAATTTGATTGAAGCATACCATCTCCATCACTCGCAGGCCCAATTACCAAAACATTGAGGCTGTGTTTTTGGGAGCATTTTATCCCTCTGAGCAATATGTTCTCGCAAAAAGTGAGACGAAAACTTCCATAAATAACACATTCGCACTCAGTTCGTTACGTAGCTAAGGAAACAGAAGCCAAAAGTTTTACACGCACCTACCACCTCCACGCTTGACGCACTAAGGTGTTTTTCGTGAGATTATACATGAAACATGAATCATAAAAACTGCCAAATCGGTAGTATGTTTTTTCCTTGTGTTTTAAAATAATTATTTAACGATAGTTTTAATCTAATTGAACTCTTAAAGTGTAAAAAAATTATGCAGTTATCAAAATATCTTTATAGAACACAAATGTTCAAATTAATATTTCATTTTCATGATAACATCACGTACATCATTTATATGTATTTAGGTACTTATGGTTCTGCTTGTTTGTCTCAGCTGGTTTAGAGATCCATTTGTAATATAATGTAAAATGTTATTTAATTAACTTAAAAGATGCATTAAAATAAATAAATAGTTAAAATATAAGCGTAAATTCACATTTTGCTGTAACTAATGATTGCGATATAATAACTAAAAATAAGAGCGTCAGATTAAATTTTTATTTATATGTTTGTATATAACTTGCAAAGTTTGTATGTTTATTCAGGTTAAATCTTTTAAAATTGAATAGGTATTAAAACAGTTGTCTTCAACCGACGGAGATAAAGTTTGCAGTGTTGAGTCAGTTTTTACGTCTAGGTTTCTAACGCCCTAATTGAAACAAATTTTTTTTTTAGGTCGGAACCCGCACAACACGCTTCTCCTCAGCCGTTGGTCGTTCCGTTTCTGCACAAGTCACTGATAAATTAGCTCGGTAAAGAGTCATTTACATTTTATTTTATTGCTGTTTATCGCTATCAATCTGCCGCTCTGTATAAATAGTTAACGCGCCACACTGAGTTTGGACATGGCCGAGTGTGGGTACTTCCGTGAGTTACGATTATGGCCACCAACGCCCGCTTCCGGTGGCGCTGCGCTCGCCCTCCTATATCCGTTCTAACTGAAACATATATCCCGTTATTTTTTGTCTTTTTGAACCGCCTATCGCATTTTAAACGTCTACATTAATTCATACAAAAATGATTGTTTTAATCCAAATAATAATACTCTTTACTATTCATTTTATTGTACCAATGAGGTGTATGGAATTATGTCGGTAAGGATTTCCACACCACTGGCTTATCGGTGAAAATAATGTCATAAAGCTATAATAATGTCATAAACTACATACGTCCGTAAAATAAATTCGATAGCGTAGGTACAAATGAATGTACCTTCCAACCAGCACTGGGTCAGCTTGATGGAAGTGGCACCACCGCCCTTTGTGGATACGCCTATGTTCCGCAGTGAACTTTTAAAATGGTCAGAACGGAACAGTACAGTATTTAGTACAGTATTTGGATTATTCTGAAATCGAATAATTTTAGGTAAAAAATATTTATTGTACAAAATAAATACAAATAATTAAAATCACAATGATTTATTTATTAAATTTAACTCTAATTCCATAAAATTTGACCCCCTATGATAGTAAAAGTAACTACCTACACAAATAAATGTAAAAGTAAAATACAGATACTCGTAGGTACCTACACAAAAATGCTTTGTCATGCATACATTCCTGTTATGCTATGGCCACATCTGCGCCCTACGGCGAAGTTTTCGTCACTGGGGGCTCATTCATCTAATTCAAACGGTAGTAATTGGTTGTTCACGATTTGAACTACTACCTGAAGCTGGGCACACACGCTGCGATGATCGCATCTATTCATCAGATCAGTCCAGCGAGGTCCTAATATAGTTGCATTGCCAGTAGGTAGTTATTGAGGAATCAAAATGACACCCCTATTTTAATCGAAAAATATTGATTTAACAAAAAAAAAATGGGCATCAAAGTTGTAGAAAATCAAATTTTAAACAACTTTTGTTCCTATAACTTCTGCTGAAAAATTGAAATAACACAAGTTATTGAAGAAATGAAATGGTACAACCAACTATTTAAAAAAATATCGATCCTACAAAAAGTTGATGGGAATCAAAGTTGTAGAAAATCAAATTTTAAACAACTTTTGTTCCCATCAACTTTTTGTAGGGTCGATCTTTTTTTAAATAGTTAGTTGTACCATTTTGTTTCTTCAATAACTTGTGTTATTTCAATTTTTCAGCAGAAATTATCGGAATAAAAGTTGTTTAAAATTTGATTTTCTACAACTTTGATTCCCATAAACTTTTTGCAGGATCGATAATTTTTTAAATAGTTGGTTGTACCATTTCATTTCTTCAATAACTTGTATTATTCCATTTTACAGCAGAAGTTATGGGAACAAAAGTTGTTTAAAATTTGATTTTCTACAACTTTGATTCCCATCAACTTTTTGAAGGATCGATATTTTTTTTAAATAGTTGGTTGTACCATTTTGTTTCTTCAATAACTTGTGTTATTTCAATTTTTCAGCAGAAGTTATAGGAACAAAAGTTGTTTGAAATTTGATTTTCTACAACTTTAGTTCCCATTAACTTTTTGTAGGATCGATATTTTTTTCAAATAGCCGGTTGTGCCATTTCATTTCTTCAATAACTTGTGTTATTTCAATTTTCCAGCAGAAGTTATGGGAACAAAAGTTGTTTGAAATTTGATTTTCTACAACTTTAGTTCCCATTAAATTTTTGTAGGATCGATATTTTTTTCAAATAGCCGGTTGTGCCATTTCATTTCTTCAATAACTTGTGTTATTTCAATTTTCCAGCAGAAGTTATGGGAACAAAAAATGGTTAAAATTTGATTTTCTACAACTTTAGTTCCCATTAACTTTTTGTAGGATCGATATTTTTTTCAAATAGCCGGTTGTGCCATTTCATTTCTTCAATAACTTGTGTTATTTCAATTTTTCAGCAGAAGTTATAGGAACAAAAGTTGTTTAAAATTTGATTTTCTACAACTTTGATGCCAATAATTTTTTTGCTAAATCAATTTTTTCGATTAAAATAGGGGTGTCATTTTGATTCCTCAATAACTACCTACCGGCAATGTAACTATATTAGGACCTCGCTGGACTGATCTGATGAATAGATGCGATCATCGCAGCGTATGTGCCCAGCTTCAGGTAGTAGTTCAAATCGTGAACAACCAATTACTACCGTTTGAATTAGATGAATGAGCCCCAGTGACGATAACTTCGCCGTAGGGCGAATGTGTGGCAGGTCCATACGGCGAAGTTATCGTCCCTGGGGGCTCATTCATCTAATTCAAACGTAGTAATTGGTTGTTAACGATTTGAACTACTACCTGAAGCTGGGCACACACGCTGCGATGATCGCATCTATTCATCAGATCAGTCCAGCGAGGTCCTAATATAGTTGCATTGCCAGTAGGTAGTTATTGAGGAATCAAAATGACACCCCTATTTTAATCGAAAAATATTGAATTAACAAAAAAATTATTGGATTCAAAGTTGTAGAAAATCAAATTTTAAACAACTTTTGTTTCGATAACTTTGCTGAAAAATTGAAATAACACAAGTTATTGAAGAAATGAAATGGTACAACCAACTATTTAAAAAAAATATCGATCCCACAAAAAGATGATGGAAACAAAAGTTGTTTAAAATTTGATTTTCTACAACTTTGATTCCCATCAACTTTTTGCAGGATCGATATTTTTTTTAAATAGTTGGTTGTACCATTTTGTTTCTTCAATAACTTGTGTTATTTCCTTTTTTCAGCAGAAGTTATGGGAACAAAAGTTGTTTAAAATTTGATTTCCTATAACTTTGATTCCCATCAACTTTTTGTAGGATCGATATTTTTTTTAAATACATAGTTGGTTGTACCATTTCATTTCTTCAATAACTTGTGTTATTTCAATTTTACAGCAGAAGTTATAGGAACAAAAGTTGTTTAAAATTTGATTTTCTACAACTTTGATACCAATAATTTTTTTGTTAATTCAATATTTTTCGATTAAAATAGGGGTGTCATTTTGATTCCTCAATAACTACCTACTGGCAATGCAACTATATTAGGACTTCGCTGGACTGATCTGATGAATAGATGCGATCATCGCAGCGTGTGTGCCCAGCTTCAGGTAGTAGTTCAAATCGTGAACAACCAATTACTACGTTTGAATTAGATGAATGAGCCCCCAGGGACGATAACTTCGCCGTAGGGCGATAATGTGGCCACGCCATTAGACGAGCTCCAAACCCCTTTAAATATTAAAATGCCGACTGCTCTCAACTTGGAAAACACTGATCCATAATTTATTTTACCGACCTAGATATCTGTTTAATGGACAACATTAATAAAATTGGAACACATTGAATATAATTAATGACAATAGCATAAAATGAAGTCCGAGAAATTAGGAAAATGTTGAGCTCATTTCTGTCTATTTACGCTGTAAGGTATTTCTTAACTGTGCCTTTGCCTCTAGCTTAGTAAGATTCCATCGCTAAATTATTTTGTGAAGATATTTTAGGATAAACAAAATATGAACGATAATTGAAGCTTTGAGAAGAAAAGATAAGCCACCAAATAAGTACTTACGTGTTATTATGTAGGTAACAAAAATAATGTATGTAGGTAATGTATTTAATGTATGTAAAAATAAATGTTTTTTATGGTCGACTTTGCACGAAATTTCCGATCCAATTTTTTTTTTATAAAGTTTAGGATCACTTACTGAGCATAAAATCACAAAAAGCTGACAGATCCAGGTGGAGCTTCAAGCGTCCTCTTAAAAAAACGTTTTTGGCCGATATCTCAGAAACTATGCACCTTAGGGCAAAAATCATGGAGACCATTATTGTAAAAAATAATATTTCATATCTTTTGTTTTCAAAAACTTTTTTGTAAAACTTACCGTTTACGATTTAAGGCCCATTTAATAAACCGATTTTTCTATCGCGGACGATAACTCTTAAAATATTAGGTTAATAAAAACCGGTTTATTAAATTGGCCATAACATAAATCGTAAACGGCAAGTTTTACAAAGACGTTTTAAAGTAAAAAGATGCGAAATTTTCTTTAAACTACACCTGCTCGGAAAGTACCTTGATACTATATCAAATTTACGGTAGAAAGTACGTCATTGCATATCGAACAAATATGTGGGGAGAAAACGCATCTGAGCGGGAGAGAAAAGTGTATGAAAATCCATTTCTTACGTGGTTTTTCTTTTTTAATTTTGGGTAAGACTATGCGCTGGTAACCTAAATATCAAAAGCCAGAAAGTTTTTACAGTGAGTTTTTATCTCCAAGTTCGCAAAATGACACTGGCCACTAGCTGTGTGTTGGATGGTGTCAAACAATTTGAAAAAAGAACATGTGAAAATTGCAGACGCCATTGGCGCCATTTTCAAGTGTTACATTAAGCTTCACTAACTGCAACAATTTCAATATAAATTTCAATTAGTAAAGATTTAGTTTTTTATTTTCCTCGTAGGTGTAGTATAAAGCACTATGTATCACTCGAGAGAAAGTGCGATTCCCGATCTCGGGTGTTTCAAACGACACCCTCGACGGTAATCGGTCACTTTCCCCTCTCGGTGAACAATGTACTATTTCTAAATTAATGGTATCATAAAAAGTCACGGAATAGTTTTACTTATTTCAGCATCAATTTCTCATTGTTAACAGTTTGGGATATAGAAGTTTACAGAAAGAAGCATAACTGTAAATTTTAGTAAACCTTTACCTCTATTTGAAGGATTATCTACTGTGAAATATCTACTTAGTGTGAAATTGTTATAGAACTTTTATATATTGTACATTTTAAACGAATATTGCTTTAGCTTAAGCCTCTCTGTCTCCTCACAAACATGTTACATAAAGACGTACGTTAACACATTCGCGAGACATATTTAGAATAATCGGCCAAGTGCGATTTGGACTTGCGCACGAAGGGTTCCGTACCGTATGGAATTTTATACCCTTCATATATTTAATTTAAATTTAATTACGTATTAGTTTTAAAGAGAATATATAACTTAATATTCTATGAATATTTCAAGCATCTACCAGTCACCGTTATTAATATCGAGCAAAAAACTAAAAAACATTAATGGGTATATTCATTATATTCTGTTTTTAATATTTGTAGTTATAGCGGCAACAGAAATAGATACATCATCTGTGCAAATTTCAGCTGTCCAGCTGTCACAGTTCATGAGATACAGCCTGGTTACAGACACAAACAGACGGACGGACAGCGAAGTCTTAGTAATATGGTCCCGTTTTTACCCTTTGGGAACGGAACCCTAAAAAGTAAGCCGTTTCAATTTGTAAATCACGCCCAAAAATGAAATTAAAACGGCATAACCGCACACAGGAGAAATAAGGCTGTAAGAACAACAGAGAATTCGGTGCGTTATTGCTGCCCATTTCGATGCAAAATGCTGCTTGTTGAAATATGCGACGCGAAATGAAATCATAAATTCTGGTAAATACGAAGCAAGCCACGCGCCTTGCAGCAGTGTCTCTGCCC
The DNA here is from genome assembly GCA_964007245.1 of Hypomecis atomaria. Classification (NCBI taxonomy): domain Eukaryota; kingdom Metazoa; phylum Arthropoda; class Insecta; order Lepidoptera; family Geometridae; genus Hypomecis; species Hypomecis atomaria. Next base: position 11,873,062 of record OZ023291.1, read on the forward strand.
CATCCCCGAGAAAGTATAGTCGCAATATTTGCCTGTAATGAAAGCTGGTAACATTTGGAAACACAATAACCATAAATGAACCTTATTTGAGCACTAAATAGTTTCGCCATTCTGAAAATTCATTTTAGGTCAGCGACTGTCATGATTTCATTTTAGCCGTTTTACCGAAATATTATGAGCTTTATTAAATGTTGAATATTTAATTATGCGGCGCTTTTATCTGGCTATAGGTGATTGTATTGAGAGGTAGGTCGTAGGGAATGTTTGTGGTGGCAGTGACCGACATTAATGTCGCAGTTTGGCGGTGATATGCGCCGCCAACCGCATTGTAGTGGTTTATCGCATCGATGCCCACTGTAATGGACCGGCCACACATTCGCCCTACGGCGAAGTTATCGTCACTGGGGCTCATTCATCTAATTCAAACGGTAGTAATTGGTTGTTCACGATTTGAACTACTACCTGAAGCTGGGCACATACGCTGCGATGATCGCATCTATTCATCAGATCAGTCCAGCGAGGTCCTAATATAGTTACATTGCCGGTAGGTAGTTATTGAGGAATCAAAATGACACCCCTATTTTAATCGAAAAAATTGATTTAACAAAAAAAATATTGGCATCAAAGTTGTAGAAAATCAAATTTTAAACAACTTTTGTTCCTAGAACTTCTGCTGAAAAATTGAAATAACACAAGTTATTGAAGAAATGAAATGGCACAACCGGCTATTTGAAAAAAATATCGATCCTACAAAAAGTTAATGGGAACTAAAGTTGTAGAAAATCAAATTTCAAACAACTTTTGTTCCCATAACTTCTGCTGGAAAATTGAAATAACACAAGTTATTGAAGAAATGAAATGGCACAACCGGCTATTTGAAAAAAATATCGATCCTACAAAAAGTTAATGGGAACTAAAGTTGTAGAAAATCAAATTTCAAACAACTTTTGTTCCCATAACTTCTGCTGAAAAATTGAAATAACACAAGTTATTGAAGAAACAAAATGGTACAACCAACTATTTTAAAAAAATATCGATCCTTCAAAAAGTTGATGGGAATCAAAGTTGTAGAAAATCAAATTTTAAACAACTTTTGTTCCCATAACTTCTGCTGTAAAATTGAAATAATACAAGTTATTGAAGAAATGAAATGGTACAACCAACTATTTAAAAAATTATCGATCCTGCAAAAAGTTGATGGGAATCAAAGTTGTAGAAAATCAAATTTTAAACAACTTTTATTCCGATAATTTCTGCTGAAAAATTGAAATAACACAAGTTATTGAAGAAACAAAATGGTACAACTAACTATTTAAAAAAAGATCGACCCTACAAAAAGTTGATGGGAACAAAAGTTGTTTAAAATTTGATTTTCTACAACTTTGATTCCCATCAACTTTTTGTAGGATCGATATTTTTTTAAATAGTTGGTTGTACCATTTCATTTCTTCAATAACTTGTGTTATTTCAATTTTTCAGCAGAAGTTATAGGAACAAAAGTTGTTTAAAATTTGATTTTCTACAACTTTGATGCCAATTTTTTTTTTGTTAAATCAATATTTTTCGATTAAAATAGGGGTGTCATTTTGATTCCTCAATAACTACCTACTGGCAATGCAACTATATTAGGACCTCGCTGGACTGATCTGATGAATAGATGCGATCATCGCAGCGTGTGTGCCCAGCTTCAGGTAGTAGTTCAAATCGTGAACAACCAATTACTACCGTTTGAATTAGATGAATGAGCCCCCAGTGACGAAAACTTCGCCGTAGGGCGCAGATGTGGCCATAGCAATACGATCAGAGAATTCGAACTACATATTAGCTCATGCTTTGCAAAGTAGTCAATACCTACTGAGATTTTAGTAAGATTGACAGAGAAACGGCAAAGATTGAATGATAACTTTATATCCAGACGTTTCTCGTATTATTATAAATCTATTCCTCTACACTTAATGTATCGTACACAGAAACTTAGATTTCTTCATCTTCTAAATACATAGTTATTTTTCATAAAATTATGAATGTATGCTACAAAAGTGGACATTAACTTATTCTACTAAACCTAAGTGCTCTAACATTTGCAAGCGACAAAATTTCATAAAGATTATTAAATTTTATATTTTAAAGCGTCAAGAAGCATTCATTTTATGAAAATTATTTTCGCATTCAACTTTGTTACCTAGGTAAGTAAAAATTAAATTCAAAATTAGGTTTTTGTGAACAAATATTTAAAGTGCCTGTTAATTGACAGAAATAATACATATACCTAAGTAGCCGTGTAAATATGCTACTTATAGCAATAAAATTACCTATGCTACGAACGTTTATAACAAATAAATAATAATAAGTATAATTATAATACAGTCAAACCTGGCTAACTGAGAACTGGATAAGTGAGAAACCTCTATAAGAGAGAGTAATTGCCAGGTCCCGTCATTTTACCGCTCAAATACCTCTATAAGTGAGAGACAAAAACCTCTATAAGAGAGAGTCGTTTTTCCCTCATGGACCTCTATAACTGAGAGTACTACTTGTCTGAACCTCTATAAGCGAGAGTTGAGGGTAATGAAACATCTGCATTTTATGATCCATTCTTAAAGTTCGTGGAACTAACTACCGTTAATTTCGGATTGTGTTCTATTCAAACATTTTTTTTTGTATTTTGTGGAAATAAGTAACATTGTTTTTGTATCGAATTTTTTTTGGAATGGCCACACGTGCGTCTAAACTATCCTGTTTGTTGAAATAGTGTTCTATTGAAAATTATTTTGTGGTTTTCTTTAATCTACCTAACATTATTTTTGTATCACATTCTTTCGGAATAGCTACACGTGCGTTTACACTATCTTATTGGTCAAACTTACTCTAGTTGATAAGTATCAATTGAGGAGAAAGGTTCGGTGTTAGTAAATAAATCTTAAGGATAAAATAGCTAGGTATTGTATGCGTTCAAAGGTGGAAAATCTCGAAATGAAATACGCAATGAATTTGACTTATCAGAATTACTTTTATAAAATTATAAAATCAAAATATACGGTCCCTATAAGGTTTCGGTGCTCTGAAGGGCACGGAAATATTAAAAAAAGTAGTTTTTTGATTTTCCCAATATTTAAGTGTGTCTTTTAGAAAGAATAAAACAAACTATCATATATGTTCAATTCTAATCAACACAACCCAAACAAATAGTACCTATGTACTATTTATAAACATATTTAGCATTCTTCACGAATGTAGATACCTACATACAAATTAGACCTATTTATGAACCTCTATAAGAGAGAGTAGCCACTTCCGAAACTGGATAAGTGAGAAACCTGGATAAGTGAAAAACCTCTATAAGCGAGAATGAGAGGGCGGTCCCTTCAACTCTCTCTTATCCAGGTTTCACTGTATATAGTAAGTATAATTATATAGTAAGTACAAAAAATATATTAAATAGATCAACATAGCTATTACTAAGTAAGTGCTTAAAAAAGTAATCATCCCCACACCACAGAAAGTATAACTATATTTTCTAGAACACATTACAATAAGAAAATATGTGTGACGTGTTGTCATCCACGTCGACATCATCTTATTCACCATCTAAGCCACTGGAGCAGTTATGCCAGCGACCCAGAGCCACGCTCAGCTGGGCTGGCTCGGGTAGGCGCTGGAGGGGGAAAAGCACAAAACTCCCTATGCGGGACGTTAGTGCAGGACTTATCGCCCCCTACATCGAATAAGAATAAGAAGAAAATATTTTAACAAATCGTTAATCATTTAAATTACCAATGGTTTGAAAAACCTAATCCAGAGGCTTCTAAACTACTAAAGACTGAATTTCGGAAGGCGATGATTTCATACGGAACGATTTTTTTTTTGAAAATTGAAGATGAAAGTTTAAGCACCTAATGGTAAAACAACTACACTTGGATGAGACTGGCACAGGACAAAGATAATAATTAGCGAAAGAGGGATTAGGATTTGGTCCTGTATTAGGCTGGCATAAGCTGAATATCGGTTAATGGTAAAATCGCGTAGTCGGCAGTTAGCTTAAATGACGACACTTCTTAGTTAGTACTTTCAAACGGAAAGAAAGATATGTTAAAGAAAGATAAAGACAGTCCATCGTACGATGTTAATACTTACCATGTAGGAGATCAGTGGCATGCACGTCCGGTAAGTGGCCGTGCCGGGAGTTCCCGGCTACAAATGCGATTCTAATGTCGCCATAAATCGTGCCCCTCCTGAGCACAACCACCTCCTACTCTCCCTTCTTAAATCCCAGCTTCAGCTACTTAACTGAACATACCGTGAATTAGTATCGATTAGGAAACGAGAATTTCAATCGCAGTTTCGATATCCGCTGAACAATTTTCATGATTCGATATTTTTATTCGATTACGCATTGCGGACTTGCAAATGTGATTGCGAGGGTTATTACTTTTGCTTTGTGAAAGTATTTTTAGATTATTTCTTCATGTTTTATTTTATTACCTATTAATTCTGTGAATTTTAGTAGGTAGTATTATTCTTTAGTTAAGGATACCTCCCTACGGTAGACGTGGTAGACTCACAAATCTAGACACGCGGCAGCATGTCCAGCCAAAGTGTTCAAAGAAAACTGGCGACGCAGCGGCCGTGTGTAATAAAACACGAACCATTTGGAGCTACTTTTGACCCCTCACAACTCGAAAACTATTTAGCTTACATACATCAAATTTTTTAAAGTCCCTTAGCTTATCGAGAATCCAAAATTTCAAAAATGTTACTCAAACAGTTAATGAAATATTAACGTTTGAAAACTCGTGTTGTCTGCGATTCACTTACTGTCTTATAGATGAAAAACCTAACCCACTTCCAGATTACCTAGATCTTGATATTTGGCACCAAGGTACTCGTAGACTATCGGGCATATACAGAGGAAAAAATCTAAAAACTGAAAATTAGTGATATTAAGTACTATTAACAAGGTAATTGTACAATTTACCTAAGCAATACTCCAATAGATGGCGTTAGCGTCGCGAGGCGCTGAGATTTTCGATGGATGAACCATGCCATTTGTGATAGTAATATAATAATTGATAACTTTTTCAGAGACAAGTGTACTATGATAATCATGATGTAACTAATAATTATTTCTGAACAAAAAGTAATGATATCTCATCAAAAACATAAATGTGAAATGGGAGCCAAAGTGTCACCACCAAAAGAATTGTCACCAAGGGGGCCGAGTGTTCTGTAGAAAACCCTAAAATTTTAGCTACAAGAATGTACATACAAGAATCTAAAGAGATTTACTTATGTAATTCAAGCTCAAGATTTCGTTTGGCTAGTTTTCACGTACAGACAAATACTTATCTTAAAATTCCATACTTAACTCATACGACAGTTAGTGTACTTTCTGTTTCCATCCATCAGCCATAAGAAGTCCACTTCTGGACATAGGCCTCCCCTATGGATCTCCAATAAGACCGGTTGGAAGCGGCTTGCATCCAGCGCGATCCTGCGGTCTTAATGAGGTCATCCGTCCACCTTGTGGGTGGACGTCCTACGCTACGCTTGCCGATACGTGGTCTCCACTCGAGAACTTTCCGACCCCATCGGTCATCAGTCCTCCGCTCTATGTGCCCTGCCCATTGCCATTTCAACTTGCCAATCCGTTGGGCTATGTCGGTAACTTTGGTTCTTCTACGGATCTCCTCATTTCTGATTCGATCTCGCAGAGAGATTCCGAGCATAGCCATCTCCATAGCTCGTTGGGCTACTTGGAGCTTACTAATAAGGCCCATAGTGAGAGACCACGTTTCTGTGCCATAAGTCATCACTGGCAACACACACTGGTCGAAAACTTTCGACTTGAGGCACTGAGGTATGTCGGACGAGAAGACGCTACGCAATTTTCCGAACGCTGCCCGAGTTGGATTCGGCGATTGGCCTCTTTCTTGAAGTCGGACCTACCTAACTGGACTACTTGTCCTAGGTAGACGTACGAGTCAACGACTTCAAAAACCGAGTTCCCAACAGAGATCGGGGTGGGTACAACATGGGAATTACACATGACTTTCGTCTTGTCCATGTTCATCTTAAGACCCCCCTGTTGAGAAACCCGATTGAGGCCTTCGAGCATCGTGCTGAGCTCTTCCATCGATTTTGCCATGACTACTATATCGTCGGCAAACCGAAGGTGAGTGAGGTATTCGCCGTTGACATTGATGCCGAATCCTTTCCATTCCAGGAGCTTGAAGGCGTTCTCCAAAGTAGCCGTAAACAGTTTGCACTGTACTTATTCTTAAAACTAGCCACGTCAAATCACGAGCTTGAATAACATAAGTAAATCCCTTTAGAATGTTGTAGGTACGAGTATGTTCTTGTAGTTGAAATTTTAGGATTTTCTACAGAACACTTGGCCCCCGTGTAGATCTCAATTATTTTGGTGGCGACACTTTGGCTCCCATTTCACATTTAGTCATGTATTTGATGAGATCATATCTTAAATGATTCACAATTTCACAAAACTACTTTAAGTAAAATAAAAAACACAACGTGAACATTTTCTAAAAAAAAACTATTATGTTCAATTATATGTCGTTTAATTTAGTATTTCCTTCTAATAATTGCAGAGCGTCAAAACCATTTCACTTTACGTACTTTAGTGAATTGCCTACGAACAGTTTAAAATTAGGTTCTAGCATACACTTCGTTCGGATTTAACAGATTTATGACCATATGAAATAATGTGCTTGTTTACTAAAGTGAAATATATTTTCAAATAAAAGTTCCTCAAATTATCTGGAATGACTGTTAAGAATATATCTCTTAACCATAACAAAACTTGGAACCTAGCCTTCTAGACATGTCCGAAAAATGTGTAAGCAGTACGTATTTATATGGATAGGTATGTGTACCATTGTGTTCGTTTTCCCCCACGCAAGCCTCTTGTTACCAGCAGTCGGCAGCGGGACCAACTATACTGAGATCCTCCCGCATTCAGAATTGGTACACATTACTCAGGGCCCGGAGTGCGCTTTCTACCAAATTAAATTTTGATGGCTCCTCGGATAACACGGGAAGCATATTCTGTAAGAGATTTTTTTTCATAAAACTCATTTAGAAAATTGAATTCCTTATTACAGAGACATCCGTCAGTGAAATTTTCTTGATCATCGAGTGATCTACATTTACCTACCGATACACATTGGGGTACCTACATGGTACCTCAAGAAATAATTCTACTCAGATACATATACAGGGTCATAGGTATTAAACGCAAAACCTTTTGAGGGCGGTCTAGTTCATCTAGACAAACAACTTTTGTACTACGACTTTTGAAAATTCGCAAAAACAAAAAATTCGCTTCTTCATAGGTACATTCGCGCGTTGACGAACTTTTTGTAAGAAAAAGTTGTGATTTTTTTTCATGATTTTCCAAAAGTCCTAGAACAAAAGTTGTTTGTCTAGAGGTTTATTAACTAGACCCGACCTTAAAAGGTTTTGCGTTTAAAACCTATGACCCTGTATACTGCTGCATTACGTGTAACTCGTAAGATCTAATGATATTGACAGCCTCGGTGGCTCAGTGGTTAGTGACCTTAACTTCTGGGTCAAAGAGGCGTGGGTTCGATCCCCACCCAGGGCAAGTATTTATGTGATGAACATAGGTGTTTGCTCTGTGTCTGGGTGTTATTTAGTTACTATCTATATAAGTATGTATTTAAAAATATGTATAAGAAATGTATCAGTCTCTGGCACCCATATCACAAGCTTTGCTTAGTTTGGGGTCAGAGGCCGTGTGTAAGATATCCCCTAATATTTATTATTATTATATTATTTATCAAATATAGAGGCCAGGGAGAGGAGAGGAGAAGGAGGATAAAAATGAATTTCAATATAGAGGCCTCTTGTACCTACACATAAAGTTTTTAACCATACGTTGCCAGGTTGGCGGCGACGCGCCGTGTCGTAGAGCCATCTATCCAAAACTGGCAACCGTACATAGAGACAGCGAATCAACTGTAGTTTTTCAAGGCAGGAAACCGTCTCGATATTTGTAATGAACTCTGTACAATGTACATTTTATGTGTGAAAAAATTGTTGAGTAGAATTTTTTATTGCTGACTATTGTTAACTTTAACGCACTCAAAGTGATGTCGATTCCTAAGTATTATATATCAACTTTTCTTGTGTTATTAAATAAATAAAATTATGACTTTAATAAAATTATGTTGAGTGCATGATTAAAATTATTAATTCATTTTTCTATTTCTCAAATAATTGTCATTATGATCACCGCTATGCCTTGTTTTGTCATGGTCACTTTAAGTCTATCAATAAGATTTAATTCTCTAATCTACAAATATAAACATTATTGTAATTGTAGTCCTCTGTTTTACTTCAGTAGCAGTCTATTGAATAAAAACGGAGGAACAAAAATGAGGAGATCTAGGATAATACTATAGATATCTAGTTCAAGATGGTATAGATTTTTTCTAACCAATAAAACTAAGTGGATCAAAATGTAGAACATATTGTGTATATAATACGCAGACTGATAAACTATGAAGGCCGTAAAATACTCGAATAGAGACCACGGACAGCCAAGTGTAGTATATATTATAACGTCCATGCAATCGATGCGATACTTTGTAAATTATAACAAATGTTTCCGCCTTAGAAATCAAAATATCTAGACTAAAATAGACTTCATGTTTAGACACGTTAGGTTGTCTTCATTATAATGTCATTTTAACCCTTAAATTGGTATTGTCATATAGGTAGTACATTGACTTTGCAAAATTCTGCAGACTGATTTAAAACACAATAAAAACATATTTCAGAGAAAAATCTATTTGCCAATTTAAGGGTTAATAAAGTAATACACGCGACTCCTGTACTCCTGTACTTACAAGGTTTTTTTGTTGAAATAAATTCTTGCACGAAACTTTATACCTCGTTATAATTACTTATTTACAGGAATCATTTATACAATACAGACAAATATATAAAATAATAAGATCAAGATAAGATTTTCCAACATCGAGAGTGCGGCCAGAATTAAGCAGATTTAAGGATTTGACGTCATATTAACATTCTCGACGTCAAACTCGTAAATATGCATGCATTTTACATCTGGTTTCGTAATAAGTAAATACACCTACCTTAAAATAACTCATAGTGTCATAGTGGATATTCCTACGTCACGCAGTGAACTATTAAAAAGGCAAGTAAGTACAGTAAGTACAGTAATAAAATCATTGAAAAATAATAGCTATGCTTTATTAACTACATTAGCTAACACTTACTAATAATTATATCACGTAATGTACCTACCTATTTTAATTGACATGCTCATATTGAAAAGTATTTTTTATGATAAGTCAATTCGAGATTCGTTTGTAAAGTACTGTATTTATACATAGCAATGAAAGTAATTAAAAGAAACAAAAGATAAGTATAGTAAAAATAAGTCTAAAAGTAAAATTAAATATTAGCTACATGCACAAGCTACAAGCTAATAAGCCCAATTACAGAGGCGCCAGCGTAAATTTAATAGCAACCTAAAAAGCGTTCTCTCTATCGAATTCCTAAAGTGAAAAAGAAACAGAACTATGCTATTTAGCTAATATAATTACGATGGCGCCTCTGTAATTGGGCTTATTAGCATTGTTAGCTATATGTTGTTTTTATAACGACGCGGAATAAAACACTAAAATTTTAAACTTATATCTAAATGTTGGTTAATAAGCAAAAAATATTTTAAAAAATCCCTAATTACGTTGGGGATAATTGATATAAATAAAAATAAATTAACATTTGTTTGTCCATAATGGTTGTATTTTCTAGATAGTGATAATGTTAACCTATTGACATACGTAAGTAATAAAATATTTTATTAATAATTTGAATATTAATTTTTTATGTATTGTACCTACCTAAGTAGGTACTTTTTGGCAAAAACTCATTAACTAGTAGTCCGCCCCGAACTTAGACCTCGCGCTATTCCTATTTTATATCATAAATACTGTGATTTAAAAAAAAAAAATATTGGTATGAAAGTTAGGCGAATTCTTTTTAGGGTTCCGTATCCAAAGGGTAAAAACGGGACCCTATTGCTAAGACTCAGTAGGCTACTCGTAATCGTTACACACTTACATAATATATATTTTACATTTATTTATAATACATTTATAAAATAAAATATTTAAATCTTATAATATAAAAATGAATCGCAAAATGTGTTGGTAAGCGCATAACTCAACAACGCCTGGACCAATTTGGCCAAATCTTTTTTTAAAATGTTCGTTGAAGTTCAAGGATGGTTTTTACGGCGAGAAAAATTAGAATTATTGCTGGAAAAACCATTTCTCTATGACACTAATATGGATTAACGAAACGTCACAGCGAAACGTAATTAGATGACAGGTGACATTGTCTGCAGACTTTTATAAATCACAGGTAGCATGGCTAGGGTACAAATTGTTTTTTCACCATTTTATCCCCTTGAAGAGGAAATAAAGTATGGATTGAAAATGACAACTGACATTAAAATTGGATAAAATGTTTTTTCCCTCTGCATGCTACATGTTACTATGACGTTTAATACCAGGCCGTCATTTTGTCTTACATTAAAAATATTTACTAAATCTTCTATCATTAGAGGTTCAACAGTTCAACATGTTTCTTTATTCTACCTTTATGGTAAAGAATCATCATACCTACTTTAATATTATCAATCCGAAAAGTTTGTTGGTTTGTTCCTCTTTGACGCAGCAACGGAGCAAAAGATTGACTTGATTTTTGGTATGGATACCTATGGTTTAAAAGACAGAAAGTGATAATAGGATACTTTTTTATCCCAAGAAAATTCGTGATTCCCATGGTATAGGACAATAACTGTTTTTCAGCAATGGAGCAACGGATTGACTTGACTTTTGGGGTAGGCATAGTTAGGAAGACGGAAAGTGACATAGGACACTTTTCATCCCGAAAAAATTGTGGTTCCCGTAGGATAAGACAATATTTTTTTCTCAGCAACGGAGCAACGGATTGCCTTGGCTTATTGCATGAATATAGTTTGAAAGACGAAAAGTGACATAGGCCACTTTTTATCCCAAAAACTTTAACAGTTCCCGTAGGATAGGATAAAAACTAAGTGAGCGGGACGCGGTAGCAGCTGTCTAAGCGCCAGAAATAACCTGTCATTTCAAGTTTAGGACGTTCCTACATTTTTCGCACTCCTTTGCGGCACTCAACAGCGCTAGCCCAGACTCGGGCTCCATAACGGAGCTTGCGCTCCTGCCATAATGACGGAGTGTTTCGGAGCACAAGACACATCGTCATCCACCACTCGGGACTAACCAGCACTGAGCGTCGGACAGCATTCCAACGCCCTGGTCTCAGTGCAACGGGTCAGTCATGGTAGCCTAGCGCCTGCCTCTTCAACTGCAGAAGGCAGTGAGAACAGCCATCGCGATACCGACACTCCTCTTCCCCTGCAGCCCCACTGTGTCTGCCAACAGGATGACAGCCTAGCGGAAGGTAGGGTAGGTGGCGGCACCCACACCACCAGTTCCATCCCACCGCGGCCCCTAATCCTAAGCTGCAGCGTCGCAAGAGCGGCACTGCAGCCCGCCTCAGATGCAACACTCCCCATAATGCACGCAACTTACCGGCCATCCTCTCAGCTGCTTTAGTTAAAAGCGGCTGAACCTCGAGTGCCGGCCTCTAAGCTGCCTTGGGGGAAAATACCCAAAGAAGAGGGAGACTTCGAGCTCTGCCTTTTCAGCTGCCTTAGACCTCCCCCGCCACGAGAAGGCACTATACACACACTCCAACCGCAACTTAACCAACAAAAGCATTCCTCCAAGGTATTTTGATGTTGTCGCTTCGGTTAGGTTTGTCAGCCGACATAAACATAAGCTAAAATCAAAATGTAACGCGGGCGAAGCCGCGGGTAAAAGCTAGTACATTAATAAAAATATTAAACATTATATACATAACACAAGATATTTATTTATATTATATATTATTTACACATACAGACAGACATACTAAAACATTCCAAATTCATTTTATATATTTATTTACGTAATTATAAATTCATTCCGAACGATATTTATTTCATACTTTTCATAAGGATTCGGAATCATTGAAAACGCTGGCAGCGCTCACCATCTACCTATTTCATTGCGCACAAGCGGCCACAGCATGCCGCGTAGTTACTATGGCAGCCCGGCGCTAGACCGGTTAGGTGCGAGCAAGCCGCGCCGACCTTCACGCGCCCTCTGCCGGCAGTCGAGAAACGTCCGCACTGTACTCGTATTGCGCTCGCGCGCCGTCCGACTATTTGTTTATCTACGAACTTCCATAGTGTCACTCATCATATTCCTATTATTTACAATTATTTGTATGGTGTGTTAAGCCAATGCGGAGACAATAAATACGTAATCTTCGTATAGTGAGTTGTTATTCGATGTGCGTCGTCGAATAACAACTCACTATACGAATATTACGTATTTATACCTACCGCCGACGCAACACCACATACATATCCACAACTCCGCTGTCCGTCTGTCTGTTACCAAGCTGTATCTCATGAACCGTTATAGCTAGGAAGCTGAAAATTTATATTTAAGGGGGGCTCCCATACAACAAACCTGAATTTTTAGCCGTTTCTCGCTCGATATTAATAATGGTAACTGGTAAATGCTTGCAATGTTCAAAGCATTTTTAGTTGCATATTCACTTTAACAATAAATAATTAAATTAAAATAAAGTAACTATTGAGGGGGTTTCGTACAGTACGGAGCCGTTCGCGCGCGAGTCGTACTCGTACTTGGTCGATTATTTAAACAATTTTGAACGAAATAAATTACATTAGGTGAAATATTTAAAATACAATTTTCTGCCTAAAATTGCTATTGTTCTGCTACAATGTTTGAATTATGTATGCTACACTGGTCATACTGAATGGAATCTAACACTCGCAGAAGTCGCATAATATAGCATATCGGGCTTCATAGAACAATAATGTTTGCGACAACTCCTACTCTATCTGAACGCTCCTGCACGGGTAGCATGGCAAAGGGACAAATTGTCTTTCCACCATTCCACATCCACTGACATTAAAAGTGGATAAATTGTTTGTGCCCTTTGCCATGCTACCCGTGCTGACGTGAGATGAGAATGAATTAATTCCGAACAGTCGTGGAATCGGTCTAAAGCAAGCTATGAGTTTATTTCTGTACTGTCTATATATCTTTGTTTCTTCTTTTTGTTTATTTCTTGGTGTGCAATAAAGAGTTTATCTCATCCAAAGTGGCGACACCATGCAATACGACCCAAACATGAATAATTCTGACATCGACCTGAGAAAAGAATTACAAAAATAATCGGCCAAGTACGAGTCGGACTCGCGCACGGAGGGTTCCGTACTGTATAGGAGCCCCCCTTAAATATTTATTTAATTCTCTTTTTAGTAGTTGTTGTTATAGCGGCAACAGAAATACAACATCTGTGAAAATTTCAGCTGCCTAGCTATCATGGTTCATGAGATACAGCCCGGTGACAGACAGACAGACGGACAGACGGACATCGAAGTCTTAGTAATAGGGTCCCGTTTTTTCCTTTGGGTGCGGAACCCTAACAACCACTAAGTGAAGTTTACACTTTGATAGCACTAGGTGGCGCTAGGCGTCCAAAATTGGCTTGATATTACATAAATATTATTACAAATTAAATATTATCATGAAATTTGCCTGAACAATTACAAACAAAATATTACTCTAAATTTTGCGTGAACATGAGCGGTTATTCTTACAATTTTAAATAAAATACTCGAGCGTGCAGTAACATTACTCCGCAACTCCCGCAGAAAGTGGCGCCCTTTTGCCTCTTTTGCCACCGGTCCTGGTATCTTCAACACCACTGAACAGAAGATGCTCATATTCGAACTTAAAAATTCTATATATATAAACTACGAGCATGCTAAATTTCATGGAGATCGGCTGAGCGGTACTTGAGTTATCGTTGAACAAAGAAACATACAAACATACATTTGACAGCTCAAGTGCCGGCTCGTCCCAGTAGACTCAGAGAGGTCAATTATCTGTGTACATGTACTGTGTGTACATCAAGGTGCAGCTTAGAGTATATAATCAGAGCAGTATCCATTGATAACAACTTTTTGAGTACGGTTTGTGATGAAGGAAGTAAACCATCGTAAGAGATTACCCCGAATCCCGTTAAAAGCAATCTTAAATAAGAGAAGTTCGTGGTCTACCTTGTCAAATGCTTTTTTAAAAATCAGTACATATTGTATCAGTTTGTTGCCCATTATCCATGTCCTTAAAAAGCTGATCCAAAAAAATGGTTAGGTTAGTTACAGTGGAGCGTTTTTTTACGAAGCTGTGCTGTTGAGTTATGATAAGTTTATGTAAAAGCGGATAAATTTCATTATCAACAAGTTTTTCAAAAAGCTTTGACAAGACAGGCAAGATCGATATGGGCCTATAATTTTCAACATTGTTTTTCTTGCCATTTTTGAATACCGGTGTAATAATGGCCTGCTTCCATACTTCAGGGAAGCATCCTTCCCGGATACATTTATTGTATATAATGTAAAGTGCAATATGCAAGTGGTCAGCCGTCTGCTTAAAAAATAAGGCAGGTATGCCATCAGGGCCTGCACCCTTAGAAATGTCCAATAATTTTAGAGCTGTTAAAACTTTTTCAGGACTCATGTAAATGTCCGTTATTAAATCACAATTGTCATGAAAGTTATCAGGTGGTTTCCAGTTATGTTTACCAAATGTAGATTCTTCATATACTGACTTAAAAAAAATTAGAAAATAGATCACATACGTCTTTAGAATTCTACTAGAGACATTCTTAAAATGAACTTCAGAAGGAATCGATGTCTTATTTTGTTTGTTGGCGATGTAACTCCAGAAATATTTAATATTAGTGTGGATTCCATCTTCCACTGATTTACGATATTGTGCAAAACATTTGTCACATTCTTTTTCAAAAATATTGCGAAGACGTGAGAATTCCCCATAATCTGACTAGTTACTATATGTTTTCGATTTCAGCCAAGCATTTTTTTTAAATAACTTAATTAGAGAAGAGGTAAACCAAATAGGAAAATTATTTGACCTGTTTTTAATTAGGGGAACTTGGGCTTTAATAATATTGTATAAATTGTCATAAAAAGTATCCACTGCATCCAACGCACTTAGATCATTTAGTGTAGTCTGCCAATCAATATCAGCTAAGTGAGCATTCATTAGGTCGTAATTAGCCTTCCTATAATTATGTTTAAATGTTGGTTTCTTTTGCATGCAAGGTAATTTTACTTCAGGAGATATTATTACATAGAGCGGAGGATGGTACACGTCAACTTTTAAAAGCGTGTCACTTGGACGCTGAAGGGAGCTGTCCACATTAGAGATTACCAAGATGTTTACTTTATTAACCATTCGTTAAGTTACTAACGGCTTGTTAACGAAACTTTGCTGTTCATCAAGCACTAACCGTTGTTTAAATACAGTAATCGCACGTTTAACTTAAACGACGTCGTCAACCTTGTTTAACCAATGATTACCCATTGCATTACCGGCATTTGCCATAAAAATCGAAGACGCAATGAATTTTATCTTTGGAGAAAATATTATTGGAAATTTTGAGAATATTGTGCAAATTCTACTTGCACCCGTATATTTAAAACGCGGAGCAATTACTTTGTACCAATAAAATACTTACCTACTTTAATAGGTACATACCTCTGTGGTAAGTAAGTTCGTATAGGCCGGGTGGCTAGTCCTGGTGTCAGAGTTTTTAGGCCGCCTGAAGGCCTCTGACGTGGCTAAACGGTTAAAACAACCGATACCTACAATTTAACGTGTCATCGGAGCCACGGTAGCGCTCAGTTGGATAATGCCACCCGCGGTCACCCATCCAAATACTGACCGTAAGGAACGCTTAATTGGTGATCGCTGAGCTAGTCAAACTACTCTACGAGCGCTACCTCTGTGGTACACAAGGAACATTCCTACTTAATATTTTTTTTGTTGACAGCTTGGCAGGTTCCAATGATTGACAATGACAAAAAAAAACATAGAAGTGACACGAAACGCTTATGACACTAGCCTAACAAGGAATATTGTATTGCCATATTGTAGGATAATAATTGCACCCGACAGTTTTTGAGAGCGTTTAGGTGAAAGCAAATGTATCCGGACGGAATGTAATTTTTTTATAGTAGTATAATACTATAAATTCATTTACGAGTCATTCGTTCAAAAAATGTTGATTATCTAACCCCCGGTTAACTGCAAATGATGAACAAGTTTCAGTCATCCGTGCTATGTACTCTGCCCACTGCCGTTTCAACTTGTCAATACAATGGGATATGTCGGTAACTTTGGTTCTTCTACGGAGCTCTCAACAGATATAGGAGTGGACGTCTCTTTTAATAAGAATTAATTTACTTGTGTTGTCAAAACATCACAACTGAATAATATTGCCTATCCCTTAGTAAGGACCCTAATACGAGTATAATGATATTTCGGGATAATAATAGTTCCTGTACCTATTGAAGCATGTTGATTGTTGTATGCTTCCTTCATGCCTTTCATCCAAAACCGTTTAGCCTGTTCGATGTAATTGACGTTTTATTTCACTAACTTTGAAACCTTATCTGATCTGATCTATCTGATTATCTGACCCTTGGATAAGGAAACGGAAAAACAGGACCAGACCTATTTTTGATTTAGTTTAATTTGTATACCTACAAAGTTTCAAGTCCATCGGTCCAGGGAATAAAAAGTTACATACTATGGAAAAGGGCTTGTTTTACCCCTTTGAAGATAAAATTTTCAAAACTTTCTTTCTTAATGCTCAAACACATACAGGTAGGTACACGTAGCTTTATAATGCATATATTCCAAGTTTCTATGTGCATCTATTAGGGCTGTACTTTAGTCACTCGAAGAAGTATTTTATTAATGTAGATTTATTATTAAAAAACAGACACATATTTAGGAATTCATACCTCTAAATACATAATTAAGTAAAACAAATAAACCTTTTTGAACCAACCAAGAAAACTAAGAGAACTTATAATATACGATACATTTCTTACTTAAAAATATTTACTGTTACGCTTTTTGGTCATAATTATCATAGGTATTAATATGTTAATCATACCTGAGTTCATTATTTACCGACTTACGAGGAAAAATATCGAAATAGCGTATATAAATGAACGAGCATTTATACAAAACCAGTTACAATCGTGATACAATACACAAAAGTCAAGTGAGTGTTAAAAATGATGATCGTCTTTGTTTTAGTGATTACAATCCTCATCTGCCTTCATGTTCACATTAAAACGAAATACTGCCACTGGAATAAAAAAGGAGTGAAAGGACCGACACCTTTGCCGTTTGTAGGAAATTTTGGACAGCTAATGATGCAAAAACAGTCAATATCTCAACTGGCAGAAGAAAACTACAAACAGTTTCCCAAAGAAAAAGTCGTCGGTCTATATTGTGGTTTCACACCCACCCTTCTACTCAGAGACCCGGAAATGATAAACCATGTGATGATCACAGAGTTCAACAATTTTGTTAACAGGGGTCTGAAAACTGCGAACACTGGATTCAGCAACAATTTATTAATTTCCGAAGACGACACATGGAGGACACTAAGGAAAAAAATGTCACCTGCTTTCACCGGCATAAAATTAAAACAAATGGCTCCACTTATTAAAGAAAAAGTGAATAAATTTTTAAAACAGGTCGAATTATCGACTGTTACATATGAGAACTGTGATATTAAAAAATTTGCTACCAGGTATGCAATGGAATTAATTTGCTCATGTGGGTTTGGTCTTGACCTGGATTTTTACTCCAATGAAATGAAAGAGTTAATCGAAATAGGTAAAGTAACTGTAACACCAAGTCTCTCGTTTCGTTTGTTGTATGCAGCAGAAATTTTGATACCTGGAATACAGAGAGTGCTTCCCGCAGTAGACCCAACTGCGTCTACACGAGGTTTTTTAATGAAATTAGTCAATCACGTTATCAGTGAAAGGAAGAAACTGCAAACTAAAAGACATGATATCATGGAAGTAATGATAAACCTTTTAGAGGAATATCAGGATACGCTTAGAAATTCAAAAAAAGAAGCTGAATTAATAGTGGATATCAACTTCATTGCCAGTCAAATACTTGTTTTATACGTTACAGGATATGAAACCTCTTCTTCTACACTATCCTATCTACTGTATGAGCTCGCTTTACGTGAAGATTTCCAAGAAACAGCTTATAAAGAAATATGCCAAGTACTTGAAAAGTATAAAGGAAATTTGTCGCACGATGCAGTAAACGAAATGACTTACTTGAAAAAAGTGCTTAATGAAACTCTTCGAAGACATCCATTTGTAGGTTGGATTATGCGTAAGGCTTCCAAAGATTGCACTCTTCCTGGAAGTAATATAAAAGTAGATGCAGGCACAATCATTTTAATATCAGTTGGAGGTCTTCATAATGACACAAAACATTTTCACAATCCGAGTGAATTTAATCCTGAGAACTTTTCAGCAGAAAATTTGTGCAAGGTGCCGCAATGTGCATTCATCCCTTTTGGTGCTGGACCTCGCAATTGCATAGGTACTATTTTGAAACTTTAAAATTGTAAGCATTTTTATCATCAAAACATAATTATGATATCTATATTTAATATCCATATTATTATGTATTTTGCAGGTTCACGTTTCGCAACAGAGCAGATACTGATGGCTGCGGCTGCTTTTTTAAACAAATTTAAAGTTAGCCCTTGTACAGACGAAAACAGACAAGTTAAATTTGACACTGTAAGTTTAACGTTAAGTCCAGTCGATGGAATATGGATAAAAGTGTGTAAACGTGATTAAAAGGCATACTTTGGTAAAAGATTACTTTTAATTAAAATCATATCTAAATTTAGTTCACTCATAAACTAGCAAATAGCAAGATTCGAGTCATTAATTTCGCTCTATCTAATGTACAGACGCTAAAGCTCACTAACTAAAAAATATTTTTTTTTTACAAAAGTCAAATATACCAAAAAAAATCCATTCAATAAGTGTAGTGACTCTACGTGATTTACAAATTAATGTATAAAAATATAAACCCTCAAAGAAATAGCTAAAACAACCGTATTTTACGATCACAATTCAGCCAAGTAAGCTGTTGTTACTGACTAAATAAATTGCCGGATTTTTTAAAGGCTTTTCGCTCTGCTGTGATCAATGGGTAGGCTTCGCCGCTTCGCAGTTTGTAATAGGGGATTTTCTCTCTCTCTTTCTGACCTATGAGCTAAATAACAAACCATCTCTGTCTTTGAGTCACGGGGCTATTTGTGATAGCGCTCTAAGCTCGGCCTGTCGATTCTTGTTAGCGATGGTTAGGTTGGCTATAAAGTTAAGGGCTTGGATAATTTGATTGATTTGTGAGGAATCTGCCATTATCCTTCTAATTGGAAACAAAGATGCTTTAGTTACTTTTTTTATTGTATTTCCACTAGTTTTGGTTTATTGTTTAGAGAGCGAATACAGTTTGGTTTGTTTGTGTATTGTTTAATTTTATTAGATAAACTATCGTGAGCGCTACCGTGGCTCCGATGACACATTAAATTGTAGGCCCCGGTTGCATTTACATTGCTTAAAAACTCCGGCCTATTCGAACTAACTTTTTTGTTTTGTTTTGATGCAATTTATTTTTATTTCTATTATTTTTGATGCGACATTATTGTACTGACATGTGATGTAGTGATGTATATTTCATGTAAATAAATCAATTTAACTTTTCTTAAAATTGACATTAAAATTTATACGCCTCCAAAAATTGAACTTGATCTTTTATGAATCGAAATTAAGAGAAATTTTAATAAGACAGTCTCATACCAAATAAAAAAATCAAGAATGTTGTGAACAAAACAAGTGAGGCCGACAAAACTACAAAACTAGCCTCGCCGTGCACAAACACAATTACACACACATACACGTACAAGGAAACTAAGCCTCGGCTAGTCAGTATAACTATGGCGGCGCAACACCGACGCACTCACCACATGTATAAAAAACCGGCCTCACTTGTCTGTTCATGACGTTCTTTCTTGTGTTTTATATGATCTGAGACGACAGTATGAAAAAGAAATTATACCTGGAAGAGAAAACTACATTTTTCTATATTTTTATGCAGTAACAACTGCAAACAGTATATTTTGGAACCGCCAGTTAAGTTAATTAGCCTTCTCACGGCGACAGCGCGGGCTATTCAAAATTCACACGGCGAAGTGCAAATCGGTGTCGGTGCAGTCACGGCTGCATTTAGCCTGTCTGGCGGACGGGTCGCCGGTGCAAACTCTACTGGCGCTAAACAACGGTACCAGAGGCTGAGAACTAAATTGATTTATAAATATTATACTTACTGGCTTTTGTTCGCGGCTTCACAACATAATACGAAGAAATAAGAAATAACACTCTCTGGCCTTTAAACAATATACAAGCAAAAAATCCGTTGATCACGAAGTTGATCCGTCGCTCTATTTAAGATTAAAAAATAACAAAAACATAAACATACTTTCGGATACATGGTATTAGTAAAAATAATAACAAGTAATCTGGACGCACATATTAAATTTGTTGTGCTTAAAAATGTAGTTTCGCAATCATATCTCTACGTTGTAGAATCCTACAAGGGTAGAGTCTGCAAGGATTAAGGCAACAGCGAAAATGAATATCTGTTTTCGTCAAATCCATTGATTAAATACTGCAACCGAGATTTTCTTGTTTACAATGCAGATATTTTTCCCAATGAATCAGAAGAGTACCTTTCTAGTATGCTAAATATAAAAATTAACCTAAACTGAATAAGCATTTCTGCAGTGACGTAATAGTACCTAATTATACCTAGTTTAGCAAATGATTTTGGCTTATTTAAAAGAGGAATTGGTAAAATTGAAATTTTGAACTCATACTCTAGTTCTATCGTTAATGGGAGTTGTGCTACTACTTTATAGTGTGCTGAGGCAGCCTGTTTCTCAAATAGATTCGACCTGGAGTAGGCAAAGCCATGTCACCTGTTCTTACAAGGTTGTTCTTACAAATATAATAATAACCAAATAACTATTTTTGAAATTAATAATTTCACTTTATATACGTACGCACTTATTATGTACGTAAATACGTACATTTAGTAATATAATAACAAGTTTCAAGTTTCGTTATATGTACGTGAGCCTACTTGAATTACGCAGTCCAACCGGGCTACGATGCGCACGGAGTAATATTTCTTTCGACGTGTCAGAACGAGACAACGTTATGGTAAAGTATATATCTGTCACTTTTTCACACGTTGAAAAGAGTTATTTTCGCGGCTTTTCGTGGTCGCATGCTAGACTAGCAGAGATACAAAACGAAACACCAAAAGTAAGTGTAACTTAAATTAAAATAAAATTTATCTCATAAATTACGAAGTCAGGACTAATCTTTCGGCACGAGAAAGGAAGAGTAAATCCATAGTAGACAGTACAATTAAATAGAACAAATGACAATTGATTAATTAGATAATTTCCGGGTAAGTACTAACTATCTTGATGCGTAGTGGCACGTGCTTATAACAAATCCTACGATGTATCATCTCTTAATACGTGTCAAAGTATTTGTATGGCACTGGCATCATCTTAGCATTTTTTTGTATCACTGGTTATAAAGTATATTGTCTGCTTCAAAAAGTTTACTGTTATACAAATATTATTACAAAAATCTAATGATCAATAGTTAGGAAACCAAATATAAAAAAAATATTTGTCTATCACTATAAATTAAATTCTTAATAAGAAAAATCATACGCAAACTGTGATTCATCTCCCCGACTATTGAAGTAGCCGGGCTAAAATGAAAATAGCGTGCTGTAAATGTGAAAATTGATTTTGACACGTGGCTCTATATCTGAAGTGGAACTCGGAGAGGTTCCTGTATAATTCAGACCCTATATCCGGCTCCGCTGTCTGCCCTCTTGAAATATGACAATGCTAAAATTTATCACGAACACAGCTAAGAGGATATTGAAAGTTTATTTTGAAATACGTTTTCGTTTTAATATTTTGAATTTATTTTGCTATAAAAAGACTCAATGCAAATAGTATGTCGTGTTCTAAAACGTGTACAATGTTAACAAAACTTTACTTTCAACCGGTCACAACTATCTCACTCGGACACATTTGAAAGTAGAGTACATAGGCATTGACTTTCCAAAACCCCTATGTAGCATTTAGCAATTCTAATATGTAGGTACGTATAAATATTTTCGTTTCATTTTTCAATCTTCTCCGTCATTTTATGAAATTATAAACAAAAAATACTACTTAACATGTGTAATTTATTGTAATTATGATAAAGAAATGCAACATGGCGTTTTGGAAATTCACATGTCATTGAAGTAGGCGTATAAATTCCCCCTAAGTGTTGAATAACTATTCTTTAATAAGTTTTTCTTAAGTTGCAAAATGCAACTAGCCGTAGATTTATAAACAGCCAGAAAATATGAACCAAGTGTTTCTAAGCCTTAGCAACTTGACATTAGCACGAGCTACTTTATAAAGTTGGGAAGCAAAATATTTTTATTTGCCAGACAGAGATTTCGGGAAGTTACAGAGATGGACCAAAAGTTGTTCCATTGCGTTACTGTTCCAAACTATTGATTTATTTTTTATTTCAAATAATATTATGATAATTTTAGGCATATTGTTTCACTTTTGAAAATAGGTCGCTACTTACCTATTTTGAATACCTTGAAATTTAGGTGTAATAAAATGGTATCGACGCAAAATTATCTTATGGAATTTTGCTCCACACCACACCAGGTATATATAGGTAGAAAGTTTTCTACACAGTTTTCTTTTAGCACTTTACTTGTAGCTCGTTTCGTATTTCAATCTTTTATCCTCCTCTTAGTAATAATCTAAAGCGAAAAGCTGCTATAGTTGCGATCATCTAACTTGCAATTTACGTGATCAAAATTAAAACATCGAAGGTGTAGAGAAACTAACCTTTTTGTTAGCTTCTCTACATTCAGACTCTTTTAACGATAACACTGCCAACTAACAATTCTAATTGTGAAATTATTCAAATTTTTGAAATGTTTATCCCTGACAGGATCAGCGATCCTTGTTTGATAAAATTGGGGCAGTCTTGAGTTGGAACTGATCTGGAAGACACCTTTTTTCCTAAATATGTGACGGTGTGAATTTGAGGGTTGCGTGGACGAGTCCTGTATACGGCATGAGCGTCGAGTAACAGGCAGGGTGAGAGGCTCCGGTTCTTTTAACTTTGATTCCAGGAGGATCTCTTGTTTTGGGGCCACTGACCCCTACCCTAGAGCACTGGGCTGGCGCTCACTTCGAACCCTGTCGGCCAGTTTGGACCGGCGCCTGTCGGCCGGTTTGGGCCGGCGCCTCCACCTCAGTCGACAGATGTCTTCACGCTAGCGCTCACCTAGCGCTACCTGGCTGGCGCCACACTATCGGCGGGTCCAGCTCAGGCTATTGAAAATCCTCGGCCAGCCTCCAGCGTGGTTCTACGAGTGCTACCCTCTCCCTTTTTGGCTAACTTTCCAAGGACTTCTACAAAATTCTCTCTCTCTCTCTCCGTCTCTTGAAGATTTAATTGACTATAAGTGCAGTGCGTGTAGTGTAAATAAATGTGTAAATACTAAGGTTAGTTTTCTGTTTTAATCTCCGAACCGTTAGGAATCCTATCCACTAGGTAGGACTCTTAGGTTGGTTAGGTTTCTCCTGAGGTCTCTTAACCTGTGGTGCTGCAACCGGCTCCCCCGCTTGCAACATTACGGGTTCCTCTCCAATTCTCTTTTAACTTGTGGTGCTGCAAACGGCTTCCCCGTTTGCAACATTACAGTTTGGCGCCCCACGTTGGGCGCCAAACTGTAATGTTCCAATTTTATCAAACAAGGATCGCTGATCCTGTCAGGGATAAACATTTCAAAAATTTGAATAATTTCACAATTAGAATTGTTAGTTGGCAGTGTTATCGTTAAAAGAGTCTGAATGTAGAGAAGCTAACAAAAAGGTTAGTTTCTCTACATTTCCCCCAAAACCCCAGAAAAATTTTCACTCATTGAAAATTTTGCAGGTTGAGAATAAGACCTTGACCATCCAGACAGATTCGCACACATCTTCCATACTCCCTCGCACGCACACTCAATCATAAGTTGGGGTTATGGTTCACAATCCATGATGACCATACTCCACAAGGAATTATCATTTGATTGTAACGAAGGCTTATTTTTTTAGAGTTAGGTGTCGTAACCCGCACCTTTTCGAAAACCCGATAAAAGTAAAGATAAATAATATTTACAAGTTAATATTTACACATATGGCCTAAGTAAGCCTTAAGACTTTTCAGAGATACGAGTATGAAGAGAAAAAGTAATTTTCTATTCAAATGAAGTTAATATTTAAATTGCAACGTGTGCAATTTGAAATATCAAAAGATAAAAGCACAATTTAGGCCTTATTGGTAACTTAACCATTGTGCAAGCCTTTTATTAGTCAAAAAAAAAAAAAAAAAAAACAAGGGTATTACAAAAAATAAGCCAAAGGGTTTAGATTCTTTGTGAAGCATTAACAGGTACATTTGTACGTAAAAAAAAAAATTACACGAATACATAATCATAACATTATTAGTACTCAGTATACACCAAACAAAACGAAAACTATTTACAACCTTCTTAAGAAAACAAAAACATAGATCAGCACTATTTAAAAAAATCATTCTAATATATATAATACAATAATATAATACAAGTTAGCATTTAATATCTTTAACATGCCATCTACCTCTCGAACCGTTAGGGTCCTCCAAGACAAAGACCAAAGAAGACAATTTTTCAACAATTTTACATTTTATGTACTTCGGCGCAAGTTTTGCGCTGAAATATGCACCAGCATTACTTTGTACATAATTTTTTCGCCAAACAATATCCCCGACATTAAATTCTTTGAAATCTCGTCTTAGATTGTAATTTGTAGCGTTTCTAGAGTGAGCTGTATGAATAGCAACTTGTACTTTATCGAAGATTGTGGAAAGTAACCCTAAATTATGGGCATAAATGTCTCGAGGAGCGAAGATGACGCTGTCAAGATTAGAACAGGAACTATAGTATGACCCGCAAGGAATTGTTTCACGGCCAAATACAAGATACGCTGGAGTAAAACCAGTCGTGACATTTACTGCACTATTTAAAGCCATTTGAATCTTTTTCAAATGATTGTCCCATGATCTATGATCATCACCTACTAACTGAGCTAAAGCTGTTATAATAGTTCTATTATAACGTTCTGTTGGGTTGACTTGAGGACAATATCTAGGTGAATAAAAGACGAAAGGTATTTTATAACTGTTAAGAAAATTTCGAAACTCATTAGATTGTAGCTGAGAACCGTTATCCATAATTATAGTTTGTGGTACACCATGTACTAAAAATACATGATTTTCTAATTCACGAATGATATTAGGGGCAGTAGCTCGCTTAATCGGGAATATGAGACAATATTTAGAAAAAGAACACGTGACCACTAAGATATGTTGGTTACGTTGTCTTGACATTGGGAATGGACCCATGAGGTCTAAAGAAATATTCTGCCACGGCCTTGAGCAAATTTTAGGTTTGCCCATAGGACCATAAGGCGAATGATTCGAATATTTATAAGAGAGACAAGTTTCACAAGTCGAGCACATATTGGCCACGTCCTTAAACATACCGGACCAATAAAATCTCAAGCAAAGTTTTTTATAAGTTTTAAATATCCCAATATGAGGGCTGTTTTCGGATAGCCCATGACAAGACTTAATTATTTCATTCCTCTCTGTTGGAGGAGGAACTTCTTTCCACGCAAAATCTTCGTTAAAGTAATTAGGTGTGTCAAAGTGCCGGTATAATTTGCCATCGACAATTTTGTAATTTGGATAAGCATCGGGGTTATCCTGACAATTGGCAAACAACCGATTAAAATAATCTAATTGAAGATCAACATTTGCAGCTATTGGTTCGGTAAAACCAATGCCTGCAACGTTAGGTGTTTTACAACGTGAAAGAAGATCAGGAACAACATTTTCTTTACCCTTTTTATGTTTCAGAATGAAGTTAAAACAAGATAAGCGAATAGTCCAACGCGCTAGTCTCCCAGAAGGATTAGACAAATTTTGAAACCACTTCAAAGCTGCGTGATCAGTATAAATAGTAAAAGGTTTACCGTTGTCAAGATAACAACGCCAATGTTCAAGAGCGCTAATAACTGCTAGTGTTTCACGTTCAGTTGTTGAATAGTTTTGCTCATGCTTATTTAAAGTTCTGCTCATATACGCTATAACCACTTCTTTGTCGTCTTTTATTTGGCTTAACATAGCTCCGATGCCAAAATTGGACGCATCACAGTGAACAGAGAAGGGTAGGTCAAAATCAGGACATGCTAAAATAGGCGTAGAAATCAAATGCTCTTTTAGCTTATTGAAAGCAGCATCAGCATCATCGTTCCAGATAAACTTTTTAGAAACATTCTTGCCCGATGACGTTAGTTTACAAAGAGGCGAAGCAATAGAACTAAAATTGGGTATGAAACGTCGGAACCAACTACAAGTACCCAAGAATTGTCTTACTTCTTTCTTAGAAGTAGGAACAGGGTAAGCGATGATAGCTTCTATCTTTTCGGGATCAGCACGAAGACCTAGCTCATCCACGACATAACCCAGATATTTAAGCTCTTTACGAAAAAATTTGCTCTTTTCAAAGTTGATGGTTAATCCAGCATAAGAAAGCTTTTGGTGAACTTTAAGTAGAAGAGATATATGCTCATCAAAAGAATCGCTTATTACTATTATGTCGTCCAAATAGCAAAATACCTTATTATCAAACTCTGGAGTAAATAAGGTATCCATCAACCTTTGTTGAGTAGCTGGAGCGTTAGTTAAACCAAAAGGCATAACTGTAAATCTATACATTCCACGACCAGGGACGTAGAAACCAGTCTTATCTCTATCGTCAGGATGCAGCGGAATTTCCCAAAAAGCTTTAGCAATATCAATACTTGATAGATATTTAGCATTTTTGAGGTTATCTAGTATTTCCGAAATAAAGGGAAGACTATAAGCATCTTTTCGAGTGACTGCATTCAATTTCCTGCTATCAACACAAAAACGCCATTCTCCATTCTTTTTTGGAGTAATAAGAACTGGAGATAGCCAAGGGCTTTCGCATGATTCAATAACTTTTAAGTCAAGCATTTTATCGACTTCAACAATAAGAGCTTTTTGTTTTTCCGGAGAAAGTCGATAACACCTTTGTTTGATAGGTAAAGCATCACCCGTATCAATCCGGTGTGATATCAGATTAGTACGACCCAAATGACCCTTTTCTTCAAAAGAAATCGATTTAAAACGTTCAATCATAGCCTTAGCTATTTCACTTTGATTATTAGATAGATGGTTAAACGAAGTAACCTTATTTTCAATAGAACAAGACACAAGCTCCTTATTTTCAGAGTTAACTTCAAGAGAAAGTATTTTAGGTGTTAAGTCAAACTTTTCCCAAAAATCCCAACCAAGAATTAAGGAAGGGTAAATATCAGGGAAGACGAAAGCTTTAATAAATTTTATCCGATTATTAAATTTGATCGGGAGATGAAAGTAACCCAATGACGTTGATTTTTGTTTATTAGCTACCATGACTTGAAATGATGATTTGTATAACTTGAAACCTAACTTTAAGATATCCTTATGAGAATTGTTACCTAAAATAGTAACACAACTCCCACTGTCTAATAAACCCGAAAAAGTTTGTTCATTAATAGATACATTAATAAAAGGTCTATTAAAATCTTTTTCTTTATCATAAGACACAGCAGTTGTCTTATAACAAAACATAAAATTTCGAACCGTATTCAACCATTGCTGCCAATCATTAGAATCGCTGTAAGATTTAGAATCATCATTCAAGTCATTATTTAGTTTTTTTGATTTAAAGTAACGGAGCACTTAGGACAGTCTGTTACCTTTACCCCTTGTAGACCACATTTGAAACAAACCAAAGTCCTTGGTTTAGTACAAGTTTTTAAGGAATGGCCTGTGACTCTACAACGTGGGCAGAAATTATAGAAATTAGGCGTAGGAATCGTCTGCGGTTGCGAGTTTAAGGGGTGAGATTCCTTAACGACTTCACTTGCTTTCAAAACATTTTTAGAAAATCCAGAAGTTGAGGGACGATAGTTAAAATCCTTTGCCCAGGAAGCATCATTATGGAGAGGTTCGTGAAAACTAGAATTCTTATCCATACAATTCTCATACAATTGACAAACATTAATCAGCTCGTTAAGAGTTTTTACTTCCTTCAAAGCTACAAAAATCGAATAACAAGGTCGAATGTTACGCAGAATAATCTGTAACTTTTCTGCATCTGGTAACTGTGTTTGTAGGCGGGAAAACATACCCGATATTATCGAAACAAAAACGGCTATTGACTCGTCTTTTCCTTGAGTTCGCTTACGAATCGCTTCCAAGAGTTTATAATCGAAGTCAAATTCACCAAAGTCTCTAATCAACAAACTTTTGATTTCATCCCAAGACAATGAGTCATTTTGAGAGATTTGAAACCTAAGCCAATGTAAAGCATCACCTTTAAAGATTTCAAAAGCATGTTTGACAATACTTTCATCAGAAATGCTTTTAGATCGACGGAACTCTTCCATCTTTTGCAAGAAAGAGTGAGGGCATGATTTTCCATCATATGTCAAACTTTTAAAATCAACCATGACATTAGAATGAGAGACTTGAGTATTCTTTGTTAAAGCATTGACTAAGGTAAGCAACACTTCTTGTGGTAGAAGTATAGATTGTGTAGAATTCGAAGTGCTTTCCTGTATTGTAGGTCTATGCGGAACAGAATCAGCCTTAGAGAATAGTATCTCAGGTTGATGATCTCTATGTTCAGTTCGGGGCGAAACCGAAACTGATCCAGAGGGAGAATCGTCATGGTCTTGAGTATTATCAATACTCGGTAGATGCTCGAAGTTGCTATGAACTGCATCGAATCTTTTCCTAATTGAAAAAAAATCGCTCCTTAAAACTTTGTAGTTTTGCTTTAAGGATTCTTCAGAAATCGTTGAAACGTCAATACGATCAAGACGAAAATGAGTATGATTCAAAATTGATTCAACCTTCTTAGTTAGCAACCTATCCGGAGAAGACTCTAACATTGAAACTTTATCTTTGATATACTTCAAAGTCTTTGACACTTGATCTAAGTCAACTGACACTGAGAAAACCGACTTAGAAATGACTTCAGCTGGTTTCAGTACAGAAAGTCTCTCCAATTGCTCCTTGAGAGAGGAAACACAGCCTGAAGGTGTTTCATGACGAATTGAGATCTCATATTCAAGTTCAAGTTTGTTTAAATGAGAATAAACAATGTTTTTAGCCATTTTTGTAAATCTAATAGGTATTAGATTAAAAATAATAAAATACGACGTATTACCAAAGATAAGAAAGAAATATTAGCTAAAAAATAGTATTAAGTCAATTAACTAATATTCAATTGAACTTACACATCTGAAATATTAATAAATTAGGGTTAGTGAGAACATGAGCATAAAATTCACATGAGCAAATCTCTTTCAACAAAAATAAGGTAAAAATCACCTAGTACCTTGAAACGTATTGTGAATGTAGGAATACTTCAGCTGTAAGCCAAGACAACTTACAACCTGCGTGTAACGTACACTCAGAGGATATTCTCCTCCAGCTCGTCGTATAGTCTTCCAAACCCCAACTTGTAGGTGACCGATAGGTTTTAACACCTCCAAGTGAAGAATGGATGTCGATTACAGTGGTAATCGGGTAGTAGTGCTTGTATGAGAGGGTGCGGTATTGTGTTGTTTAAATGTACTGTAGAGTCAAGGGAATAGTAATGACTGAAGACGTATGAGAACAAAGAGAGACTCGCGGAATAATATGCACATAATACCAGGTAGTAATAGAATATAATTTATATATTAGGCCAAGTGTTGATATGTACTACTATGTACTACGAAGAGTGTTCAGCTGTAAGTTAGGTAACTTACAAACTGTATGTGACGTACACTGAGAGGATACTCTCCTCCAGCTCGCCGTATAGTCTCCCAAACCCCAACTTGAAGGTGACCGTTAGGTTTTAACACCGCCAAGCGAAGAATGGGTGTAGGTTACACAGGTAACCAGGTAGTAAGTGACTGTATGTAGGGGTGCGGTATTTATGTAGCTTGTGTACTGTAAAGTCAAGTATAGAGTAATGTATGGAGAATCGGAGTATGATAACCAAAAGAGAACCAAAATACCTAAGGTGTAAGCGATGGGTGGATACTTGTGGAAGTATCGGTTTAGAATTTAGAAAGAAAGAAAACAAGTAACAGTAAAATAAGAAAATATAAGTAGTCAGGGGTGGATAAGTAAAAAGGTCGGGCGCCAAACTGTCGGCGGGTCCAGCTCAGGCTATTGAAAATCCTCGGCCAGCCTCCAGCGTGGTTCTACGAGTGCTACCCTCTCCCTTTTTGGCTAACTTTCCAAGGACTTCTACAAAATTCTCTCTCTCTCTCTCCGTCTCTTGAAGATTTAATTGACTATAAGTGCAGTGCGTGTAGTGTAAATAAATGTGTAAATACTAAGGTTAGTTTTCTGTTTTAATCTCCGAACCGTTAGGAATCCTATCCACTAGGTAGGACTCTTAGGTTGGTTAGGTTTCTCCTGAGGTCTCTTAACCTGTGGTGCTGCAACCGGCTCCCCCGCTTGCAACATTACGGGTTCCTCTCCAATTCTCTTTTAACTTGTGGTGCTGCAAACGGCTTCCCCGTTTGCAACATTACAAAGGCTACTAACGCAGAACGCTGATTTCTGTGGCTGTAATGCCACAGTTGTTGGTACAGTTTGAATGTTTGTGAAACTGCGGAAGATTTTATGAGAGTGTATTTGCGACAGCTTTAGAGCTACAAATCCTTGTTGCAAGCCTGTACAGCCCTGAATCATTGAATGTTTCTCTCAAGTTCGGCCGTCGCGCGTCGTAGCTCGTACAAGTCGTGTTTCCATCGGTTGTTGTCGGCCGACGGGCCTTTCCAAAGTTCGCCGGACGCCCGATACACTGCCAGATTTATAACCAAACTGTTGTATGACTTCGGTTGACGTTTTATTGGAGAATGTTACAGAAAGTTGCTGAACACATTGTGCTGCCAGATAGGAACACACTTCTTCTCTATCTCTAGTATAACATAGTCACTTTTTGCCCTCTGCATGTATACTTTCCTCTTTTAAACTATAGGCAACAAAGTTTAACACAGTTTTTATCAATATAGACAGAGATTAATTCAAGATAATGTTTTAACGCATAAAATATGCAAATTTACAGTAGAGAAATAGCTAGAATCTCAAACAATTGTAGTTCAGCTTGGACGAAGTCGTGACGCGCCTAGTTACAGCACACCAAATAAATGAATTTGCTCAGAGAACTTTGACTAATGTTAGTCTCCTTTCAATTAAATATTTTATAGGTACCTACGCAGGAACAACCAAGAAGTTGCTGAAATACTTTAAATACTCTATGAAAATACGACACACCCTTCTATAGCATTAAAATCAAGTAATATTCAACAACAGTGCAACAAACCTGCGTAACTATAAGCTATGGAATAGTATATCTGCCTACGCCATAACTAAATCAAAATTATAATGCATACTTTCGTAAGCACATCTCGTAGGTATCTTGGTGACCAAACACATAAATCTATATCCCCAACCGAGGCTTAAATCAATGACAATAAATCCGGACAGGGGTTGTGAATTTATATAATTAATTACGGGCAGTAAGCCTAGGCGTGTCGTAATAGTGCCCCAGAGCACCGTATCCTGTCCAACAATGGCCCATTGATCCAGTAAGGCTAATATCTTTGAATAATGTCGTTACACCGAGGTACATCTTGTCATTGTCAAACTGGCCTCGTTGGTGGGTTTTTGCAACTACGGGGTGTATCTCTAGATGACGGATATCTTTTCTAATATATAAAATTCTCGACTCGCGGTGTTTTTACCAAACTCTCCGAAATGGCTAAACCGATTTGTATGAAATTTTGTGTGCATATCTAGTAAGTCTGAGAATCGGTCCACATCTATTTTTCATGGTATATTTAACTGGTATATTTTTTACATGGCAAAACATCGTTTTCCGATTCAGCTAGTATTCTCATAAGATTTCATTATACTATCTCATTATATATCTCACTATACTCATTATTTTTTTACTAACTTTTACTGTGACCCCAAAATTGTGAAATATAAACAGAACAAAAAAATCGGCCAAGTACAAGTCGGACTCGCGCACGGAGGGTTCCGTACTGTGTGGGAGCCCCCCTTAAATATTTATTTATTTTAATTTTATTATTTATTATTAAGTGAATTTAAACTAAATGTTCTGTAAAAATTTGTCACATGTACCTGTTACCATTATTAACGTAGATCGAAAAACGTTAAAAAATCAGGTTTTTTGTATGGGAGCCCCCCTTAAAGCCCATTTATAACATTTTATTCTATTTTAGTATTTGTTTTTATAGCGGCAACAGAAATACATCATCTGTGAAAATTTCAGATGCCTAGCTATCATGGTTCATGAGATACAGCCCGGTGACAGACAGACAGACAGACAGACAGACGGACAGACGGACATCGAAATCTTAGTAATAGGGTTCCGTTTTTCCCTTTGGGTACGGAACCCTAAAAAACGAAGTATAAAAGAAATTATATATGTATACAATTTCTGAAATGACGACATTATGAATATTTTACGAAAAAACTTTGTTTACCGAGAAATTCAATAAATGAGTCTTCTATAATAATCCTGGAATTAAAGTCAGATCGATCAATCAATGTCGAGAGTGGGTAAGAGTGATTGAATTAGTGATCCCAGTAGATATTTTGACAGGTATTTTAGGTGCTATTTGATATAAATTCTTCTCTATAAATTAAATACACCTTAGGTGGCTATAACGTGCCGCGGAGGAGTGTAGAAGAGTGCCCGTGGCAACGAAACCAGGCGCAGTGGTGGAATACCCAGAGTTTTTAGTGGGTATACCGTCCAGTCGGTGGGCACTCCCACACAGGCGGGTGGTTATTTGGGAGTGCCCACCATACCTCGAGGGCATCGAGGTGTGGTAAGATCCATAAAGGATATTCCCTGGTAAAAAAAGGTGGCTATTACCTACGTACATTACCTACGCATTAAGAGCGCGCGTACTTAATTCAAATTCAACTACAACTATTTTTGCCCTTAGTATTATAACCTAAAAAACATATTTCTTTTTAAGAATACTCGTATTCCTACCAACTCCGAACAAGAAAGTCACTTTACTTCAAGTAAACTGAGGTCGAGTGCCTGAAAAATTGTTCAAAAGTATTACTTGTGCATAGGTCATATTCTTGTACCTTCACGTAAATTATGCAAGGATTTTATTTTGAACTTTTATGATACAATAAAACTGTTGCATTAAAAAAAACTCCAAACAAACATCCAACATGGTTCCGTTTTATCACGACGTAAAGAGCTACGTTCCCTTTATCATAAAAAAGACCTCAAATATTTACTTTTTGTGCACATTTAGAGAGAAATTAAAAGGTGGCAACGGAAAACGCGCCTGAGGCAAACGGCTACGTGCTTTATCTACATCGTGGCGAAATTAACTGTGTG
The DNA here is from genome assembly GCA_964007245.1 of Hypomecis atomaria. Classification (NCBI taxonomy): domain Eukaryota; kingdom Metazoa; phylum Arthropoda; class Insecta; order Lepidoptera; family Geometridae; genus Hypomecis; species Hypomecis atomaria. Next base: position 11,906,865 of record OZ023291.1, read on the forward strand.
ACGGTATGTACCTTCATCGCGGCCTACAGCTGCTAACGGTAACTCAACTTTATAGGAATTGAGAACTGCTGCTTGGTATCATTTTTAGGGGTAGGTAGAAGGATGTAGAGACTAGAATATTACCGACATCGGCTAGCCCCGGTAAGTTAAAGCCGCATATATCTAAGAAAATCACTTGTCAAAGAATCTCTACAATTTTGTAATCTGTTAATTGCTAAGATAAATTTATTTTCGAAAACAGGGTGGAAATTTTCAAAAGTCAAACTTCATCTTCTATTTATAGGACTCTATTACATTACAATGCATTGAAATTATAACCATGAAAGTATTCTGGTTTGCTCTACTTTTTAATTTTTTTGGTTCATCATTTTCATAGTCATCATCATTGGCAGCATAGTTCAACCCACTAGATCTAGCATAAGCTGATCTGGCCTATTTTATCATCAGTAAATAAAAAATAAACTTGTATGTTTGTTGTATATTGTACCTAATACCCTATCAAGGCAGTTTCGCCTATTTGAGCCACTGTACGTTTAATGTATATTGTATCCCCCTAACCTCTGCTTGGTGCTTAACTTCCATAACAGGCTTCTATTACTGAAACCCTATTTATTTCGGGAAACATGTTGCCGGGACTATAGTCACATTACCGAGTGCTGGAATCTTGACTCTCCGATTAGTCGGTGTAGTAACATTTTACAAAATAGCAAAAATTATAAGGCCGTGACAACACCATTGTGTCTGCTTCTTACACTTTTTTATTGAAATGTATACTTTTTTGTTTAAAATCGCTTTACTTCCTCTTCAGTTTCATTGTGCCTTGCATTTGCGTTATTGCGCAAGGCTACGATTGACCAACTCAAAGCTCATTTAAGCAGGGTGGTTACTCTTGTTGTAAAATATAAATATACAGGGTTATTTTTAATCAATTAACATACTTTTTTTCCAAAATACAAATTCTGTAATAATAATTATTATTACAGAATTTGTATATTTATTATTGGGGCTTATTCTGTACATCAAAAATAACAACTTTTGTTCTGCTATTTTTGTTAAAACTCAAAAAAATCAGCTGTTCCATTCGTTTTTTTGAGGGTGAACGACATTTTTCTATGGAATAACAACTTTTTTTTTTTGAGAATTAATAAAAGTCGTAGAACAGAAGTTGTTAGTTTTGATGTACAGAATAAGCACCTAAAGGATGCTATTTGATTAAAAATAACCCTGTATACTTATGTAGTGGTGATAAACACTGAATAGTAGAACTTGTGAAATTGGTTTTATTTAATGTAGGTACTGTATACTTATTCGTAACCAGCAGACAGAGGCGCTGTCTAACAATAAATGTGTCGACGTAATGATGGCTATTTTTTTTTACTTATAAGTATAGGTTATCGATACTATCCTAAACATTGTATTATGAAAAGGACAGTAAAATAAACTTACTTGAAGCTTTCGGCTTCATAGGCAAATAGGGCTAAAAGTTATACAGTTGGTTATTACAAGTTCAATAAAGCGTAAATGAAAGTAGGTATTGACCGTTGGTATAAACACATAGCCGCCACTAGCCATTAACAGGGATGAAGTTGAAAATCAATAGCTCGGGGGGTGATATTACTACGGGTATCAAGTGGGTTAATTGATCGAGTGGCCCCGAACTTACCCCAATTTGCTACAAATAACCGATACACAGGCAACTACGTACGAATAGACTGACTATAGTAGGTATCTATAGACGCTCACAATTTTATGTTGAAACATGACGAAAGTCACTATCTGTAGATAGTTTATTTATTTACAAACCACGTGGTTTCTCAAGTCTCATCTTTGTAGTTTGTATATTTATTTACAAACCACGTGGTTTCTCAAGTCTCATCTTTGGTGGCACGACCTATACCTATTATCCTAATGCAATATAATATCTATTATTAGATGAGACTTGAGAAACCACGTGGTTTGTAAATAAATATACAAATTCTGGATAATAGATATACAAACGTAACGTAACGTTTTTAACGTAATATCTATTAAACGTTTTATAAACGTTTGTATATCTATTATCCAGAATTTGTATATTTATTTACAAACCACGTGATTTCTCAAGTCTCATCTTTGGTGATACTTAATTATACCTGCACCATCTCCCCATCACCCTGTGACATTGTCATCCGACGCATTTTAACCCTTTAAAATATGGACATACTTACCATAAAATCATACAATATGTAAACAAAAGCTATCAAATTAACCACATTGCGACCTGTAACGATAAATGATGAAATGTTTAATTAATTTTACAACGTCATGTTTTATGATTGCACGTAAATGTTTAATCAAGTAGAGTGCAACTAATGTCATTTTAGCCAGAGAAATTGACAGGTCTGTAGGGAAATCATCGAGTGCGCAACTGGGTTACCCACCCATAATCTGCACAGGGATCCTACCTTCATATTCATGTATGTCGTACCTGACTCTAGTAGGTACTTAACACAGGTATGTAACATTGAGAAGACATCTTCGTCTATGTTGTGCTCTCTCATAAAAACTTAAAATAGGTAGATTTTTTTTTACAGTTCATGTTTGTAATGTGGGTTATGTACAATATATAATTTCTAAACAGGTGATCCGATCGCAACAAAGTAACTAAATGGTGTAAAATACTTTATTAGTTTTTGATATCCCGTGAAAAGGCATCAAATAGACAAAATTTATGAAATATGTACCTATGAACTATGACTAAAACCCGTAGCTAACGATTTTCACCTTTTTAATGAATGGATATTTTTTTTATCTTACACTAGCGATCCGCCCCGGCTTCGCACAGGTGTAATCATACCTATAAACCATCCTTTTGAATCACTCTGTCTATTAAAAAAAAAAAAGAGCATCAAAATCCGTTGCGTAGTTTTAAAGATATAAGCATACATAGGGACAGACAGACAGCGGGAAGCGACTTTGTTTTATACTATGTATTAATATGAACAATTTCCATTCAGTCAATCAAAAAACCTCGTACCTACTTATCCACAGCGTGATGTTTTTAACAAAACTGAATCACAAAGTTATTGGACTACTTTTATTAAGCTGTCAAGCCCCTAACAAATCGGGCTAAAACCGAATGATTCGTTATTTTATTCGTTATTTCAGCTACAATCTACAGGACTACTTAGATACACTCGTCACTTATTAGCTTCTCTCTTCTTGAAAGTCAATTCGGAATTTGGATTAGACAGATCAGAATTTTTAAAATTTTGCGAAAATATTTGTATTCCTGAACTTGATATCGTCTTTCTCTCAGTAATACCTTGGAGAGTTGTCCTAAGAGCGTCTAGCGTCTGAAATATGAGCCGTACTTACATTAAGTAGAGGTGGTATCATTGCTTCTTTTCTTATTTAAATATTAACAGAGGAAAAAATAACTGAAAATACGCAATACCCGCTTATCTAGTATTAGTATGAATGCGGTAAATTAATATTGTACCTACTGGGTAAAAAAATTCGAGAGTACAAATTTCGCTACAGTCTAAATCGCGTGCAATTATCACCATCATAATAATAGAAGCAAATAATATAGTTAATTTGTTGTTTTAATAGCTACACAGTCAAAATAAGTAGGTATAAGTATAAGCACAATATAAGTAGCTAACCTACTAATAAATGCTAACAGCCGAGGTTAGTTTGAAACCTACTTTATTAGAAGTTACTCGTACTTAAGCAAGTTGCAAGCAACTATCATGAGGTTACAAGTAAAGACCTAATTTACGAAAGATTTGGTTAGGAATTAAAACGTGGGCGTAGCCTACGTTTCTTGAAGCAATTGATGTTGTAAAATTAGGTAAAATTTTATTTCAACATCAATTGCCTGCATAAAGTTGAGAACCGAAGTTTTCGAGTAAAGAATACTTCCTTGCTACGAGTATTTTTCCTCCACTTTTCACGGTATTTCGCATCCATGATGATCAGTTTGCTGACACTTATGTCATTTTTAACGATTTAAATAATAAAATAAGAGAAATAGTGGCTATGACCATTTGCCCTACTCTCTGGCAACCTTAACTCTAGTTAAGGTGTTTAAGGGAATTACAATGCTAGTTATTTAACTAATTTTTCATAATTTTTTATATGTTGTATTTACAACATAGGCTCTGGCTTACACTACATATTTATAACATTACAAGCCCCTTAAAACCTACTACGCTTAAAAATCACATGCTCAGTATGGGTCTGTGCATGATATTACCGATTCAGGTAGCATAAGACCTCGTAAGCCGAACGCTGGGATTTCCAATAACAGCTTACGAAGAGTCGACACAATGAGTCATCAGTTACACAAAGCCGGTAATTCAACCAGGACGTCGCCATGTTATCCGGATATAGGCCAGTTCACCCGATCTCTACGCTCAGATTCAGCGAGTCACGGCTCTTCTTCGTCTCGAGTTTTGAAACTTCATAGAAAACTTTCATCTACTCTGTTGTACGCAACCTTAATGACATTCGACATGAAGATCAGATTACTAGTGTCCTGTTCATCCTATTATTGGCCGACAATCATACTAGGATTGTCAATTAATTAAGTCAGTAGAAAGCGGTTTAAATCCAGCCCGCCCGCGCCGGTGGACACAATTATTCATCAGTAGAACAAAGCCAGTTAATCCGGCCATATTGACCGGCTTGGCGTCCCCTCACCCGCTGTGTACTCGCACTTATTTATCATTCAATAACCTTAATGGCAAGAGATTGTTCGGTCTAATTCGTTGTTTATTTAAGTAGAAAGATATGATATGATGTAGACCTATTTCTATCTAGGTAGTCTTAGAACAGACATTATTTGTTTAGGTCACAGCCGCTCTCGCTCAGTAGATAGGTAAATAGAGACACATATCTTTTGTGTGTTTATCGTTTGGGTACACTTTGTATTCTACTAACACGGCACATGGAAGCCTGCGCCTGCTGGTATTATTAGCCTCCTTCACCGATCCCAATAAACTTTACGACGCGACGGTATTCTTGAAGGGTTCGTTCCTTTTCGTTCCTGATTCAATTACTCATTTAACGCCACAATTTCGTTTCTGTACAACCATTTCAAAAGGTGTGCGTAAATAAAAAATAAGTTTCAGTCTACGGCTTCGAAAAGCTTTCTAGCAAATGGCTCTAAAAATATTTCATTTCTGGAATTGTTTCGAGTCAGGAGTAGCAGCAAGTGACAGTTAAACTGATGCGCTCCGCTGTAGTGTTGGGAAGGGTACTTTATTAAACGTCCGAGTTCAGAGCAGACGGATTCATCCCGAGTAATGATAACACGCCGGGAAAGGGCGGGGCGCGTGAAACTGCGGCGAACTTCGACATCGGTGTCATCTGTAATTCAATCAGGAGAAAAGGCTCTATTTGAGACTGTATTTTACTCCATGATTGGGAAAAATATAAGTCACGCTTTGCGCCACTGTCACTCGTAGTATTAGAAATGCTTTTTTAGCTTCTTTGATCTTAAAATAATATTCGAAGTTCTCAATTGTATATGTTACGAAATTCTCTCGAACCTGTTGTATTCGACATTAAGTAATTATTATGAACACAGTGCCGTGGTCATTGGCAGCAGCAGACAAGGTTTACACAAGTTAGGTTTAGTGATACCTACTGTGTACCTCGCCTCTGGCGCACGTGACCAGACCCCTGTGATAAAGGCTACCCACCCGATCATCTGAAATCAATTTCAGATTAGATCTTTTCATATTTTGTTCTGGATTTAGATATTGCCTTTTTAAACGATTTTTGTTAGTAAGCTCGGTAAATATAACTTGTCGATAAATGGATACGTGAAGCGACACATACATATCAAAAACAAATACTTAGGTATTGTAGATAGATTTCAGGCTCCACAGCATCTATTATCTATATATTTACCTATAACTGCTACCTATCTACCTAAATGACTGTACGTCATTCTTAAAATATAACTGGCAATCCAAGGGATTGAAAAGAAGAACGATCAAAGTTTCGGCCTTTTAGATGAAAATTGCTAAAATCACGCAATCGTAGTATTTTCGTAGCAGCGTAGCACCGTTGTCACATGTTCTAAAACTGATTCTTTATAACTGTATTATATCTGCGCATAAATAATGTTATTCACAATTACGTAGATAGGTACCATCTTTAAGTAAAATCACTTTGTAAATTTAAAAAACTATATTGGTAAAAATAATAGTAAATTGTCGTAGCACCGCGTAGCACACTGTTACGACGCGGCGACGTCTAATGATATAAATCTTCTTTGGTTACAAAGCTCTCTAAATTTATTTGTATGTTAGGTATATATTTAAACAAACTAATCTTGTATTACGTTCATTGGTTTGTTACGAAATTCAGACCTCGGGAAAGGCTAATCAATATTGTAATTTAGTATTCAGATAGAGCTTTTCTTCATAAGTTATTCTATAAAGGTCATATTTTCAGGAAATGGCGAATTTTGATAGTTTTTATTTTTATACGATGGCTCTCAAGCAAGATATGGTATTATCTAAGGAAGGGTTTCCAGAACTATGGTCTATGGGTGGCGACCCACCAGTGGGTCGGAATATAATGGGCCACCAAATAGAGATTTAGTACCGAAATAAATTAGATTTATCAAACTCAATGCGATTAAAAGTAACTGTAGTTGAAGTCGATGTCGAAACTGTAAAGGCAAAAAATAGGAAACAATTTCATCTTTGCCATTAAAATAACTTTTTTGGTCTGGTTAATAAAAAAGTATTTTATTCATATTGGTAACGGTTAAATTTCCTAGCAGTGCGTCTCGGGTTTGTAAACTTGTTTTAGATGGGTCGCGGCACAGACAACTTTGGGAACCGCTGATCTAAGGTTTATACCTTCGCATTTCTCTGTACCACAGCTAAACTAATCTAGGTTTTAATGAAGCTCTGAAGCCCACCTGTCAAACATGAGACGCCGGCGCGGCGTGAGGCGCACTAACAATTAACAAAGGGCTCCAATATCCGTTACGTCAGCCAGCTGTTTCGAATTAACCCCATCATTGTTTAATTAATTTTCGCCCTTTGCGCAATGACAGGAACGAAGGCCAGTGATATATTGGAAACTAACCGCTTTGGAATAGACCTTTATATCATATCTGGCTGAAAGCTTTCTATCATTGTCTCATTGTGAATAAAATCCATCTTGATATCGTCATCATTGAAAAAAGCGAAGCAAATTTCATCTGTTCGGATGTTGAATTTTGACTACAGGTCGCACTTTTCAACGAATCTCGACAAAACTTGGTACGCAGGTTCTATAGGTAAATGTTTTTTTTTAGCGTCAGCGATTTTTGATTGGGGGATATTTCCTTCAAAAAGAGGGAAAATTTGCTGTCACACTTAAATCAGCCGATTTTGATTGAGAACATTGTTTAGTATATAAATCTTAACAAGATTTGCGAGTATAAACCAAATCGGTCAAGAGCGAGTCGAGATTTAGGCTTATGAAAATTCAGTTAGAGAAGTGTCGCGTGGTCTACTGTTCGGAGAACTACTAGTTTAAATATCTGATTTACGAACTGACTCAGTGGCATGATGATTGAAGATAAACATTATTAGATACCGTACCGGCAAGCGCAGCGTAGGACGTCCACCCACAAGGTGGACGGATGACCTCATTAAGACCGCAGGATCGCGCTGGATGCAAGCCGCTTTCAACCGGTCTTATTGGAGATCCATAGGGGAGGCCTATGTCCAGCAGTGGACTTCTTATGGCTGATGGATGGATGGATGATGATTATTAGATTTACTTTTTACTCGTTGTGGCTGTCGCATCTATTTCTCAGTCTAGGTACGGAAAAAAATTGTATTTAGATTACCTATACAGCTCAAGTATTTTTTTAGCAACTGTCAGGACCTGAAACTTGAACCTGAATACGAGCATCTAGACTCCGCGCTACCACTGACATCCAACGTTAGTTAATATTTGGGTAGGTAGGTATACGTTTGGAGAGGAACTAACTTTTCAGGTTTATTCAATGACGGTTTATTATTATTTTATTAATTGGACGACTTATCCAAATATCCATCACAATCTGCAGACAAAGACGGCTAATGCGTAAATTATACAAATATAGATGTAAAACCGATTCAAAAGCGATGAAGGCACCTCGCTTGAGTTTTACAGTCCTATTATAGATAAACGAATAAGTGTCGTACGGCATGTAGGTACCTTGTCATTACATTATCCTATGAAACAATTTTTGGGGTTCCGTACCCAAAAGGAAAAACGGGACCCTATTACTAAGACTCCGCTGTCCATCTGTCTGTCTGTCCGTCTGTCTGTCACCATGCTGTATCTCATAAACTGTTAAAGCTGAAATTTTCACAGATGATGTATTTCTATTGCCGCTAGAACAACAAATACTAAAAACATAATACAATTAATATTTAAGGGGGAGCTTCCATACATCAAACTTAAATTTTTAGACAAAATGTTTAGTTATATGCACTTTAAAAATAAATAAATTAATTAAAATAAATAAATATTTAAGGGGGGCTCCCATACAATTAAGTAACGTGATTTTTTTGCTCGATATTAATAGCGGCAACAGGAAGATGCTTCAAATATTAAGTGGTATATTCTTTTTAAATATAATTAGTAAATTAAAATAAAATATATTAAGGGGGCTTCCACACGGTGCGGAACCCTTCGTGCGCGAGTCCGACTCGCACTTGGCCAATTATTTTCTTACAGGTAATTCTTCTGGATTAGTTCAGCCTCAGACGCATTCGAGATGTGGTGCTGGAAAAGAATGCTAAGAATTTCTTGGATAGCACATCGTGCCAACGCAAAAATATTGAAACAGCTCAAGGTCGAGACTAGACTATCAACTATATGCCTTAAACGTGTTGTTGAATACTTTGGCCATATTGCTAGAAAAGACGTTGATAACCTAGAGAAGCTAATGGTTACTGGCAAGGTAGACGTCTCGAGGCCGCAGTACGATGCGTTGGTCCGACCAAATCCGCACCACTTTGGACTCCTCAGTGTAGGACGCGCTGCATGTCACCGAGGACCGGGAAAGAGCGGAAGGTGGACAGTACAGCCGTATATTCCCATCACAAGATTTACGGACAATTGATTAATTTTTCATTGAGAGTGCACTCACTGAATTAATCATTTTCCTGTTACTTCAACTTGAGTAGAAAAAAGTGTCGTAAAAGACAAAATTAGTCACCCCTAACAGCCAAGGGCGTCAACGCAAATCCGATTAGAGTAATGAAGAGGGAGTAATTAAAAAGTCGCGAGAAAAATCGTGGGAAAACAGAGCTTAAGCCAACGAATCTCTGGCTTTTTCTGCAAGGTTTATTTTTGTTATGCTACAATTTGAATAAGTCGTATCCGGGTCATAAAAATGGCCACACCTTTATATCTTATTGTTAGAAAAAAATAAGACAAAAACATGTGACAAAAAATCGTGTCATCCTCTGCGGCAACGCCACCAGCCAGAAAAAAAAACAAAATTACCTTAAAATAATGTACATTAGACGTACATAATGTACGATATATATGGAATGAATATGAACTTCACTAAAATTTTCGTGGAAGCGCCTCACTATTTTATGACAGCAAAAGGAAGCCTTTTGCTGACATAAAATAACCGGGTGCTTCTTAAGGTGCGCTTACACGGGCAACTAAAATTGCTCAATTCCAGTCAATACTTGTCAACTATGACGTCACGACTACATTAAGCAATTTACGGCAACGGCAACAAGCATCAATGCTGCGCAATACAATATTGAGCGATACGGCGCAACTTCATCAACTACTTCCACCCGACCTCTCGCTCTCCCCGCGGAAGCAAGACGGCAAGCCGCAAAACAAACAGTGCGAATGAGATAAATATAAAATTGCTAGGAATTTCCAAGCCCATTGGATATTCGTCAATTCGTATCTGCGACATTGAGCGATATGAAATATCTGGAGCAATTAGAAGCTATATCGCCGAAATAATTGCCGCAATTTATTGAAATTGCTTAATTAATTGCTCCAGATCGGTCCATTCGTGTCGCCGAGCAATTATTGCCCTCGTGTAAGCGCACCTTTACTAAGTGAAATCACTGTCATTATAGCAATGTTTTTACACGTACGCATTAAGCACTAACCAGGCAACAGTTTCCATCATAAAACAGTCGCATTTATCTTTCCCGAGTAAGTACATCTTTGGAGTGACTCTGCTGGAGAGTGTGTTCCGCCTTTAGCCAACAGCCTTTGTGTGGCGACTGATAGTTAATCAAACATAAGAGAATACCCTGGATTGAGATGGAGATGTTCATTTCGTAGGCCCAATTATAAAGACGCCATCGTAAATTTAACAGCGACTTAAAAAGGTTCTCTCTATCGAATGTCTAAAGTAAAAAAGAAACAGAAATAGCGTGATTAGCTATTATAATTACGATGGCGCCTTCATAATTGGGCCTAATGAAATAAACCTTACCTACACATCTAAAGGCTATTGCTTTGCAAAATGCAGGGATTTTCAAAAGTATTTATAACCACGACCTTTAAAAATTAGTTTTTTTTTTTTATTTCACAGATTTAATGTATTACTGATACTTGTTTCAGACCACAAATTTAAAAAAAAACTGTGTGTTTGTAGACTTTTGGCAACAATATGCATTTAAGGGTTAAGAACAACCTAGTATCCATCTGCTGATCTATCTATTTTATCGAGAGAGAACTTTTTAATTGAAATAGCTGATTTTGGTGTGTATGTAATGTGTTTGTGTATATCCCGATATAAATCAAGGCTGGCAGCATTTTTTACCATGTGATAGGTAGCGGGTTTAGTAGGAAGCGCTGAAGTCAGTCTTTAAAAATACACACGACTCGCGCGGTACGGCAGTATGTGCTATAAAGGCCCAATTATGAAGGCACCATCGTAATTATAATAGCTTATTACTATTTCTTTTTTACTTTAGGCATTCGATAGAGAGAACACTTTTTACGTTGCTATTAAATTTACGATGGCGCCTTTACAATTGGGCCTTAAGTATATATAGAAAAAAATGCAGGATATACATGTATGTACCAAGATAACAAGAAAGTCTACTAATCTACTTTCACTTATTATCAAAAATGAAATACACGAAATGGAATCTAAACAAAATGTTTATTATAAAATATTGTTTCAGTAATGTAATACATATTTACTACAAAGATAGACGGTTCCATCGAAATTCCATAGGTAGATACAAAATTTTATTTTACTGTTAACTTAATACTAAGTACAATCATATTATTTCTGCTCAAAAAGATTATAACATGATTATAAAAAATTCGTAATAATACTAACAAATTGCTTGAAGTTAGGTTTTATAATATCATTTATTTCTTAAAATAGATGAACATGATACGAAAGATTCATTCAAATCACATACAAAAACATAACTATAATCATCCTCGTTTGTCAAAAAGCATAAACATCGTCACATGATAGTGTTCAATTCCTGTAATGATCTAAAAAAATACTTTAAAAAATAATATCATCAATTTCATTCAATCTTAGATTCAAAACTAAAGCTATTGCATAACGAAATATGATTAAAACTGAAGTATGATTTAACTAATGGAGAAATATATTGGTGATGTACACTAAAACAAAGCAAGATGAAAATAGGTAAGTACATATAAAAATGGAATAAGTTCAACACATTCTGACCCAGGATTCCGCGCTCGCACCAAACTGCCAATTACTTTATTCCTCCAAAAAAATTCGTCACAGTACATTACACGGATGTTTCATCTTTAGTCATACAAAATTCGCGACACTGCCCGCGCAAGTCGAGGAAAACTCCCAATCAAGTCTCCGGCATTCACAGCCCATCGCCTGTCATGGACGACGCGTCATTTCGATACAAGGAAAGTTAGTATGAAATCAAAATCGAAATAAACCTAGGCTAGGTTAATCCGTATGTTAACATACTAGAGTCGAGTCTATATCGCTAGACGGCGAGAAACTAAGTCTATGAGTCACGTGGTCGTAACTCTCAATGCCAGGTTCACATTGACGTCGGAGACCAGAAGTTCATCTCCCGAAGTTCCGAGGGTTTGGGTCGGATGGCGGGCTTGGTCGCGCGCTGCGGCGCGGACTCGTGCGACCTTTGCTGAGGTTCTTTTCCTTTGGGCGCGGGCCCGAGATTTTCCACAGATTCTGCCAGACCTGTAAAGAAGAAAGACGTCGATTAATCCGATTGCCTCTTTATAAAAAAAACTGACGATATAGGACAGGTTTAGGTGCCAGCTTTGGTTCAGGAAAAAGATGATTATCAACATTTTAATATTACGATACGGAGCACTTAAAGCCGGATGTGACGTCGAGCCTCACGTGTGCTAAATGTATCTATACCATATGTACCAGCATGGGTAGCACGGAAAAAGCCATTTTATCCACTTTTAATATCAGTTGTCATTGTCAATCCTTACTTTATTTCCTCTTCGAGGAGATAATTATAATGATGGAAAGACAATTAGTCCCTTTGCCATGCTAACCGTGCTGCTTTCGCTTGATAAAGTAAGTTCGAATAGGCCGGGTGGCTAGTCCTGGTGTCAGAGTTTTTTCGCTTGATGAGATACAAAGAGCATCTGCAGAATCGCCGCCAAAAGCAGATATTTTAAGATTTAGGGTCTATTTTATTAGCCAATCTCCCATTTGCATCCACTGTCCATTAGACATTTCTTTTCCATGATCCTTTCTTTCACATACGAATGCCAGCCTCATTTGTTGCTTTCGTACATGTGTAGATATCGTCCGACCTTGTTAGCCGAATTAAATCATTATTGTTTCAGTGCACATATTATACTCATTATTTCTTCAAAACGTCAACCAGTAGTCTACTGTATTGTTACGATTATATAAGACTTATTATTGCGTCATTGCTATTGTGTGATAATGACCGTGTATGGCCGTGCTATGTGCCGTGGTGATCTAGTGGTAGTGACACCCACCTTACAATCGTGGATTCAAATCCCAATCCCATACCAATGAGTTCTTCGGAATTTATGTAAAGAGTCTTACACCACTGGCTTTTCGGTGAAGGAAAACATCGTGAGGCAACCTGCATACGTCCATAGAAGAAATTTTATGGCGTATGTGAATCCACCAACCCGCACTTGGCCAGCGCGGTGGATATGGCCCAATCACTCTACGTGGCTACTTCCTGCCGTGGACTATTAAAAAAGGCTGGTACAGATTATGACGAGTGGAAGAACATGTGAAATTCATCATGCATTTTTTATTTAACTAACGTATTTTGTTAAATTAATTAAGGGAAATACAAAAGTACATGAAACATGTGCGAGATAAAATATTTCATTAATGAATTATTATCATATTAAATAAATAAGTCAACAAACAAATAATTACGCATAACACGACCACGTGATAAGAAAATTAAATATTCTTATGCAACTGCGTTCTAGTTGGGACGTATTAAAACGTCGTGTTTACATGTTATGTAAATTACTAGTTATTTGTTTACAATCTATTAACCTACCGCGGAATAGCATAGCTAACGTTACACGTACTGGTGCAATCTTATGAGCTAAAACAGTTAATTATAAGTGTATTACTAGCAACAACATGACTATACAATTAATATTAGGAGAAATCAAAGAAAAAGCAGTTGTCATGTCGTAGAGATTTAGATTAGCACTTTCACTTTTAAATCTCTTAATATGACGGATTTTCCTTTTCTTCTGTTGGTTAAAAGATATCAAAACATACTTTTCTTTTATGCTTTGTCTGCATTTATCAATCTTAGCATATGAGGTAGGTTATACCTACCTCACAACGTTAATCGTATAGTATGAGGTAGGTTAATACCTCATATTCTATGATTAACTAGGTTAATACCTACCTCATACGATACGATTTGATAAATGCTACACAGGGTTTTTAGAAATATAATTCATATATACTAAAACTTGGCAGTATGTGAGTGAGACAGCTTGGGCAGTCGCCGTAAATAGGCCGGGTGGCTAACCCTGGTGTCAGAGTTTTTAGGCCGCTTGAAGGCCTCTGACATGGCTAAACAATGAAAACAACCGGGACCTACAATTTAACGTATCATCCGAGCCACGGTAGCGTTCAGTTGGAAATGCCATCCACGGTTACCCATCCGAAAACTGAGTGGTGAATGTTGCTTAACTTCGACTATCACTGACAAACACCTAGTCAAACTACGCTATGAGCGCTCTGGCCGATTGAAAGACGATTCAAGGCTGATTCACACAATATATCAGTAAAGTGGTCAAGCCAGAGTAAAAATTTTCCTGTGACGGAACTGTCTAGGAACGGTGGCTTGACTGATGTGTCAATCGGCCTTAAGTTGTAAAAGAACTAATCAGATGAGAAACGAACCTTGCAGCCTGACTTCGAGTGAATCCTCTTCAGCCAGCGTGGAGGTGGAGGTGGTGAGGTCCTTCTTGAAGCCGAGCAATGCTGACGTGAGCCACGAGCGGCTCGACCCGTCCTCCGTCGGCTCGAACGGAGACGTGAAGTAACTGGAATACGACAACATACATCGTCACTTTATTATGCTTTATGTTGTCACTTCAATCATTATTATTTATAACTGTAAGTAAATAAGATCCACCTGGAGGCCTGTGACATGGCTAGACGGTTAAATTAGCCAACAATTTAACGTGTCATCCGAGCCACGATAGCGCTCCGTTGAGTGTATACCTAAGTGGTAAAGAGGACTATTTTATGAGAACTGCTGAAACGTACTGAATGCAAGCCGCACGCAACCAGGACCTATTGAATATCTACAGAAAAAGCTTATAACGTTAAACTTGAATCGACAAGAAGAAAGGAGGAGCTTAAATTCATTAGTGGACGTTTGGCTGAAATGATGATCGATAAATCGATAAATGACTTTTCGAAATTATTAACAGGTCAATCCGCAGATTATGGTTATGTCAAATGTAGATTGTCGTCTCACTCAGGTCTCCCTTCTACATCTTCCATGGGACTGTTTAAAAGCGGCTTGCACCCAGTATACAGAGGTCATGCATCTGGATCAGATCGCTGTCATAGTGAGCGAATCTATCTACTCTGCTCACTTCTTTGAATTTTTTAAGAAAAAAATTGAATACAATACTTTTGGTATATATTAATTAGGTTTGCGTTAGGCCCCAGGTATTCACTTGGCGTGTTTACGGACTTCTAATTAGACTCGGAATTTTTGACCTTGTCAATTTGTAACACTTAGCAAATTTACTATTCATATGCAAATCTAAAATGCAAAATAGTCGATTGTGTGTGAACTAAATATAAATTTCGCTATTTCTGCGAAAGATACAGAGCTAAGAAGAAACGACAAACAAAAACCAAATCGCTAACATCCATGCCGTATGTCAAGGACGAATTATGTAAATACAAGAAATGTGTTTGAACTGTAGCTAATGTGTATTGTAAAAGTGCTTCGCAACACCTTGTACACAGAAGTTATACACAGAAGTTAATGACATGAAGGAATATTAAGGTCGTCCACCACTAATGTGCATTTGAGGTAAACAAGAGGAATAATAAGTGATACGATATTGTGCCAATAATGATTTTGTTGACGACATTCAGGAAAGGTATATTTAACATTGGCGTGATAATTTGCTAATTTGAAAAGAGTTATTTGTGCATGTGCCAATTTTAAACCACATTTTCGATGCTAAATTTAACCAATTTTGTGATAAAAATAAGTACAAAGACGAAACCCAATCCTAAGTGAAGTTCAAGTACATTTCGCGCAAGTTCTGTGAATATGCGAACATAACAGCGAATGCAAATTAAGCAAGACGGGAAAATGAAATGTCAAGGTGACCGACGGCGGGCTCCGTCACTATGTGACACACCCACCAACGCGACACTCGATCGAGTAAAAACCTACTTTACGAGTCAACTTTAATTTGACATTAACTTTTTAAAGTAGTGTAAATAATGAACAGCAACGCGTATGAATTCGTTTCAAGAAATCGGTCGATAACCGCAGTATTAAAAAAAAACAGTTTAATATCACAGAGATACCAGAGGGATTGTGTGGTCGATCGAGAAAAGAAAGAGATGCAATGATTTAATATGGCATGAGTTAGAAAGAGACATGAAAAAAATCTTGATTCAGTGGCTAGTTGCCATGTTTTTCTGTCAGTAGTGTCAAATTCCAATTCATATTTGACAGTTTCTACAGCTCTGGGCAAGACTTTCTTTGGTTATCTATTATCTATTTTTATTTCGTGCTATATTGTACAGTGCCCTAATGTAATGTTTACTTTTTGACTTGTAACAAATGGTGTTATGAATAAATGACTATATGACTATATGAGTATCGAGACGATCTTTTTGCTGCAAAAAAAACAACAGCCAATACAAATTTACATTTCACGATACATATTATATTGTATTAGTCTTGTTGGCTATTCTACACTCGTGACATATTGTTTGACAAACATACTACGGGTTGTTGCTACTCGATTGTGACGCGCAGAGCGTCATCGTTTAGTATCAGTACAGTGCAGGTGGCGGAAAACGTGACAATGTGGAGATACCTATCACTCGCGACCAATTTTATATTACATTTTAAAACTACGCAACGAGCTCAACTTTTTTACTGAAATTTAATCACTATTACTTAATTTTACTGAGAATCCTTGTGTGCACTCTATTCAGTTAATTAGCAGAGACCAGTAGAAGACTGTAATCGGACTCGATCTTTATAATGGAAATACCTAGAAATACCTTATCACGGCATCGTAACAACTATGAGATGTCATTGAAACGTTATATCGAGGCTTATCTCAATGTACTACGGTCACAACGTTTAGCATTCATATAGGCTTGCTTTATGGCTAATGAAACCTAAAATCTTATTGCATTAGTCAGATGGCGATTATAATGAACATTATGCGCCGCGACGAAAATTCAATTTACGTTATACAAGCAAATGGAATAGTACACCATTTGTAATAGATTACAAAATAGATATCGGTATAGAGTTGATACGTAGCATAACAGCTAGCTATGATTTGATGAACAGTGGAATAAAACAAGGACCTAGCAATGGGTAGCAATAAAATAATAATAAACTATAGAAAAAGCTAGCACTGGCTAGAAATATCTATTAAACAAAAAAGTTAAACATTAGATAACATTTAACTGTTTCGCAATAGATGAAAAATATAAATGCATCAGAACTGTCTAATAATAGACGAACAAATTAAAACAAGCTCCCAGAATTGACCATCATTTGGGTTTGATTTTGACCCATAGCAAAAAATGTGCAAAATAGTTACGGAGCGGTTAGTGTTCATGCTAGCAGGTGTTGGGGCTGCTTTCCGAAGATTAACTATTAGATTGAATAGATGACAACCCGGCATGAACCTGGCTCATCAGCTAAAACACAACAATTTAGGTGCACACTGATCAGCGTTCAACCTCCTGCGAGTGATGGGGCTAGCTTCCTGGGGATCAAATATCAATAGATGACAGCCTGAATCTGAATTCGTGACTACCAATAGATGATAGTCTGAATCTGGATTATTAGGTAAAGAACAGCAGTGTATGTGCTCACCGGTTAGCGTTCATCCTCCTGCGGCCGGTGGGGCTTCCGTGAGGAGAATGCGCAGGTGTAACGGGCAGGCTCTTAGAACCGCGGCGGTGCGACAGGTTGTACTGCTGAGGAGTGGGCGCCTCTGCAGGCGGAGACGCTACTGTGAAGCCGCGCGGACGAGACCCCGCTATCATCTGGTGAGCCACCTGAAATAACACATTCACAATATCGTTTCAAAGATTGTGAGAAAACAAACAATACAATGGATAAAACGTATAAAATAATAATAAAAGATTTACATAAACTCTTGTTGCCGCTTCATTCATGCAAGTGGCGTTTGGCTAGATTTTAGGTTAAGGAAAAGACCGTGAGATTTGTTTTTTTCCTCTTCTTCACTAAATCACTACATAGTATAAAACAAAGGCGCTTCCCGCTGTCTGTCCCCATGTATGCTTATATCTTTAAAACTACGCAACGGATTTTGATGCGGTTTTCTTAAATAGATAGAGTAATTCAAGAGGAAGGTTTATAAGCATAATACATCTGTACGAAGCCGGGGCGGGTCGCTAGTTAGATATAAAATTGCTTTTATTTTATACGATAACTGGCTACCCAAATTAATACTATCCATAAAATTGCAGATATCCTTGGTTTGTACATCTGTACGAGTATTTACAGGATGTTTTGGCAAGATTACCTGTTAAAATCCAAAAGGTGTATTGTCGAACATGTTTTTCCAGACCTGAGTCACTAGGGCCTAAACTTTAACACTTAGGCGTATAAAAATAAAGACGCATTTTGCTGTTTTGACGATTTTAAGCCGGTAAACATCATGTGACACAGCAGTTCGAAATGCAAATTTAATATCGACTGCTCATTCATTTATATATCTTATATTTTTGAGCTACTAATGATGCAATATTAGTTATAAGTTTCTTCAATAACATCTTTAAAAAAACCGAGTGATAACCGCAATTAAAATAAATTAATCCATGTCAGCCTATAACTTAGTATCGTGGCATTTGTTTTGCGAGTGACAGACATACCACCCAGCACAGGTTATCGGTGTAATTATAACTAGGTATCGAGTATATCTAAGAGCAAAGTGTAAGTCGTCTGGGCAGAAAAGTACGAGTAGAAGCCAATTAATGGATTCTTGTAATTTAAACCAGTGGCAAATCTATTCAATTAAATCGATGTAAAGAAAACGTGAGTCATATTAGACTGCAGTAATTAGTAAAGGGTGTCTCAGTAAGAGTGCACTTTTAATTTTAAAATACACGTAGTTTTTGAGATATTTGTGATTTTTTCAATGCATGGTAAAGAAGAAATGTTTCTGATTTAGTATGAAAGAAATAAAATATCGGTCAAATAACCCCTTACACGCCTTACATGCTATTATATAAACATTGCTATTAAATTGCTTTCAGTGATGAATATTAATTAATTAAACATGACATCGCATGATAGAATTTAAAAAAAGGAATTAAAAAAATGGAAAAAATAAATAAGAAGTATGTATAATAATAATAAATGAAAAAAACTTGATATCGCATGATATAATAAAATACCATAAACAAAAAAGGCTATAAAAGAAAATATTAGTGTAAAACTATTAGTATTTTATACCAACCTTGACGACAGAAGTACCACAAGCAGCACCTTCGCCTTTGAACCCATCGTCTGTGCCGGCCGGCTTGGGCTTGATGGTCACCGAGTTTACTGAAATATCATACACATACATTGTTACATACATTACCATAAGACATAAAACATTCATTATACTTGATTAAAAATAAAGATAGGTAATAATTCATTTTTGACTACATCAGTGGCCTCGTGGTTAGTGACTCTGACTCCTGGATCAAAGAGGCGTGGGTTCGATTCCCACCCAGGGCAAGCATTGTGATGAACATAGGTGTTTGCTCTGTGTCTGGGTGTAAGTAATACTAACTTAGTATCTATATAAGTATGTATTTAAAAATATGTAGTATAACAGTCTCTGGCAGCCATATATCACAAGCTTTGCTTAGTTTGGGGCCAGAGACCGTGTGTTAGATGTCCCCGAATATTTATTTATTTTTCTTCCATACAAGTACCTACCTACAATGTAAAAATGTTGTGCACAATGTGGTAAACTCTATCGAGCGCAGCTAAAATTAAGAAGAGAAGAAGGGACCACTTAAAGTTAGGTCATATTTATTGTATTTTTAACATGTACAACAAAAAAGTAAAGTACTCGTAAATCATCTCGTTTTTCATTGGATTGATTTTAACCAGTCGCTCAGTAGTTCCATTGACACAAGATGATTTGAATGCGGTTTGTTTGTTTTTTTCCCACAGAAATGGAATCGATCTCGGTCCAATAGTTTTCTGATCAACTCAAAACAGTTAAATAACTGAGTAATTCAATTTAAGAATCTAAGTGAACCAATATTCATTCAATTTATAATGGGATCCTTTGGCAAATATCCTCTTTCTTACAAGAAGCAGTATGTGAAATCACATTATAACTAAGAAAACTGTACAGTCAAATTGTGGGCCTAATCTTTTCTTTTCTGGAAGTCGCTTGAAAGTTATCTTGCCAGGAGTCATGTTTAAAAATGGACCCAATCTGGGGTCATCTCTGTGATAGTGACTTAGTACTTACTCGCAAATGTTTGTAAACTCAAATAAGGTTACTTATACAAGTTATGTAAACTAACATTTTATTGTTTTAGACTTTTGTTACGCTCGTGCAAATCGTTAAACAATAGTTTAAATAGGTATGTATGATATAATATATACATCGGAATAAAAAACAAATGAATTAATCAAAACACGAAATTATTATCAAGCTTTTGTTTATAATACAGTACATTCAAACAAAAGAATAGAAATATTATACCTAATTGCAAATATGAATAACGATGTTTCAGTGTTATGGAAATGAATACCTAAAAAAGTTTATTTGAATCAGAAAAATCTAATTTCAGTGACTATTGCGTAATAATTTTAGTAGAAATACGATGTTTTAGATTTGTTTTATACTGTAGTTCTATGAAAATATATCATTCTGTTTTTAACTACAGCTGTTTAAGTGTAAATAAATAACAATTGTTTAAGGGTATACAACAACCATCTCACCACAAAAGTTTTACGCACGCTTTAGAAAATGTTTAACAGTACAAATAAAGCCCGATTACAGAGGCGCCAGCGTAATTATTAACCCCCGACGCAAAAGAGGGGTGTTATAAGTTTGACGTGTCTGTTTGTCTGTGTGTCTGTCTGTCTGTCTGTGGCATCATAGCGCCCGAACCACTGAACCGATTTGAGTTTAGTTTTTTTTTTGGATGAAAGGAGACTTAATCGAGAGTGTTCTTAGCTATGTTTTATAAAAATCGATTGAGCCGTTTAAAAGTTATGGTGGGTTAAAGTGGGGATGGAACAACCAAAATTCTACAAATGTGCCCAAAATGGTTGTCAAATGAAAGATATTTTATCAGTGGTAGGACTCTGTCTAGTCTTATCATACTACTACACGGGACTTATCGCGCAATAAAACTTGAGATATGAGCTAATTAAGTACCTCTTTTTCTCCTCCCGACGTTTAGTAGAAGTCCCGTGTAGTAGTATGATAATGTGTTCAAATCGCGAAAGTTTAAAAATAACATCTGTCTAGTCTGTCGGGGGTTTTTTAATTTTTTAATTTAAGTAATTATATTAGCTAAATAGCATAGTCCTGTTTCTTTATCAATTTAGGCATTCGATAGAGAGAACGCTTCTTACGTTGCTATTAAATTTACGCTGTCGCCTCTGTAATCGGGCTTAAATTGCACGGTTAAACAGAGTTTAAAGCGTGTTTAAATCTTTTGTAGTAAGGCGGCAATTGTTTAACTGTAAACAACAACTGTTTAAAATTAAACAAGTTAACTTTAAAATAATCGGCCAAGTACGAGTCGGACTCGCGCACGGAGGGTTCCGTACTGTATGGGAGCCCCCCTTAAATATTTGTTTTATTTTAATTTTATTATTTATTATTGAAGTGAATATAAAACTAAATATTCTGTGAAAATTTCAAGCATCTACCTGTTACCATTATTAATATAGAGCGAAAAACGTCTAAAAATCAGGTTTGTTGTATGGGAGCCCTTAAATATTTATTTTATTCTCTTTTTAGTATTTGTTGTCAAATACATCATCGGCAACAGAAATACATCATCTGTGAAAATTTCAGCTGCCTAGCTATCATGGTTCTTGAGATACAGCTCGGTGACAGACAGACAGACAGACACAGACGGACATCGAAGTCTTAGTAATAGGGTCCCGTTTTTCCCTTTGGGTACGGAGCCTTAAAAAAAGTTAAACAAGGAAAATAAAGAATTAGCAGAAAGATTAACTGTGTAACTGTAACTGACTGAAATGAAACTATCTATAAAGAGGATGTTCAATTTGTACATCCAATTTATCTATTAACGTGTACAAGTTCCTGGTTGATTAATTTGTCTGGTGCTCAAACAATCTGCGATAGGTACAGTAGAGTCCGTGCATACAAGTATCAGAGCATCTTATTCTGAAAACGTGCCACAATTAAATACTGGAATTTTTCTCCACAGGCACGCGGCGATTGGAATTGTGCCATTCATTTACATCCGTAATACTGCAACGCAATTCGTATGATAATAAAGTTCATTGCCAATGACACTTCGAGCGATTCGACAGTATTCGTTGGGAATTTCACTACGATAACAATGCAATAGCTCATATATGACAAATGTATCATTATGTCACATTATTTCATTCAATGTATTACTGACATCCATTTGAACTAATTTAAATACTAAGATAAATATCGCATTCTCACCGGCAGTGTTGATTGGCGCGATGCCGTGGAGAACTTCTTGGCACGGCTTGGTGTGTTTCGACCAATCCTTCTCCTTGACGATGTTGTACACAGTCGCGCCGGCCACCTCCTTGTCGGCGAACACATGCGTTTGCTTCTGATCTATAGTCTTCCCGAACAATGCCTCTGTTTTAGGATACCGCAGGTAGAAGAAAGAATCCTCGGGGGCTGGCGGCGATGCGGCGAAAGGCTCGAAGTCCCTGCGAATAACAGATAAATACCCAAGTGATAACACAATTCAAAACTATTCTTCTAAGGTCACTACGTCACTTTATTGACTTGCTACTTCACTATCATGAAATTGTTTAATATTACGATAACGACAAATCAGTGAGCGTTATCGAAATAATAGCCTTTAGTCCTGATTAAGTACAAAAGTAAAGACGCAAGAGGGAGGAATGACACTCACGATAAGACGCTGTTAAATTGAGCTACGACGGTCCTCTTTCTGAACATGGTAAGTTTTATATTTTCTTCCGACACAAAAGTAGTTCAAACCGGCTAGCTGCAGACTGCAATCCCGAATTATTTATAGCACGAGCGAAGGAACGGCTACTAGTAAATTATTCACACGCGTACAAAGTATACCGCACTACTAAATGCAAAATCTTAAAGCGGACTGAAAACGTTTACACTTAGCGATCGCGTTTTATACTTGTTGCGAAATCCACGAGAATTTTATCTTATCACGATTAATTTGCAAATGTAGCTCGAAAACAAGTTTGAAAATAAACACCGTTCCGTGTGACGTCATTCGCGGTTAACCAATGGAGAGGGCCGGTTAGAGCACTCCCCTTAAAAAAAGGCACATGACACTACGTATGTGTTACGTCGACGCGCAGAGGTTGAAGACAGGGTCTTGGAATAGACACGCACTTTCTGATCTTGGCACGAGCGCTAACTGCGAACGGTACTCATTGTAAAATTAAAATTAGAATTCCATAAAGACGTTAAAACTATGTACTTTTTTTATGTAGATTTTTTCGAATAGAGCATTTAGATTTGGTTCTCATCTGATGGGCAATGTTTCCAAAGAAATTATAAATCATAAATATAGGTGGTCAACATATGAACTGGAAGGAGACGAATGCATTGCTGCGCAGGGTTTTGACCTCTTAGTATTTGGAATGTCGCTGAACTGTAGGAAAGAGTGACATTTACGAGCGAACGACAAACTCGTTAATGCTATAAAATAGAACAGAAAACGGTTATTCATCTTCCAACATAACAAAAGAAAGATTTTTTTTCTGTTTGTCGACCTCCTCCTATTGTGGAGGTTTTCGTATGGAGAGCCGCTTATCTAAAGGGCTAATAATCCATGATGCATGCATTTGTATTTGTTTATAACATACTATGTATTTCATTAGCAGATTAACACATCATAACAAAAACAGATTTTACATAACATAAATACTATTCGCATTCACAACATTCACGCCATCACGAGTACCTATTGTTGTTGTACTTACTATGTTGCATGAATAAATAGCATTGTTATGAGTCTAGGCACTTACTAATGCAACTTATATGCATAGGCAATAAAACAAACTTTAGCATTATAGATTAGTCTCTCTCTAAACAATGAAATACGAACGATACATTTTTACGATACCATAATCAGTTTTAGAGTATAATTTGCAATTATAGTTCAAAATTACAAATGATGGAATCCATAAATAAATGATGGAATCCAATAATACGTGGCTGAACCATAAAACTTCAAGATGTGGTCTTGAAGTGTTATATGGAGTAATAACGCATAGAAAAATCTTATTTTGAAATAAATCTTTAGTGTATTCCGCTACAGTGCGAATGCCAATGTAAAATATTGTAGAGACTCTTGGCCGAAATCGAGCCGGTAGTCAAGCTCGGTACCCCGTACCCCTTGCATCGAAGGTGCCAAGAAAATCATCAAATGAGATGTATGTATTTTCGTTATTTCTCTTTTTCTGCTTTCTTTCTCTAGAAAATTTATGAAAAAATTTTCTGGAAAATTGCAAACACGAGTACCTACTTCTATGATTTATTGCTCTGTTATCTGAAGTTATTTAAACAAAGACCGATAAGCCAGTGCGTGTGGGGTGATGTCAAAAAATAGGCACCTACTTAGAGGATAATATTATTATTGACATTAATCGTTATCGGCCGGTGTTGCTGAGGACAAACACTTGGCAAAGATTAAAGATCGCAAAATTTTTAAATTTTTGTATGATAACAACTGTAACAGGTTGAGAGGAGGGGTTACCATAATAACTTGTATCTTTTTATTGGTGTTTTTATTATTGTATGCTGCTATTTGGAGGCTCGAATGAATGCATGTTGCTTTATAGCAGAGAACATGTTTTCTGATGGACTCGCGCCATTGAGAACATGATTAAATTGTAGTAACTCCAACAGAGGGAGAATTGGAATTGTAGATATTATTGATTGGTCTATTTCCACGGAGAGAAACTTTGTGGCCATCAGTGTGCAAGACAATGGAACAGAGTCGGCTACCCGGTGGAACCGCGTCTTAAGGCACTTATTTATTAATTTTATTGTAAAAGCTTTTTCGATAATATTTCAGTTCCTTGTTAGTATCTCTTTTAAAAAAACGCTAAAGTTTGTTTCTACCTATGGATGTTTGTTCTTCTTACACGCAAAAACTACTGAACGGATTGAGTGTTATTCAGGATTAGTGCATCATGCGTGCTAGCCCAATACTACCATAATTATGTTAAAAGAAAATAAAAACGAAATCACAGTTTTATCGCCCTGCTGTTAGGTATAAATGTATTTATTTACCTGCCTTAAAACTAGGTATAGTTTCCGGATATATAAAAAGGTGAACACTTTTGCAATGTCATTTTAATATTAAAAGTATGGTGCAATATCTATTGATTTTGTATCTATTGTTGATATGTTTTCACATAACGAAAGTCATGGTGAGCTAGATAAGAGTTTCATGTAAAAATATGACGCGTTTATCTATGAGACATATTATAGAGATATCGTGGATAGCAAATCATTTAAACATGAATAGGTGCCTACAATCCAAAAATAGATCCGATTACATTTGGCGAAAACATATCCATCTATCATCCATGGATAACGTCTATACATGTGTAAATGATAAAAAGCTGACAAAGCGTCAACCAAAAGAAAGGATATTCAAAAATAAAATGTTCTCCAACTATGACAACAGAGATGACCTAAGAAGAAATACGAGGATTAGTAACAAAGCTGGCAAATATCTAATCATCGATCATTCGTATCAATGACGAATGACTGCCCTTGATACGTGAAAGTGCAAAACACCAATAAAAACGTTTTTATCACGTTCCGTTTTGAACTTTCTAGATAAAGCCTGCAGCATTATTGCTATAATGATGCACAGGTCATATCCATTTATTTATACCATATCGGCTATAGTAACCTTCTATTTCATTTTATTTGTAAGGTTTGATAACACGTGAAAAAAAAATAGAAATCAATTAAATCCATCTTTGATCGGCTCTTTTGATTTCTAAGAGCCATCCTAACTAATGTAATATTATAAATCCGAAAGTGTGTTTCATGGTTTGTTTTGTTACCTACTCTTTCACGCAGCAATCGTGATCGACTTGATTTTTTGCATGGATATAAAGTTTGAAAAGTGACATATTAATATTATACTGCTTTTTATCCCCGAAAAATAAAAGGTTTCTATGGAATACACAAAAACCAAATTATCTCGCGGGCGATACAAAAGCTAGTAGACTGTATATTGTGTCCGTGGTCAAACTTATACTACAGGATAATCTAAAAACAGAACATATTGCATATTAGGTCTAATTATTAAAATTAGGTACAGGGGAAAAGCTACATTGTCGTGATGCCGAAGTAAGAATACGGCATCGGTATTCTTTGCGGAATTTGCGTGTAAAAATGTAATAGTCAGGTAGAGCAAAAGTTATCTGGTGTGATATCTGGTTTCTCAAAGTATCTCGTGTCTCTCGAGAGCTATCTCGTGAGGACCAATACCAATAACGATCGCATCATGAGCAATATTTTTTCTTAGACCTTTGATGCCTATCATTAGTATCATTCCTAACTATTTCTAACACGCCTGGGGCTGGAACACTCCTAAATTTTCTACTTTTATGTATTTACGATTAATTATTATTTATATTGAGGTATAAATTAATCGTAATTTTGATTATACCTCAGTCGATATTTCTGACATTTCAATAGACATTCTTCGATTAGAATTGAACCTACAACTTGCTGGCCTCGACGAGCGCTTGGCTTTTGTGTTGTGAAACATTTCACAAGGTCCAAAACACCTATTTTATTGAACAGATAGTAAGGAGATTATCAAGCAGTGACGGATTTAGACTACTGGATGCCCTAAGCAATCCACGCCTGTGGGCCCCCTATCCGTATGTCAACTAGAATCGGTCTTTAAACCTTCACCGCCTAAAAACAATAGTTTTTGTAAAATAAGATGATGAGATGTAACGTAGGTGAACCACCTTAGAAGTGGAGTAGGTGCGACAACAATAAAAACCAAAGCATAATTTATTTATTTATTGAAATGCGCCTTGCTGCTTTTTCGGGCATTGAATTCACGCAAGATAGTATTAACGTCTAATGTTTTTAACATATCGGACTCTATGTATAATATCGATAAATTATCGAGCCTTTCTTGTATCATCTTTGTCCTTTTTTTCATTTTTTAATATTTTTAATTTTGAAAAAGAACGTTAAGCGATCTAGACACGCGGAAGCGTGTCCAGCCAAGTCTAAGAAAAAGGAACTGGCGACGCGACGAGTGTAATATTACACGAACCATTTCGAGCCACTTTTGACCCTTTCATAACTCGAAAACTATTTAACCTATATAAATGAAATTTAGCATATTTATTAAAGTTCTTTAGCTTATCTACAATACAAAATTTCATTTGCTTTGCTCTGACGGTTAATGAAATATTAACGTTTAAAAACCGGGGTTTCATTGACTGATTCACTCACTGACTTATAGATCAAAAACTTAACCCACTTCCAGATGACCTAGAAACTTGATATTTGGCATCAAGGTAGACTATCAGGCATATACAAAGGAAAAAATCTAAAACTTTGAATTTTACCCCCCAACCCTATATAATAGGGGATGAAAGCTTGTATGAGACTTCCACAAATTTTATCATGCTATAAGTCTAAAAATTGATATAAAGACTCCTTGTTAGAAATAATAAAACACGTATTTCAGGATTTTTAATAAATCAGCCCCCAACCCCTAAAAATGGAGGATGAAAATTTGTATGTCACTTTCGAAACTTTTGATGTCAGAAGTCAGAAAATGGATATACGAACTCGTTGTAATAGATAATAAAACACAATTTCAGGATTCTTAATAAACCACCCCCCAAACCCTAAAACTAGGGGATGAAAGTTTGAATGACACTTTTGCAAAGTTTGATGCTAGATGTCCTAAAATTGATAAAAGTCACATATATTGACTAAGGTGTAGAGTTTGTGAAGTTAGGACTTGTAGAGTAAGGCGTGTAGAGTTAGAAGCTTGGCGTTACGTGAGATCTGACAACTTTATGATAGTGGGAACTGTGATTTACTGTGATTTAGACTTGGCTTCATTTCACATCAAAATGTTTTTGTTGGATAAAAATATACGCAGGGCTGTTTCCACATTAGGGAAAGCTGATTCAATTTTATCATGCAGAAACCTTTAGTTTCGACTGGTTTGAGTAAATTTACATAACCAAAAGTAATTACTTAAATGAAACAAAATACTTTAGATATTTTAACTTTGGACATTATCAAAACAAAACACAATAAAACTTTACGTACCTAAGCGAACACAATATATTATTAATTGTCGAGTTTGTCGACAAACACACTCATACTAATGTGCACCGTAGATTTTTAGTTTACTGAAACTATTGACTTACTTATTAATTATCCAATTAATTGTATTACATATGCAAAGAAGCCGGATGGCACAATATATCAAAAAACATAAGATTTGATTGACACGGATTTGCGGGGGCCCCGGGGGAAGGGGTGGTTTGTGCTTGGCTGATCGCAATTCCGGTAGGTACATTCGAATTGCCGAATGCTAGTTAGCGGACAGCGAGTGGGCAAGCGGGAGCGGGGTTATGAATCTAGGTCGGACTCAATGTCAACTTAAAACGCGCGAATTTTCAAATTAGTCCTAGAAACTTTTTTTGGTGTGGTTTTTGGTGACGTGAGAGTGAGACGTGATTCGTGATGCCCTAAGGACCTAAGAACGGATTTTTTTGCTTCTTCTGGTGCCCCTCCAGACGTGATGCCCTAGGCAATTGCTTAATTTGATTAAGGGTTAATCCGTCACTGTTATCAAGTAGGTACTAACAAGATTTATTTATTTTCTTGTAATGATGGAATTTTTAACCGATTTCCTAAAATCTATTTTGTTGTTTTTTTACTGTTTGTTACCTCAGAACTCATAAAATATATGCATGAACTAAACGAAATAAACTCTATTAAAAGCTCTTTAAGCTTGTTAGCTTATCCTACTAATATTATAAACGTGAAAGTTTGTAAAGATGGATGTTTGTTTTTTATTTTCGAAACATCGAAATATCATGCGGGCAAAGCCGCGGGCAAAATCTAGTTCTTATATGTAAGTTTGTATAGGCCGGTGGCTAGCCCTGGTGTCAGAGTTGAAGTCAGTGAGTTTGAGTTGAGTGTTTTTATAAGTGAAACGTAGCGTAGCGTTTGACTAGGTGATTGTCAGCGATCACCGAAGTTAAGCAACGTTCCGCGCGGTCAGTACTTGGATGGGTGACCGCGGGTGGCATTTTCCAACTGAGCGCTACCGTGGCTCGGATGACACGTTAAATTGTAGGCCCCGGTTGTTTTAACCGTTTAGCCATGTCAGAGGCCTTCAGGCGGCCTAAAAACTCTGACACCAGGGCTAGCCACCCGGCCTTTACGAACTTACTTACTTACTTACTTACTTACTTAGTGAAACGTTTTTAACCGACTTCCAAAAAGGAGGTGGTTCTATGTTCGTCTGTATGTATTTTCTTTTTGTTTTTGTGTATGTTCATCGATAATTTCGCCAAATTTTTCGCAATTTTTTTTTCAGTTCAAATGGGTATACTCCCGAGGAAAAATCAACAATAATGTAAACAATTCGAGCGATGTACTCGAATTTTGTACACGATGGAAGGCGGTTATGCCATTTTTGCGAAAAATAATTAATCAGACAAGTATAAATGTGTGCAGAAAGTAAATAATTATCACCTCTACGTCATAACATAAACACGAGTTTTCCCGCATAAAATAAGTGTGTACCTAGATTCTATTATTGTCCTCTTTGTGTTGTGATTATACAATAATAAGTCAAGCACGATTGGCAAACCTCGTTGATATTTACTGGAAACAAACACGGGTGACGTCAAGCCGAGCCTCCATACATGCAATCATTTTATAACACCACCCAGCCATTGTTTTAAATTTTAGTCGGGCTGTAAAAACATTACATTATCCGAAAAGGCGTAAAGGCCAATTCAGTTACGTAATCATCTCGTTGCTATGAAAAAACAATAGCTTATCACTGGCTCGCCGATACGTAATTATTTTGCATCGGCCTGTGACGAAGCGATCAGACATGTATTATTATCTATGTATTATCTTTCCTAATCCTTCACGTAGGGACTTTTTAACTGTTGTTCATGAAAATTAGTGATTGATCATCCTTATCTCGTCAGCAATAGGACGACCACTGCTAGACATAGGCATCTTCTATGGACTTCTAATAACCTTAAAATAGGCGTTTTTTTTGTCAACTTTGCACTAAATTTACGATCCAATTTTTTTATGTTTAGGGTCACTTATCGAGCATAAAATCACAAAATGCTGACAGATCCAGGTGGAGCTTCAACCGCCATCTTGAAAAAACGTTTTTGGCCGATATCTCGAAAACTATTCACTTCAAGGCAAAATTCATTGAGACCATTATTGTAGAGATAAATTTCGCATCCTTTGTTTCCGGTAAACTTTTTTGTAAAACTTACTGTTTACATTTATGGCCCATTTAATGAACCGATTTTACTATCGCGGCCGATCTCTCTTGAAATATAAGATTAACCAACAAAACGATAGAAAAACCGGAAACCCTAACCTAACCTAAACCTTTTAAAAAAATTGTATCGAAGTGCAAAGTTAAATTCTATTTTTACTGGCCTATAATAAGACCACCGGTTGAAAGCGGGTTGCATATTCAGCGTATTCCTACGGTGTTGATCTAAGCGTCAGGCCAGCTCTTTGCGTTTGCCGGTACATGGTCTCTATTCGAGATCTTTGCGGCCTATCAATCATCCGTAAGTATCAATTTAGTTGCTTGGTGTTTCACCATTAGATCCCAGTAGTTGTCACAGTGGGGCCAACAGTGATGTCCAGTCTTCATAGTATTTAACCAACTTTTTTTTGTGTAGGTAACCTATGCTCATCGATATTTTCGCCAGTTGAAAACCTATATAAAAAAATCTTTTTTAGCTCGATAGTGTATTATTACTCCCGTTTTAATCAACAATAATGTAAAAAATTTATACATCAATAATTTCAGTTTCAGACTAGCCCGGGAGGTAAGAGCAAAAAATGCAACTCAATAATCAATAATCAATAATCATTTATTTCCACAAACACAAATTACAAAGGAATCTTAAGTATCGCATGCAGACAAAATAAAAGAAAGCAAGAAAAACAATTCCTTATTACTATTTCCAGCGGTCCCACACTAGGCTCGAGGGCCCGTGTTGTGGAGACCAAAAATACGAAATATTCAAATTTTTTTGATAAGTTGTGGAGGAATTTCGTAACATTAAAATCATTAACATTAACCCTGACGTTACACAAAAATAGTTTTAGATAATCATTTTTAATTATTATACTTATAAGTTGTACAGCAAATATGTATAGATCAAAAATTTGTAATGATTGAAGTAATAACATATATGATCCTATACTATAGATATTGGACAGCAAGCGGAGAGAACAATATGCACGTTATTAACACTGATTGTGTAAAATTGTGTGAGAGAGTGTGTATGTGTGTGTTTGAGTAACACTGCAATACACGAGATCTCATGAGAGTCAAGGTTTGCAGTGCTACCCGTGTGTGTGTTTGTGAGTGCGTGGGTATGAGTGTGTGTGTTTGTGTAGCACTGCAATACACGAGATCTCATGAGAGTCAAGGTTTGCAGCGCTACACTTGTGTATTTGGTAGTGTTTCTGTGTGTGTGTGTGTGTGTGGAGAAATGCTCACAGTTCGGTACGGATCTGCGTAATTAAATTTTCTGTGTCATCGTACGACAGGGTAAGCAACCACTTTTTTACTTCATGCTTTAGAATCGTTGTTCGTTGGTTTTTTAACGATGGGATGGTTTTAACCACTTTATTGTAAACAAGTGGAAGGAGCGAGTACGGATGACGATTTGCAAAAGCGGAATTAACGGAGTGTATCGGCACTCTGTACACTCGTCTGCTTAACAAATCCGCAAACTGGCGTGAATGAATAGTGGTCTTATGTATTGCTACTGTGGCTTTTTGAATAAAGAGCTGCCGCACTGTCAGAACTTCTGTCAGCTTGTACAGCTCTTCTGTAGAGAATCTAAAGGGTTTGTTTAACATGACTTTTAGGACAGCACGTTGTGCCCTTTCAAGTCCAATCAAGACAGATTTCAATTTTCATTCAAGACTACTTTCTAAAAGCTGATTTTTTGATATTAGGTAGTCATGGTGGTGTACAACAATACCGGATTCTGTCAGCTGGGATGCTTAGCGTTTGGTGGGGATAGGATATACGATTGATTTTATTTTTTTAATAAATGAGTATCTTGCAACTACTTTTAAAAGCTGAAAATTGGTGTCTTGTTGATAAGTAATTTAGAACCCCATCGATCAGATAGATAGATTTCTAATTAGACCGGTTGGAAGCGGCTTGTATCCAGTGCGATTATATAGTTTTAATAAGTCACCCATTCACCTTGTGGGTAGATGTCCTACGCTACGCTTGCTGATACGTGGTCTCCATCCGAGAACCTTATGCTTAACGCGGATGCAGGCTGCTTCCGACAGGCCCGGCTGGAGAAAGCCTAAGCCTAACTACGAATGTAGAAAAAAATTGATGATGAGGATGATTTTTTTTATTCATGATTCCCCTCTGAGTTTCGCTATTAGTATACGTGTATATACTATAAAGAGAACTGGTCCATTTCAATACAAAGATTAGGGCCATATGTTCCCAAAAAAATGTCCGTGCACAACTCGCCCACAGCCCAGATATTCTTAGGGCCAGGCTATAAAGCATGCGACCACGAAAAGCGAAAAAAAGAACTCATTTCGACGTGTGAAAAAGTGACAGTTATATACTTTGCCATAACGCTGTCTCGTTCTGACACTACTAACGAAATAATTCGTGGCGCGCATACTAGCCCGGCAGATGTTTCCTAACTCGATTGAAGTCGGTTGCAATCGATCGATCGGTCGGTCGATTTTTATGCGAAAAATAAAATTATTATAAATGATGCAACTAGTCTGACAAGTCTACCTAATCTGACGATTAGGTGCATAATTGACTGATTTAAATGATGTAAACAGGAACGGATATAATAAGGTAGTTAAGTAGGATCACGGAGAACTTCAATAAGAGAGGACGGAAAAGGATACAAAAAAGAAAACTAAATTGAAAATAAATATAAGCAATCAAGTCGAACTAGGACTAAAAAAGTTTCTCAATCAAGTAACAAGTATAAGTACCTAGTTATTATTGCCACACGTTTCGCCTCATTAAAACTATTGATAATGTAAAATAATCTCGTAATATCACTTGTCAGTAGGTAATGGTACATAAAGTACCTAATTTTATCAGTTTTTTGAATACCCTCTAATGCATACAGAAATACATAAAGAAAATGATTATCAAATTGTGAGCTATAAAAATCAGACGACTTATCAAATACCTATACTGCTATTCATAAACATAATATGAAATCAGTTATAAACTACATCATATGGAAACTTCTTTATCGGAATTTTCCTTTATTTTGAAGTAATAAGAATTCTAGGTGAACTTCAATCAAACTGCTTTAAAAATAGTGATTTATTATAAGTTTTCAGCATTTCAGCTTGAGAAATTACTGAACCAAAGTAGGTAAATCAAATTTTAAGAATTTAAAGTTTCTCTACAGTTTGACAGATGGAGTTCATGGTTCATGGAGCACCTAAATCGACCCACAAGTAGTAAAGACATCTCATGACACACAAACGCATAAACATACAGCCAAATCAAAAACCTCAAATAAGGATAAGTGAGTCATATAAATAAGGATAAACCATCAACAGATTTTTATAATTCGTCATTATGGAACACTAGAGCACCTATCAAAATAAATAAATTGGATTAAAATTGGCTCATTTGTTTGTAAGAGCTGTAGCTACAGTTGACCTAACCAATTGTGCTTTAGATTTAGAATGTAATTATATTAATTTATAATGTGAATATCACTCTAGCAGCTCTGTTTTATACAGACTAGCCTTCTGTAGCCAGTAGCACCATCAAAAATCATTTAAAATATTTAGATTTTATAAGCAAAATAAGCAATGTGCATAATGCACACACAAAGTGCTCAGTTAACTTACTACCTGCTAAAATATATACCTTAACTACATTTATACAGGTAGATAGAAATCAGACAAATTACTTTTCACTAAGGCTAATGGTCTTAGTTGAATAGTTTTATATATATTATTGTTTATTTAGTCTCTTTATCTATTAGTCAGTTGTAAGAATATTTTTAAGAACAAATGGTATACTTTTATTTTGTATTTCAATTTTGTAGTTGTCAACCAATACTAATTATTATTTTACATTACTCCAGTTATGGGTAAGTACGCCTACCAAATGCCCATGCAATGACAAGGGCAACATAACAAATCCCAACTGGTATATAAATTCAGCATTCAAGATCCATCTCGTCAAGAACCAAACTCATAACCCCTGCTTGGATGACGAGAGGAAGACACACTAACTGACTAGTCCAGCAGGGTTACCAAATAATATCCTTACATTGAATTAGTTTGATTTCTCTGATAAATGTGTAAAAACAAACCAAAGTTAGTTAAAAAATAGTTCCTTACCTTGTTGGCTTGGTCTTCATCCAAACAGGAAGTGTAAATCCATCCTTAATTTCTGGGTCACTTGATGCCATTTTAAAATCTTTCAAAGCCAGTATTTAACAGATAAGTACTAAATAATAAGTCTTGTAGGTGTAACACACAACTGACTAGCAATGTACCTTTAGCAAGACTGAAATTCACTGAATGTTAATTTTTATCTTGAGCAGAAATGATAAGATTGTCTCAGTTGGTAATACTGAATGACAACATAATAAAAACAAATAGGTTTAAAAGGTGAGTAAAATTAATTTAACTTAATCTGTAATAAAAGTGGTCCTCAAGACACCCTTTGAGACGCTGAAGAAATCAGTACTAAGTTTGACAAAGCCATCTGAAACAAAGGAGAATAAGGTCTATAATAGTCTATATTATTAAAATAGTAGGTATACATTGTGTTTCATTACTACTGCAATGCAAAGTCCACCAAAGACGCTAACTAAATTTAGGGCGTAACTTAAATGGGGTATTGAATCACATTCCCTACGGAAAGATGTTCCTTGTATTTTATACTATAGAATATAGATTAACCATCTTTACATTATACCTAAGTGTATAAATGCTACTAAAACCCTATAAGTTATTGACCTAACTGCTTGTGCTTTAGAAATAGTTTACATTCATTTGCAACATGAGGATGACACCTTCACTGTCACTTCAGCGGCATTACTCTATACAGTCTCCTATAGCCAGCTGTACCATGTTGTTGTTGTTCGTGGTTTCCATTTTGTTTTTGGTGTTTTCACTGATACCTACAAATAAGTAGGTAAGCCTTCAGCCATTGACACAATGTTTTCTACCTATAGGTTGACTGGTAGATAATGCTATTTAGCGTTAAGTCCTCCTTTTGTACAAATGGTGTACAAAAAAGTGTTAAATAAATAAATTAAATGATCATGAGGGTACCTAGATAACTATGGAAAGTTCTTAAGGGTGATTGTCTTGGTCAGAACCCCGGCTACACACACAGATCATGTCACGTTCCGCCTGACCCGAGCGTGCCAGGGAGAGCGCAAACCAGAGATAGAGAGGCACGAACGGCCTAAGCGCTCGGCTTGTTTCAGTTGTTCATTCAATGTTTTACATTATCACATTAAAATTATCGTCTGTAAACCGATTTAACAGATTTTGTAATAGAGCGACAGCAAGTTTCCCTTCTTTATGAAAGAAATACCCCATTAATCTTAATTTATGTATGGAATTCCACACCACTGGCTTTTCGGTGAAGGAAAAAATCGTGAGGCAACCTGCATATGTCCAAGGTAGAAATTCATGGCGTATGTGAATCCACCAACCCGCACTGGGCCAGCGTGGTGGATATGGCCCAATCACCCTTCGTGGGTAGGCCTACGTCCTGCAGTGGACTATTAAAAAGGCTGGTACAGTACAGTACCCCATTAATCAAAAATAGCAGAAGACTAAAAAATGTCTATAATACCTTATATGTAAAGTTTCGTCAAGATTCGCTGAAAAATGCGGCCTGTGGAGGAGAATCAACATCGGACAGACGACAGCACAATCGTCAAAACTGAGACTCTCACTTCGTTCACTCGGTCAATTAGACCTTCAATATATTGATAAATTGTTAATCAACAGTATTGTGAACAGTAGGTAAATAAACTAAACTGAGTAGGTAGGTAGGTAGATCACAAAATCACAAGTAGAACGAGAGACTTCTGTACAACGCAATCACATGGCGTATCAGTTTACAAAAATAATATGTTTGTTGATATATGTGGTAGATAGAGTAGTTAAGAGACAATACTTACAGCGACAAATTGAGTAGAAGCGCTCAAAAGACACACCATCTTATAAAAATTAACAAACAGAAACCTTCCACACAAGCGTCGACAACAAAATGTCAGTCAAGGGATAAGTAGGTAAGAATCGAAAATGGCGTCAACGTTGCCAGTAAAATTGAGGCGGCCGTATAAATATGTAAAAAACAGTAGAGGAATCGCCACACAAGGATGAGAAGTTAGCCACAGATGACACTTTGCCGTAATTGCGCATTATGTGCACAATCCCTACGCAAGTGGCAAAGTAGTGAGCACGGGCGTAGAGAGCGCGCGGGAGGCATGAGGTTGGCGGGCGAGTCCCGGCGGCGTCTCGTCTCTGTGGCTCCCGCGCATACCTATATAATTAATTATATTTTGCCGTTTGCGTAGCATTCTGCGCCTAAATTCCCATCCGCCGACTTGTGCGGCGCGAATCATACTGGGGCTTTTTTTTTACTTTCGAATGACTCGGTCAAACCCAAAAATAATGCCCCCGGTCGGTCGAGGAGGAGGTTAGAGGAGCCAATAGTGACCAAAAAAGCCTCACTGGAAATTAAATAACCCGAGTTCCGATCCAAGTGAAGCTAGTTCACCAGATTTTTTCAGAAGAGTTGCCTAAATAATAATTATCAGGTTAGGGGCTTCCCAGTGGGGAGTTGGACCATGCATTTATACTACTTGGGCCTGACTTTAGCAAATATACAAAAAGCCGATTAGGTATATGTATTGCTATAAATAGCCTCACGCCACCGCCGCCGTAGATTTTATGATTTTGTGACCAGAATTCCGAAAGTCGCTGAACACGGTAATTGCCACAATGTTGCCGCAGCACAGGCAACACTGACTGACAGTGACATTTAAATGATTTTGGAAATAATTTTTTCACAAAAATGGAAACTGAGTTCTCGAGTCAATCTTCATGAATTTTCTTACAAATGCTATTCATTTTTAGGGTTCTGTACCCAAAGGGTAAAAACGGGACCCTATTACTAAGACTCCGCTGTCCGTCTGTCTGTCACCAGGCTGTATCTCATGAACGGTGATAGCTAGAACATTGAAATTTTCACAGGTGGGCTGAGGGCATAACATCAAACCATAATTTTAGCCATTTTTCGCTCGATAATTATCATAATTAATAACGGTGACCGGAAGATGCTAATAACTTGTTCACTATGAAAATAACTATGAAATAACCAATTTACTTGTTTTTCAATTTTATTTAAGTTTGTGAAATAACCATAGAATATTCAATAATCAATAGTTTTTAAATAAAAAATATTAAGGGGGACTTCCAAACGGTACGGAACACTTCGTGCGCGAGTCCGACTCGCACTTAGCCGATTATTATAATTATCTGGGTTCTTCTAAGTTGAAGAGAAAGTTCTTGTAAGAATAAAATTCTATACATTTTATTACATTTATTACACTATCCAGACATTAAGACATGTAGTACTTTAGTGTCCATTGATATAAAAATATTTATAAAAATCAATCAATTTATACCAATTTAGGGAAGAGACGTAAGACAAGGCGGTATGGCCTTAAAGGCTTTAGCCTGCCCAAAATGGGCGAATAAAAAAAAAAAAAAAAACCAATTTAGGGATCCACCATCTCATAAAATATATCGATTTTCAGAATATCGATGTTTAAAAGAAACGTGATGTTTTTAACGTGATAACGTCTTAAAAAAAGAATAACGCTGGCTGCACACTCTAAAACGCATGACTGTCACGTTCTGCCTGTGCTAAACGTGCAAGCGAAAGCATAGAAAAAGCGATAGAGGGACACGAACGACCAATGATGTTTTATAAGTTGCTAGTTCAATGCGAACGACTAAACCGTTGGGCTTGTGACGCATATAATATACTAG
Organism: Hypomecis atomaria; assembly: GCA_964007245.1. NCBI lineage: Eukaryota > Metazoa > Arthropoda > Insecta > Lepidoptera > Geometridae > Hypomecis > Hypomecis atomaria. The sequence goes on from OZ023291.1 coordinate 11,945,166, forward strand.
CTTAATGCCCGCGGCTTCGCTCGCGTTGTCTTAGTACTTGCAGCCCGCGGTTTGTCTTGCGTTTTCTAAGTATGTACTTACAAATGATATTAGCCTGCAGTTTGGACCGTGCTGTTTTATACTTCCTTAAAATGCTTATATTGTTCAGTTTGACCCTCGTTGTTTTGTACTTTTTTAAAATATTTATAAGCTACTCTCCTACCATCCCCTTTTCACTACAGGACAATTAGAAAGACGCCTCACTACCACCCCTACATTGTCGATTTTTCTTCGATACGTACGAAGCGGTTTGACTCAACATTTCTGATTCGTACCGCCGCCAGAGATTGGAACAGTCTTCCTGCTATCTTGTTTCCTAAGAGATATAATCTAAAGCTTTTCAAGATCAGAGTAAATAGGTATCTTCTAATTTTGTGTGATTTATCTTAGACCAAAACGTTGCTTACCATTAGGCGAGCGAGTTGGTGGTCAAACGCGGACATATTCGTGGAAAAATGAAGCTATGAAATGGTCCGCATTGTTATATCCTTTCTTAAAAATATAATAGCCCGTGGTGTTGCTCGTATTGTCTTAAGAAGTACTTAGTACTTACGTAAAATAATTAAGGCTCACTGTTTGGCTCGCTTAGTCTTAGTACTTACGTAAAGTGAGAATAGCTTTACGGTGGTGCCTTCATAATTGGGTCTAATGGCCTTGTAAAATATTTATAGTAAGGCGCGGGCTTTAAGCAAGTCACACTAAAGTCACGTCCACTGCCGGGTATAGGCCTCTTTGTTATTGTGCCTGATGCACTTTAGTTACTACAAAAATGATCTACGAGTAACTGTAATGAATGGAAATAATTACTAATTTACCGGCTACATTGTCCTTCTTATTTACACATGTAACATAACATCATAGCTATCTCGCTTTATCAAAGTCAAAGTCAAAAGTATTTATTCGTGGAAATTGTGGTTACAAAGGTCTTATTTTATAAATATACAGAATGATCTAAAAATGATCTACGAGTAACTGTAATGAATGGAAATAATTACTAATTTACCGGCTACATTGTCCTTCTTATTTACACATGTAACATAGCATCATAGCTATCTCGCTTTATCAAAGTCAAAGTCAAAAGTATTTATTCGTGGAAATTGTGGTTATAAAGGTTTTATTTTATAAATATTTATCACATCTCTTTATCGCTAGGTGTCTTCTTTCGGCCACTGCACTGTTATATTTCTCCGAATTTTTGAGCGTGCCAACCAGCATTGATGACTGATGTATTCGATTTTCAATGGAATGGAATAGTCTTCCTGCTTTCCTGTTTCCTAAGAGATATAATCTAAAGCTTTTCAAGGTCAGAGTGAATAGGTATCTTCTAGGTCTGCGTGCTTCATCTTCGACCACAACGTCGCTTACCATCAGGCGAGCTGGTCAAACGAGGACTTATTTGCGTTAAAAAAATAGTGATATTTCGAAAAACAAATCTACTAAGTGGTGTAGATTGAAAAGTAGCCAGTGTGGCAGCATTTCAAAATTTTAACTAAATGGGCCATTTTTTTTTGTAACTTGCCGAAGGTAGCTTAGTACATTTTTATTTTTTTGTGAAGAGTCAAAGTTCTGTGATATTTTTTTTTTTCTTATGGTTTGAAAAAACTATGCTAATTCTAACTAACTTAATAATAGATTATGGTTGATTTGTGATTTCGATCTAATAATACTATTTATTAAGGATCATGTTAGTAAAAAAATCACCGTAAAATTGTATAATTTGTGGTCACAGTACCTAAAAATATGGTTCAAGGTATTGTAAGCACACCTCTCTCCCCGTACCGGCTTGACGTTTAGTTCAGGGACCAGTATAATAAAATGGTGAACTATTTATTATACCTCCACAAAATTTAATAGAGAGATATTTGTTTCTTTTCGATTTTGTAAAAGCTGATATCCCAAGGGATCCACTCACATGTTAGTAATAGGTACCTCATATTGTGTACTTCCATTCCAGATTTCTTTAGCTTTACCCGTATTGTCTAAACATTTTAAATTTGCTGAATTTTGGATAACCCTAGAGAACCCACTAAAATCTATTAGGTTTCGTAGGCATTTTTACGATAAGAATAGTTGATTATATTGATGCATATTGTATGCGTCTTCTACAACAAATTTTGAAAAGTTATGCACATTTTTTTCCCAAGGGTTTTGCCAAGGTTTTCCAGAACGTCAGTAACCCATTTCCTAATGAAAATGTGGGCTATTTTTAATCCAAATTTATGTACTTTTGTAATTTATTTCAATTTTCAAGTCCCTAAGAAACCACTTACATTTTCAGGATAACAGTAGTTCATGTGCGGATTTGTATCATGGTCTACTCCTATACCAAATCTCATTTGAATCCGTCTATTTGTTTCATCATAACAATTTTTATTTTGTGATTTTGGTTGTCCCGAAGGAATAAGACAGAAAATGTAGGATACCCAGGACTCTAGTACATATTGGTAAATATTTTTAGCTTCTTCAATACCAAATATTGCCCCTACTGATTCAGCCAGTTTGAGGTACCTAATTGATGTTTTTTTTACTAACTTTGTAATTTTAGCGGGCCCACGGGATGAAAAAACAAATATTGAACCAAAAAGCAAGCAGTTTGTTTGAAAAATCAAGTTTAGTGTCAAATCAATCGGGCTAGGAATTAAAAAGTTTCATATTATCGAAAAGGGCCCGTTTTACCCCTTTAAAGGCCGAATTTTGAAAAATCCGTTCTTAGTACGCCATTGCGTTGTACAATTCATCTATAGTGCGACATAAAAGACTTGAAAATAAATGAGGTCACCACTATCGCTTTGTTAGCATATTTTGCATTATTTTTTGCATAATGTTACTGTTTCCCTGTTCACAATCCACAAAATAGCACAAAACGAGAAAAATGCTATGATGTTAACTATGATTGACAGCTCAAGTTGTGGTTCCAGCAAAAGTGATAATTTAGTTCCCGAATAATTAATTTCATCTCTTTTGTGTCGCACTGTATGTTCCATGTTTCAAGTATATAGGTTGAGCGGTTTGGGCTGTAGACCATCTGTCAGTCAGTAACTCACGTCGAAGCCTTTTATTAATATAGAACATAGTTATCACGTAAAATTATTGTCCGTAAGCCGACTTTACAGACAACCAATTTTTGACGTGATAACGTCTTATAAATTGATGAACGACGGCTGCACACACGAAATAGTGTCACGTTCCGCTTGAGCCGAGCGTACAAGCAAGTTCGCAGAACAAGCGATAGAGAGGCATGATCAGCCTAAGCTCTCTAAATCCTCTTAATTATCTCCTGTAAACCTTAAACTTTACCGAGGTAACACTTTAACATAACTTATACAGGAGACAGGAAAAAATCTTGAAGGGGGTCTGATAATTTTCTAAGTTAAAACTTTGTCAAATCAAAGCTAATGCTTCTGCGCTTTACTGCTAACGTATAAAATACGTGAAAATAAGAAGGTTATTAATAAGCACTACTTGAACAAAATAACATAATTCTTAATGAAATCATCAAGAGTAAAACCATAAATAATCTATCATAGATCAATACATTAGCTTTAGCCATATTAATGATGTCATCCGTCCACCTTGTGAGCGAACGTCGTACTCTACGTTTCTCGGTACGTGGTCTCCACCCAAAAACTTTTCGACCACATCGCTCATCAGTCCCGCATGCTATGTGCCCTGTCCACTGCCATTTCAACTTGTCAATCCGCTGGGCTATGTTGGTAGCTTTGATTATTCTACGGATCTTCTCATTCCTGATTCGATCTCGCAGAGAGACTCCGAGTATAGCCCTCGCCATAGCTCATATATAAGACACATAGTAAGAGACCACGTTTCAGTGCCATAGATTGGTCAGATAAAATAATCTATTAAATTAAACTAAATAGGTTAAGTATCTTAAATTATGTTTTTTTTTTTTTGTAATAATTACATTTTATAATAGTAACTAGTATATTGAGCGGTGCGCGGGCCGCACGCGGCCCGTGAGGCATTCTTTTAATATTTTGTAAAAAAAAATTTTTTTTCAAATCTGATAGTTTCATCAAAACTACTTTCGAACCAATGTATGGCGAAAGTAAAAAAAAAAAAAATCCGCCATCTTGAATTTTCATCGACCCCACCAGGTAGCTCTCCCGATTCCCTATGACATTTGGTCAAACATTCCCCATCCAAGTTGTACCTTTCCCGAGCTATTGACGATTCAATTTTGTATAGCGGCCATGTTTTGTTCGGGAGCCATCTTTTTTTTCAATTCTCTAAAGAGGTCCCAGGGTTTCTTCAATTTTTAGTTCAAGTGCTTTACCAAAAATATTTACCGTTTTCGAGATACGAGGGCATCTCACCATCAGGGTACGACTTTCTTCCAATTTCGGATTTTTCCCAGAGGTTGTGGACCACCCCCAACATGACCCTATATTCACTTTTCCCCCCACACACCCCCTTTTACCCTTTAGGTTTCTCTATGTCAGTCAGTCAGTGATAATAGGGTATTTTACTATGACCGAGAAAATATCTGTAAATGTATTTTTGAGATAGCTTAGGCAAAAAGCAATCGGAAAATGTTTGATTTAGATCGTCAAATAACAAAATGAATTTTAAAAATCAAAATATTCCGTTTTTTAATCTGTGCATAAAATAGTCGCCGCTTTGCTATGACGTCATACGGCTATGTAAACATTGAATAGTTTATCCGGTGTAGTATTCCAGGAACAGCACACCAACGATAACTCATTATTAACCGTTCATAATAACTCATTTTAAACTTTAATCTCAAACTTACACACAAAAACACCATCGTGAAAAATATTTACGCGCATTGTTTACATAGCCTAGTGACGTCATTCACGAACACAGAGTAAAATAATGACATCCATCGTTTTCGTAAATTACGCGCGAAATTTTGAAACTGTAAAATTAAAATGCATTTTCAAAGCACTTAACAATTGAATTTTATTTTTTCGTATTTTTTTAGTGCTTTATTAGACCAACAGAATCTGACTGAGATACTTTTCAAAAATGAGTGTAATACCCAATTTAGCTTTATATATAATAGTAAAATAGTAAAGTAAATAGTAAATAATAGTAAAAATAGTAATAGTGATACTTACATTTATTTATTATTACGCACTAAAAGAAAGTAGGTACTCAAAATATTAATTTTTCGTCTGCTTCTATTGTTTTTTATGTAATGTAGGTAATAAACAATATTAATAATTATAGGTACCAAACTCCATAATCAATCATCAACAAAATATAATATCGACAATAGTTAATTATTTTATTCATGCTTGAAGAAAAAATCTATCAAAAAATCGAAATATTTATCGATGTTTCGGCATCCCTCATTTCAATCCAAAAAGTATCTAAAGTAAGTAAGTAAGTAGTCTGTGACTGTGTATCTATAATGCTATGGCCACATCTGCGCCCTACGGCGAAGTTTTCGTCACTGGGGCTCATTCATCTAATTCAAACGGTAGTAATTGGTTGTTCACGATTTGAACTACTACCTGAAGCTGGGCACATACGCTGCGATGATCGCATCTATTCATCAGATCAGTCCAGCGAGGTCCTAATATAGTGACATTGCCGGTAGGTAGTTATTGAGGAATCAAAATGACACCCCTATTTTAATCGAAAAATATTGATTTAACAAAAAAAAAAAAATTGGCATCAAAGTTGTAGAAAATCAAATTTTAAACAACTTTTGTTGCAATAACTTCTGCTGAAAAATTGAAATAACACCAAGTTATTGAAGAAATGAAATGGTACAACCAACTATTTAAAAAAATATCGATCCTACAAAAAGTTGATGGGAATAAAAGTTGTAGAAAATCAAATTTTAAACAACTTTTGTTCCCATCAACTTTTTGTAGGGTCGATCTTTTTTTAAATAGTTAGTTGTACCATTTTGTTTCTTCAATAACTTGTGTTATTTCAATTTTTCAGCAGAAATTATCGGAATAAAAGTTGTTTAAAATTTGATTTTCTACAACTTTGATTCCCATCAACTTTTTGCAGGATCGATAATTTTTTAAATAGTTGGTTGTACCATTTCATTTCTTCAATAACTTGTATTATTTCAATTTTACAGCAGAAGTTATGGGAACAAAAGTTGTTTAAAATTTGATTTTCTACAACTTTGATTCCCATCAACTTTTTGAAGGATCGATATTTTTTTTAAATAGTTGGTTGTACTATTTTGTTTCTTCAATAACTTGTGTTATTTCAATTTTTCAGCAGAAGTTATAGGAACAAAAGTTGTTTGAAATTTGATTTTCTACAACTTTAGTTCCCATTAACTTTTTGTAGGATCGATATTTTTTTCAAATAGCCGGTTGTGCCATTTCATTTCTTCAATAACTTGTGTTATTTCAATTTTCCAGCAGAAGTTATGGGAACAAAAGTTGTTTGAAATTTGATTTTCTACAACTTTAGTTCCCATTAACTTTTTGTAGGATCGATATTTTTTTCAAATAGCCGGTTGTGCCATTTCATTTCTTCAATAACTTGTGTTATTTCAATTTTCCAGCAGAAGTTATGGGAACAAAAAATGGTTAAAATTTGATTTTCTACAACTTTAGTTCCCATTAACTTTTTGTAGGATCGATATTTTTTTCAAATAGCCGGTTGAGCCATTTCATTTCTTCAATAACTTGTGTTATTTCAATTTTCCAGCAGAAGTTATGGGAACAAAAGTTGTTTGAAATTTGATTTTCTACAACTTTAGTTCCCATTAACTTTTTGTAGGATCGATGTTTTTTTCAAATAGCCGGTTGTGCCATTTCATTTCTTCAATAACTTGTGTTATTTCAATTTTCCAGCAGAAGTTATGGGAACAAAAAATGGTTAAAATTTGATTTTCTACAACTTTAGTTCCCATTAACTTTTTGTAGGATCGATATTTTTTTCAAATAGCCGGTTGTGCCATTTCATTTCTTCAATAACTTGTGTTATTTCAATTTTTCAGCAGAAGTTATAGGAACAAAAGTTGTTTAAAATTTGATTTTCTACAACTTTGATGCCAATAATTTTTTTGTTAAATCAATATTTTTCGATTAAAATAGGGGTGTCATTTTGATTCCTCAATAACTACCTACCGGCAATGTCACTATATTAGGACCTCGCTGGACTGATCTGATGAATAGATGCGATCATCGCAGCGTATGTGCCCAGCTTCAGGTAGTAGTTCAAATCGTGAACAACCAATTACTACCGTTTGAATTAGATGAATGAGCCCCAGTGACGATAACTTCGCCGTAGGGCGCAGATGTGGCCATAGCATAATGGCGTGGCCACATTATCGCCCTACGGCGAATCTTCGTCACTGGGGGCTCATTCACTAATTCAAACGGTAGTAATTGGTTGTTCACGATTTGAACTACTACCTGAAGCTGGGCACACACGCTGCGATGATCGCATCTATTCATCAGATCAGTCCAGCGAGGTCCTGATATAGTTGCATTGCCAGTAGGTAGTTATTGAGGAATCAAAATGAAACCTTTATTTTAATCGAAAAATATTGATTTAACAACAAAAATATTGGCATCAATGTTGTAGAAAATCAAATTTTAAACAACTTTTGTTCCTAAAACTTCTGCTGTAAAATTGAAATAACACAAGTTATTGAAGAAATGAAATGGTACAACCAACTATTTAAAAAAAATATCGATCCTACAAAAAGTTGATGGGAATCAAAGTTATAGAAAATCAAATTTTAAACAACTTTGATTCCCATCAACTTTTTGTAGCATCGATATTTTTTTTAAATAGTTGGTTGTGCCATTTTGTTTCTTCAATAACTTGTGTTATTTTAGTTTTTTAACAGAAGTTATGGGAACAAAAGTTGTTTAAAATTTGATTTTCTACAACTTTGATTCCCATCAACTTTTTGTAGGATCGATATTTTTTTTAAAAAGTTGGTTGTACCATTCCATTTCTTCAATAACTTGTCTTATTTCAATTTTTCAGCAGAAATTATGGGAACAAAAGTTGTTTAAAATTTGATTTTCTACAACTTTGATTCCCATCAACTTTTTGTAGGATCGATATTTTATTTAAAATAGTTGGTTGTACCATTTTGTTTCTTCAATAACTTGTGTTATTTCAGTTTTTCAGCAGAAGTTATAGGAACAAAAGTTGTTTAAAATTTGATTTTCTACAACTTTGATTCCTGTCAACTTTTTGTTGGATCGATATTTTTTTTTAAAAGTTGGTTGTACCGTTTTGTTTCTTCAATAACTTGTGTTATTTCAATTTTTCAGCAGAAATCGATCGATCCTACAAAAAGTTGATGGGAATCAAAGTTGTTTAAAATTTGATTTTCTATAACTTTGATTCCCATCAACTTTTTGTAGGATCGATGTTTTTTTTAAATAGTTGGTTGTACCATTTCATTTCTTCAATAACTTGTTATTTCAATTTTACAGCAGAAGTTTTAGGAACAAAAGTTGTTTAAAATTTGATTTTCTACAACATTGATGCCAATATTTTTGTTGTTAAATCAATATTTTTCGATTAAAATAAGGGTTTCATTTTGATTCCTCAATAACTACCTACTGGCAATGCAACTATATTAGGACCTCGCTGGACTGATCTGATGAATAGATGCGATCATCGCAGCGTGTGTGCCCAGCTTCAGGTAGTAGTTCAAATCGTGAACAACCAATTACTACAGTTTGAATTAGTGAATGAGCCTCCAGTGACGATAACTTCGCCGTAGGGCGCAGATGTATCCATAGCATAATAGTCTGTGGATCCAAAACAAAAATCATCATGAGTTCTGCGGAATTAGAATTGTGAGATTTAATAACTTGGATTTAAACATTTTTGCATCCAAAATACCTTTTTCTAAAGATGGCCAACGAAAGTGAGCCGACAGATTTGGATTGGGTGCAATTGCGCCAGGAAATGGGAAATACACATCATGTTGAGACATTTAAAGAGAAATTTGCAAGAAAAATAGGCGAAAACCCTTTTGTGCCCATAGGTTTGAGATTATTTTTATCGTACTTAACATTAAAAGTCATTCTATTAACCAATATTACTTGTGGAAACAGCTCATTGCCGATATTGGTCGCTGCTGCATTTTAAAAGAAAATTAGGTTAAGTAGGTATGTCCCATTCTAATCTATTGTTTTTAACATTTGAAAGTATTGCTGGGACACAATCAGCTTGATAATAAATTCAAACATACTGTATGTTCATCATGAATTGATTGTAAGCATTTAAAAAATGTAAGGATTGCTTCTTATGTAATATTAGGCATCACATTTATCTAATACTAGCGGCGCCCCGCGGTTTTACCCGCGTTGTGCCCGTTCCCGTGGGAATTTCGGGAATTTTTATACATACATACCTTCCTCTTGAATCACTCTATCCATTAAAAAAAACCGCATCAAAATCCGTTGCGTAGTTTTAAAGATTTAAGCATACAGACAAACAAACAAACAAATAAATAAACAAACGAAAATAGCGACTTTATTTTATACTATGTAAGGATGTAATAATATTGTTTATTTGGATGGTGCAGGAAAGCCAGAGATAGGGAGCACTGGCAACTTCTAGAGTCCTATATCCAGGGTGGATAACATATTATTTAAGAAATAAGAGCAATGGTTGAAAGAAAGAAATTTCGTTATTTTATTTTGTAGCAAACAAACAAGTACAAGTAAAATAATAATTTGTAATGTACCATACATTACAAATTATTATTTTCAAATAGATGTCAACTATAAAGCACCCAAAAGTTTGCCATGAAACCGGTCCCAACTTAGCGTTGAAAGCTGGTTGTAAATATCCATACCTGGTATTCTGTTGGGACCGGCAAGTGACATCAGGTATGACATAAATTATGCTTCCCTAGCGTTTGTATCTATCGAGCAAACAATCGATTGTTTTGGTTATACATATATTAGTGAATAAAAGCTATTGTTATTTTATTTTTAATATTGTTTGTTATAGGTTGCCTTGCCACTGCAGGTGCTCTTTCGTATGGTCTTTGGAGCTTCAGAACTGGCAGGAAACGAATGTCTCAGCAAATGATGCGTTTGAGAATTGTGGCACAAGGCTTCACAATCACTGCTTTAGTTGTGGGTGTCATGATGACTGGAAAAGCAATAAAATAAACTTAGCATTCAACAAATACCTCATTATAATGTATATTTTTTTTATTATTAGTGTTATAGTACTGGTATCTATTTGAGAATGATTTAAATTAATAAATATATCTTTACTTAGCTTTAATTATTTCATATCAAGAAGGCCTAGAACCCACCTTCAGCTGGCTCCATATATCACAATCACTACATATCATTATAAAGCAGTCACTATTTCTGTGTCTATCTGCCCGTCAGTGCATCGGCTTATATCTTTCAAACTACACAAATTCAAATGCTGTTTTCACTAGTTCTTTAGTGTTTCAATGAGAAAGTTTACAGCTATAACAATAGTACTTGGGTAAAGTCGGGACGGGCAGCTAGTATATTATAATATTTTTATACATATTATTCACACAGTCCAAGTCGTGTCAACTCCATCAGTAAAGCATGTAAAGTTGGAGGAGATGCTATTAAGTTTTAGTAGCAGCATGAAAAGACATTTCAGCACATAATATTGCTTGCCCAAAATCATGCACATATAAAGTTCAAAGTAAATGAAATTCTACCAATTAAAATTATTTGTTGTTGTAGAAAGAGCATGGACTTTCTGAGGCCAATATACACTCATCGCTATGAACACCTTTTATTGCATGGCATGGGTATCAATTTCTCTTCCAAATCACAGATATATTAGATATCTGTAACCCAAAACTACCAAACAGAGGTTCTAACAACTTTTAACTGCAGTAGTAACAACGGTAATTCATTTACCGTTCTTATTACTGGTAGTAACACTGGTAATAAACCAGCTATACAACCAAGTGAACCAATCTATAGTAGTCTGTGTCTCAGACATTCTCTTTCTCTCTTCTGTGAGACAACCAGTGTTGCCAACTGCACTATCATCTGTGTTGCTAGATCTTTTGCAAAAAGTTGCCAGATTCCCACATTATCTTACCTCAAAAAGGAGCTAGAAGTTGCCAAAGTTTATCACCATATAAATTCATCTAAAATCTAACTCCGCTTTGTGTTTTTGGGAATAAGTCTTCGGTTTTTTGGGTAGATCCATTTCACATTACAATAATTATGGTACAAACTGATGACTGGCTAACGCAAACGGCTAAAATAATACTTATGCAGAACTGATATGACATGTCAGTTCGTTCTTAGGTCGTTTACTCACATTGTGAGTAAACGACCTACGACAATAGACAAAAGTTGAGAAAACTAACAAAATTGTAGATGAAGTTGATCGTTGAAAAATTGCTAAAAAAGAAGCTAAATTTTCTAGCAACAACTTTTTAGAAATTGTAACTGCCAGGTGTGCAAAAATAGCTAGATCTAGCTATAAATAGCTAAGTTGGCATCAGTGGATACACGAAGTTTTAGGTAAAGGTGGAGAATGCACTCCTAATACCTATTTGAGTCAAATACCTACACATTGCTATCTCACTCTTCTGTGGTCGGAACTATCTTTCTAATAGGGTAACCCTCCATTTTTGACGCACATAGACACAGAGTAACCAGAGGGATAACGTGGTCGGCCGAGACGCTGTGAATGAGATGCATTGATCTAAAACGGCACGTGTTAGAAAGAGTCGTAAAGAAATTTCGATTTTTTTGGGTGTTGTAGTGTTTTAGCGTCAACAACGTCACTTTTGACACGAACGTACCATAGCAAATAGATTCGGTTTTTGCATCTTAGGTAGTCATACGCATTTTCATCAAAAAAAGAGTGCTTAAGTGTGGTTTTAGTAAAACATTAAGAATAAACTTACATGTGCCTGAGATAAACGCCAGGAAAACGATGGGGTACTGTAGCGTAATCGGCTGCAAAAGCAATAGTGTACGAGATAGCGGAATGATATCACTTCATCTGTAAGTTTTGTATAACATTTTCGCCGTAATCACTATGTAGGTAATTACACTGTAAACATCACTTTTTATATATTTTTGTTCGGATCAATCACTACACAATCGTAGGTATTCTGATTCTTTTGTAGTATTTTATCAAAATTTATCTTAATTTCATTGTGCATTATTAGTTTCACAATAAACGTGCTGCCATTGTAAGAAAATCTCCCTTAAAATCTCCCTATTTTATTTTTATACTTGACGCTATGCACACGCTAAGGGATTATGGCCAGCTTAATTTTGGCAAAATATGGCATATCATGTAAGATATTATCATTTACTTGCGTAAATACTGAAATAATATCGACAGATATCTTTTTTCGAAATTATATGACTAACCGTTGTTGTTGATATTCTGCAGGTTTCCATCTGATGGTGAGACGAAAAATAAGTGGGTTGCTGCTACAGGGCGTGCAAATTGGTTGCCAAGAAAGCATTCCCGTATATGTTCATTACATTTCAACGCAATTTACACATGTAGGTACACAAAATTTCAACTAAAATCGGAATCCAGAAAGTGGATCAAAAACTTGCAAGATTTGATTACAGACTTACAACGGGACAGGTGAAACTAAATAAAAGATTGTTAAAAAAGATGGTGAAATGAATGACGGATACCAAATTCAACAAAAAACATATGTGAAATGTATAGCCAAGACCGAAATACAGTTCATGCCTACTATCAAAACGTTGCTTTTAATAAATGTTTTTAATATTTTTAACGATTTTTTTATTACTGCTCAAAGAGTCAAAGTTAAAACTTAAAAATCACATTAAATTATTATTCATCAAAATTTGATATATTTACTAAATCTGTACTTGTTCGAAGCCCAATTTTTAGGAGACTTTCGTAACAAGAACCGACCTTAAGGAAACGCGTCGCGACGGCCAGTCCGTACGCATGTTGCGCGGCGTGCTGAGAAGCGACGTAAATCGACACGCCATAACCGACGGTCGGCATACTGGTAATAATTCGTATTTACAAAATTACGAGCCACGGTAGCGGGCTCGGATGATAAGTTAAATTGTAGGTCCTTTAACCGTTTGTCCATGTCAGAAGCCTTCAGGTCTAAAAAATCGATTTATCTATGGATTTTCCTACCAATAATGACTCAAAACAGTTCGCAAAACAAAGAGAAGACTTACTCACTACTCAGTGGTGTAAAATAAAGAAACGATGTCAATTACGCAATCCCCATAATTATCGGGAAGTTATGACAAAGGGTAACACAGCGAAATCACCATTCGACAACAGCGCATTACCTAGCTCTGTGATACAACCCGAGGGATAGTGCATGAAGATTTAGGTAAACTAAAACTTCATGGGATGGTGTCACAGCTCAGGGTTACCAGATGCCGAATTTTATCTTGTACTAAGGCTGTCAAATATCTCGTCCTTTCAATGCAAAATCTCGTAAAAGTATACATTTTAAAAATCTCAGACCTTAATTTAGGTACACTATGTACTATGACTAGCTAGCCTAGGGTAGGAATATTCCTTAAGATTAGGACAGCCAGTGAAAAAACATTTACTCTCGGTGATTCATATTTTTTTAATAATTTTACCAAAATCTATCAAAAATAAAACATTTTTTTAACCTATACCGTCCCACTCGTGGGCAAAGATCTCCCCCATTTCCTTCCAGAAGTCGCGATCCATCGCAACTTCTTGCCAACCCCTCTCGAATGAGTCAAGATCGTCACGCCAGCGCTTCTTGGGCCTTCCCTGGCTGCGTCGTCTTAAACAAATTATTAAGAGTGTTCAATATAATTGAACATGTATCGATTGCAAAACCGTGAAGATGCCGGAAACCACCGTCCGCGACCCAGATACGCCGGGCATCGACACCTCCGCGGCCAGAGCACGTGTGCTGACGGTGCTTCACACCGATACGGCACACAAATATGGTTTTTTGTATGTAGATTGTAAGTGTTTTAGTATATAAGTTGTTTAGTTTTAAAATAAAATTAATTATTACCAAGACCGGTTCTAATTCACTACCACCGGGAGAGCCCAACCTGAAGAAGCGAGGAAGAAACCATCATCTGGATCGAGAAGAGCCCAAAGGAAACTTGGGCGGGCGCCCAGCCAGCCGCTCCGCCCGCCCGCCTACCACGAGTTCCTCGTCCGCCCGTGACGAGCCGACCTCCGCCCGCTCTCCACCAAGCGTTGCTCCGCCCGCCCTACACCGAGCACTTTCTTCGAGGTCTACGTCCGCCCGTGACGAGACCAACCCTGCCCTACGCAGAGCGCCGCCCGAGCGCCTTCCACGAGTTCTACGTCCGCCCGCGACATGAGCATCTTCGCCCTACGCAAGCGCTGCCCGAGCGCTTTCCACGAGGTCTACGTCCGCCCGTGACGAGACCAACCTCGCCCTACACAAGCGCCACCCGAGCGCTTTCCACGAGTTCTACGTCCGCCCGCGATGAGAGCATCGCCGCCCTACGCAAGCGCCGCCCGAGCGCTTTCCACGAGTTCTACGTCCGCCCGTGACGAGAGCATCGCCGCCCTACGCAAGCGCCGCCCGAGCGCTTTCCACGAGTTCTACGTCCGCCCGTGACGAGAGCATCGCCGCCCTACGCAAGCGCCGCCCGAGCGCTTTCCACGAGTTCTACGTCCGCCCGTGACGAGAGCATCGCCGCCCTACGCAAGCGCCGCCCGAGCGCTTTCCACGAGTTCTACGTCCGCCCGTGACGAGAGCATCGCCGCCCTACGCAAGCGCCGCCCGAGCGCTTTCCACGAGTTCTACGTCCGCCCGTGACGAGAGCATCGCCGCCCTACGCAAGCGCCGCCCGAGCGCTTTCCACGAGTTCTACGTCCGCCCGTGACGAGAGCATCGCCGCCCTACGCAAGCGCCGCCCTAGCGCTTTCCACGTGTTCTACGTCCGCCCGCGACGAGAGCAACTCCGCCTGCCTTACGCTCAGCGCTGTGCCGACCGCCCGCTGCATAAAGAAAGAAAATGCTGCTTTTACTTTTCCTGGAGTGGCGAAGACCATGCAACACAAATAATGCATGGTTAACCAGCCATTCCAGCACCGATAAGGAAAGACGTCAGAAGCACTCCAGAAAATGACATCACAACTCTAGAACAACCTGAAGTTGCCATTCTACTCTGAGAGTTGGCAGAATGTTCAATATAATTGAACATGTATCGATTGCAAAACCGTGAAGATGCCGGAAACCACCGTCCGCGACCCAGATACGCCGGGCATCGACACCTCCGCGGCCAGAGCACGTGTGCTGACGGTGCTTCACACCGATACGGCACACAAATATGGTTTTTTGTATGTAGATTGTAAGTGTTTTAGTATATAAGTTGTTTAGTTTTAAAATAAAATTAATTACTACCGAAGACTGGTTTTGATTCACCACCTCCGAGAAGACCCCACCTGGAGCAGCCAAGAAGAACCCAACTACCTGGAGCAGCAAGAAGAGCTCAGAGGGAAGCCGCCCGCCCAGCCAACCGGCTGTGACCAGAGGCTCCACCGCCCGCCCTGCACGAGGTTTCTGCCCGCCCTACGCTGAGCGCTGCTCCGCCCGCCCGCCTTCCACGAGGTCACGTCCGCCCGCGACGAGCCGACCTCCGCCCTGACGCCGAGCGCTACTGAGAGCAGCCTCCACGCACCGTCCAGCACTCCCGCTGGACCTAACCCTTTCCCTCCACTGCGGCATAAGACACCTTGTAGCCGTTGCCATCTGCATCGTTCACGTGAGCCTGCGTGAACGGCAGTGGAGTATCATTCCCTGCGCACATTGCACGACGTGCGTATCCCTATTACCTTCCCCCATTCCGCTTGTTGCCTTAGGTCGCCGGCAACAGGTTTTCCCGTACCTATCTGTATATATGTATATATCGCTCTATGGTTAGGGCTAGGTATCATAGATAGGTAGGTAGGTTAGCTAGGGACCCAGTGGTGAGTATCCTTGTATAGGAGAGTAGGGGTCTCTAACTTAGCTAGGGAAACCGTAGGGAATAGGTAAGTACTGATTTGAGTTAGGACCTAGTAGGGATAGGGTCCTGTAGGAAATCTAGGGAATCTATCAATAGGTACTAGTTTGACATTGTCATACTAGATCGTAGGGTCTTGTAGATAATGTTAGGTACTACAGATTGATAGGCTCCCTCTTAGAAACTTGCAGTTTGACTGTTACAGTACTCAGAGCTCACGCTCTAGTGCTTTAATAGTTTCATCAGGCGTTTAGGTAACTGCCAGTAGCCCATTGGCAGGTAGCTAAACGCTCTGAAAACTGTCAAGTCGCAACCAACCTAGAGTAATACAGATTTACGACCTGCATTGCTCTGGGTATTCCGTCAGGCGTTAGAGAATTTAGTAGTCGGCGACTATTATTTAACCTAACGCCTGAACAAAGAGTAAACAAGTCGCTCATCACTCCATACAAAGGTCGGTAGGTAATCACACCAGTGAGACCAGTGTTTGCTGTTGAATATCTAAAACTAACATTTATATCAATTTTTCTTTACAAAATGTATACTTATTGCTAATAAAACTGTGAAAAAAAATCTACACTCAAATGATATAAGCCTTGGAACATTTTAATTTTGACTCAAAGTTTTTAGGAAACTTTGGATGCAATAAAAACACAGAAGAACTAAACTGAGTATTTTTTTAAGAAAATAGCGGCCTAGTTTATGTATTCGTTAGTTCAAATAACAATTTTTTTAAATAAATTAACTTTACTGTTCTTTTATAAATTACTACGGAGAAAACCTTATGCGCATTTAGAACGCAGCTGTAATTATAGGTACTTTAAAACAAATAAAAACAAAATTATATTGCAATAGGTGCACACGCACTATATCTACTGTTTATAATCGAATCTATCTCTTCTTCAGACAATACAGCTGAAATATGATTTATTTAAGCTACGCCAAATCAGAGTTCGTGCTGTCAACTTGTTGCACTCTCAGTAATAAATTTTGTAGGTACTTGCTACTTACTAGTACATGAGTTTTATTTCTTAGTGATATGTAATTTTAGGGGTTTTGGTAAACTCATCTTCGTTTATATTGTATAGTTTTTTAGAATAAATTAGTGAATTGAAAAAACAACAAAATTAAGAGTTTAACAGAAAACAGGGACAAAAATGTGAAAACAGCAAATCTACTGTTAGGGAACAGTGACTATACGCGTAAACTTTAGTGTAATAATACATCTAGCGGGTATTCCCGGTCAACGATTATAGATATATTTAGTGACGAGGTAATGAATCTAGTGATGTGTTTAGTTGAGTTTGTAGCATGGACATATATTCTTTAAATGTTTTTGATTTGTATTAACAACACTGTTAAAATCTCGTTTCTTGTACAGAGACTGCTGAATCTCGTTAAGATACGAGCTTTCTCGTACATCATGGCAACGCTGTCACAGCTATTTCAAACCAGAGAAATGATGACACAGATCTCTAGTTTGTGCTGTGACTGGCGCTGGCGCCCTGTGAAATACCACCTTGGCAACACTGCTGCCTATGGCTGATAAAATTATATTTACCTATATCACCTAGCTCTGTGTTTCACTAATATAATTATAGCCGTAGCTGCTAGTGTAGTGTAGCCAACTCTACAGTGTAGATTTACTGTTTTTTCGATAAATCCCATGAACGTACAGGCCGAATTCAAAGACCTTGTATTTATATCAAGTACAAGATCTTTGACCGAATCATACAGGTCGGCGGATATGAAGTTCACGGGAAAACATTGTCGAATCAACAACTGAAACAAGCCGAACGCTGGGGCCGATCGTGCCTCACTATCGCTTGTCCGGTGCTCTCGCTTGCAAGTCCCGCCTAACCCACGGCGCGGCTTCAGGATCTCGTGACGTCACACGCATAAATCCGTCGCGGGGCTTTTTGGTTTCGTGCGGTGATCAAAGAGTACTATATATACGGAGAGCGGTGGCCGGTGATGTTTAAACATCCATAACTCCGTCATTTATTAAGATAATCGAGTATTTTATTCACTGTACATCATATAGTTCTGAAGTCTTTAAATGTATACAATTATTTTTATTTTTTATTACAAAGGAAACTTCCTTCTACTAGCTAGTCCAGCGGCTTTAGCAATTTATTTAGCATTTAGTTTAGTTTGGGAAGTGGAAGTGGGAACACTAATGGCTGCCCAACCAAATACAAAAATAAGAAGCTGGCAGACAATACATTTTTATTTATTTTGTATGTAGGTACCTAATTGAATTGCCACGATTGTTGAAAGAAACTTGACGTGAAAATATCAAAATGTTTAGCTAGTTATTTTAGACTATTTTAAAAACATGTAGATGTAGATACATGCTTACAGTGTTTCACTATCAAAGTATTTCAAATTCAACGCTGAGAAGAAACTACGTTACCTAATTTATAGTTACCCACCTCAATTTAAATATGAATGGTTTCATAGCAGTGCACTGTGGTAAGTAAAAGAATAAAATTGATGCTAAACTTTCAAGTAATAGTCATACCACAAATGTTACGCATGCTTTAGCCCATGTTTAACAGTACAGATTGCACAGTTAAACAGTGTTTAAATCTTTTGTGGTAAGGCGGTTATTGTTTATTTATTTTTTGGTACATACTTTTTCGATTTGTTTTTGCCACCACAACCATGTTTTCGGGATGTCTGCGGACTTCTACAATTAATTAAATATTCACATGTAACTTGTAATTTTATTAATAATGGTTAGTACCTACTCACACCATTCTTAATGTATTTCAGGGGCAGGCTATCATAGTGACTCTCTTAAAAAAGAGTACAAAAAGACTTGCTATGTAGCATGTAGAAGGGCAGCAGAAACTCTGAGCCAAGGAGGTAATGCTGTTGAAGCTGTTGAAAAGGCTATCATAGGTAAATAAACATTGTAGAGAGAAATGAAATTATTTGTTATGTTATATCTGCCATGAGAGCTAATTCCAAATTTCCATTTCAGAGTTAGAAAATAGTCCACTTACTAATGCAGGTTATGGATCTAACCTTAGCTGGAACGGATCAGTGGAATGTGACGCTTCAATCATGAATGGACAAACACTTCACTTTGGAGCATGTGGAGCAGTTTCTAATGTTTGGAACCCCATATCTTTAGCCAAGCATTTATGTTTAAAACAATGTGACAATCTGTCTCTTGGCAGAGTACCTCCGTGCATACTAACAGGAAAAGGAGCCAAGACCTGGGCACAACGAATGGGCTTGGAAGTAGTAGATGATCTCAAAATGATATCCACCAGGGCATTCCGAAATTACAAACATTGTAAAAGAAAACTAAAACGATATTCAATACAAAACGACATCAAATTTAGTCCTTTAGACACAGTCGGTGCCATATGTGTGGACTCTAATGGGGTTGTGGCCTCGGGTGCTAGTTCTGGTGGAGTTTCCTTGAAACATGAGGGTAGAGTGGGCCAGGCAGCGTCATTTGGCAGTGGGGTGTGGGCTGTCATGAGCAGAGATGGCATACAACCTTCTATAGCTGCTTGCACCTCTGGTTGTGGAGAACATCTCATTCGAACACAGTTAGCCAAGAACACAGCTGAGAGCTTATTAGACCCAACACCTACATTAGGTCTTGACAAGTGTTTAAAGGAGAAGTTCATTAACTCGCCCTTTCTGTGGGATGTGCCAGAGAGGTTGGGAGGGACTTTGGCTTTGAAATTTGACCCACAAGTGGGTGAAGGTGAACTGCTGTGGGGTCATACTACGAAAACTATGTGTATTGGATACATGTCCACACAAAGTGAGAGACCAAAGGTGTGTTTATTTAATAATAATAGCAAATTTTTTTGGTAAGCAAAAATAGTTATTTGGATTAACAGTTGTCAAAAAGCACACTAAAAATATTTTGTATTTCACATTTTATTAGTCATTCCAATGATAATGATTCGTAATACTCAAAGGAAGCACATAACTAGTTTTTTAAATTAGCCAGCATACTAATAAAAACTCTCACTAGTTCAGTTCAGATAAATGTAACTAAAATTAATAAATTGTTAACAAACCAACGTTACTCTGGGTTACTGATAATACTATGGTTACTATCAGTAACCCAGAGTAACGTTGGTTTGTTAACAATTTATTAATTTTAGTTACATTTATCTGAACTGAACTAGTGAGAGTTTTTATTCTCTCTTGTTCAATGGTTGAACAAATGAGAAAAAATCACTAGTTCAATCGTCAATACTCATCAGTTCGACGATTGAACTAGTGAGAACAAACCCAGCTTCAGCTAGTGTGGTAAATACCAGGCGGGTAATATTTTTACTAAAGCTACCTACTTTAAAAAACTGACCAAATAATTATTTCACTGACTGAGCATTGTACCTACAGTGAAACGTTTAGTGGTTCCCTAAAGTAATTTTTTTTTTTACTAATACTAAGACTTTTTTTTCAGTGTATAATTTCTCATCTACCTCCAAAAGTGGAGCCTGGAAGGAAAGCAGTGGTATCTGGGCATCCATTTACTGTGCCAATACAACCTTGTCCAGTATTACAGTGGGAAATAAAGACTGACATGAATTGCAATGGATCTCTTTAGTAGCATAGATTAGATTGACTTATAGAAATAAGACATGTGATTAAAACTTATGATGATATTTAATTGTATTATTACTCAAAATATTATCAATTACTAGCGACCCTCCCCGGCTTCGCACAGGTGTATTATACTTATAAACCTTCCCCTTGAATCAATCTATCTATTAAAAAACCGCATCAAAATCCGTTGCGTAGTTTTAAAGATATAAGCATACATGGGGACAGACAGCGGGAAGCGACTTTGTTTTATACTATGTAGTGAAGTCTCATTGTTAATCATTTGGCCACTGCTATACCCGGTTGGTTCCCGGTCGTCCCCACCCTATCCAGTTAAAAAGTATTCTTATTCTTTCTAGGCAATGAGTTTTATTTAAACCTCATTGTTTCTAGCCATGATTGTTTCAGTATATCTAGTGATATATACCTAGTTCAATATTAATCATGCTTAGATAATTCCTTAGATCAATTATTGTTCTCGCTACGATCGTGAGACCAATCATTAATCTAAGAATAAATAATTCATCATAACATCTCTTTCAGAGTACCTATACTAAGTGCCAAACAAATCAGCGGATAAGAAGTTAGCCGCAGATGACACCTCGCCGTGATTCGCTAATTATTGCGCATGTGTGCACAATGCCGACACCGCGTCGCGTAGTGTTGAGTGCGCGGGAGGCATGAGGTTGGCGGGCGGGTGTGCCCCGGCGTCTCGTCTCTCTGCCTCCCGCGCATACCTGTATTTCGGCTTTTGCGCAGCGTTCTGCATATAACTTCCCATCCGCCGATTTGTGTGGTGCTTAGTATACTAGTTTACTTGTTGGCAAAGAAATCCTCATCTGCTAAGGTACAAAAAAACATTAGTTGAGATTTCTGATTTATTTAAAAAAAACTGTACTGTTGATAAGTAGGTATTCCATACATCAGCTATTAATATAATTATTATAAATTCGGTGAGAGGCAAATGATAAGTACTAAAAATAATGTGCGATAAGTACCAGTTAATAATTAAAAACAATTGACAGCAAATAAAATTAAATATGTAAATCATGTAATATTTACAGCTACTTTATATATTTGGTAGTCATAGTGACAACATGATAAAATAATCAATACTAATCAGAATTTCACAGGAACAGCACCAGATAAAATTTTAGTAGACAATATTTTTAGCTAGAAGATTGCAGAAATAAAAACAAATGGTGCATTGTTATAAGATTGCACAATTCACACTTACGATGGCGGAGCCGCGTACGCGCGCTACACGCGTTCAACTTGAAGGTATTCCATCAAAATCTTTGTATAGGCCGAATTAAACTGTGGTGCTTGTGAAGTTAGCTACAAGCTGCGCGAATTCCCGCTCCATTTCGCAACTGACATATGAATTTGCTACTGCGCAACGACTCGCCTAAGTTCGGCCTATGACATTATTTTTAGTCGCATAAATTATATTTTTAGTTCTATGCTTCATCTCACTCTTACTTTATTATGACTACATATACTATAAGTAGGCATAATAAAGTTAGCTTATGATATGCCTCCTTTTCCTAGATCACGCATACTGTCAGTAAATACACTAGATACGACGGTTTTGAAAGTATCTACACAACATCTTAAAAAAAAGCAGTAGGCAGATGGCAGCCTACTGTTTTATTTAATTACCTCTTTAAAATAGTTGTGTATTAAGTACCGATTTTTACTATTGATTTTCTGATAAATTACTAAAGTATCTAATAGTACCAATTAATAGGGTAACAACCATTTCTAAAATAATACAAGGCACTACATTTTGAAAATACATTTAGGTAAATAAATATGAACACTGAACTTACAAAATGTCATTGATCAAGTGGTACTGTAAATATGATTTTTGAGCAATTATGTAGGTACATAAAATGTCATGGAAGTAAAAGAAATTAAATTCATGATTATATTGTAAGCAATAAAGTTATTTTTACAGAGTAAAAAATTAAAAGTACCTTATTAGAGTTATTATCATACAACCAACAGGTTAAATTATTTCATTCATAGCGACATAATTGTGAATTCATTAAAATAAATAAACATGCATAAATTCATTGAACAAGTCATAAGTTAAAAAAAAAATTAGTACTGCCGTACATAACTATTATGACATTAGGTATATTTTGTACGTAAGAAAATTATGCTTAAGTATACTTATGCACTGGAAACATAACTCGTAAAACTAATTGTCACAGACTCACTGGCAAGGCACATTCCACTCTCACTCTCGCTCTACCCTGCGTCAATCATCCAAACTCTAGATATCCAAACATGACAAATATTATTTATTTACAAATAGTTTTTAGCCTCAATATCAACGGGAGTATATTATAATGATAATAACTAAATAGCAGCCTGATTCACATTTCTCATCTCAACTTAATCTTTGACCAAATTTTTTCCCAATAGAGGGGAGTAAACGGTAAATATCAAAGTTTTAAAGCTGAACAATGTACACCCGTGTCACTGCAAATACATTAAAATTAAATGCCAAAGTAATACTGCTGTAAATTAACCTTTATCACATCTCTACTCGCGCCAATGCTGCCAATCAAAATATGTATAAAAGTACCAATATTCAATCACACTTATCGATTTTACGTAATAATATCGATATCCAAGGCATCTTCATCAGTCTGTTCACACATTTCCATCTACCCATACTATGATAGTCATTAAACACATCCATACTCATACCAGATAGCAGACTCCTTAGAATTGTCCGATTTTTCTGGCCGATTTGTAGATCTCCTATCATTCCTCATTTCATCTCTTTCTTGTACATTGCTTTCGTCGGTAGGTCGCGGTTGTTCCATCGATCTTTGTATATCGTTCGATCGATCGTTGATACTTTGACAGGCGCCGTCGCCGATTACTGTGGAAATTCTGTTGTATACTAAATACGTGGGATTCTCTTTGATGGGTGTACTTTGCGGCTTTGAGTTCATGTTTACATTGGGATCGTCATCAGCTACGTAAACTGTGCGCCGCGTGCCGGCCGTGCCAAAAGTAGGCGTAGTCGCTAAAAAAAGAAATCGACATTTGTAACTGCATCAAATAATGGTACAAATACAATTATAGGTACAACAGAATGCTTAATCTGCAAACTTACGTTGGGGAAGTCCAGTATCACCATCAAGACCTTGGAAACTGTTTCTGTGCGAAGATGGAGGGACTACCTTATGAGGTCTTCTCCTCAACGAGGCCCTGATTAGCGCATCATCTCCACCGCCACTGTGTATGGAAGCCGCTGACAGCCTTCTTACAAAGTTGCTTTCACTTGTCAATCTCGACGAATCGAGACTCGGAATGGAACCAGTCATGTCGATGTTATCCGACTTCTTTAAAAGCTTGTCGTCAAATCTCCGACTGAAACTAGAATCTGAACTGTGCCTCGGTGATTCTACGCTAGGATTCGATGACCCTTGATCTGGATCAGAGTTTTTAGACATTTTCTCCATATCTTGGCTTCCAGGGTCTGACTCTCCAGATTCCGAACCTGCAAGTGTCAGCTGAGATTTTGATCGACTTGCGTCTTCTATTCTCTTGTTGTTTCTGGTCGGTACTTTGTTTATTAGGTCGGTGCCAGCTTTGCGGACTCGTTTTACGAAAGAGGCACCAAAGCCACGTCTTTTAGTTGTACAGTTATCCAGCTTTTTGTAATGCTCCATGATTTTTTCCTCAAGTTTTTCTTTTTGACGGCACAAAGCGTTAACTCTGTCTGCAAACATTTTTTCTTCCTCGTGATAATGTTGTTTGTCTTTTAGGGAGTGGGCCAGCAATTCGTGATATTGTGTCAATAGTTGAGATACATGATCCATCAGGGATCGTCTATCAGCATCCAGGCTTTTGTTCATTTGGATCAACATCTCACAATGTTGGTTTGTTTTATTTATTTCTAGCTCCATACTGGTGATAACTTCTCCTTTAGTATTAATTTCGCCTGACATTTCAGTATTTCGTAACTTGAGCTGTGTTACTTCACTCCTTATGTTTCTATATTCTTCCTGCATATTTCTGTACTCATTTTTTAATCTATCACTTGCTGTAAAGAGATTTCTAAAGTCATCTTTGAGTTTTGAATGCTCTGCTCGAAGATTGGTTAAATTTCGCGATTCTACTTTGAGATTTTCTCGCTCTTTTTCAAAATCTGTTACTTTCTTTTCGACAGTTGATAATTTTTCTTTCAATTCTCTATTCTCAAGTTTTAGATCTCTAATAGTTAGTTTAATAGGTTCCCGTTCACTTAATAATTCTTCATATTCAGTGTTTAACTGTTCATGAAGAGTTTTTAAAGCTACTTGATCTCGCATCAAATTATCTTGTTTATCTTTTAGTACTTCGAGTTGTTTCATAATTTCTTCTTTTTCTGCTGCTAACTGACTATTAGCTAAATGCAATGTCATTTGTTGAGACATCAATGAACCATTTTGAGAATTTAATGTAGCTATATTTACTTGCAACTTAGCATTCTCAGCTTGGCTGTTTTCCAAAGCAGCTTGCAGAGTAGCTAAATCTGTGGTAAGTTGTTCGATCTGAGGGTTTATGAGGCTATCGTCGTCACTAGACTTTTCATCATGGTTACATTCACAAGGAACCAGTTTCATAAGATTAGCTTTAGCTGCAATTTCACTTATTAGCGTCTCATAGTCTGTGTTTGTAATTATTCTTTCCAATAACTCTTCGACATTGATATCTTTGTTGATTATTTCAGATGCATTGATTCCAAGCTTATCCATACAATATTTCAATTTATCAAAATTTACTTTCTCTGAAATTAAATCTTTTTGCAATGTTTGAATAGTCTCAGAATCAACTTTCTTTTGAGACTTAAGTTCTTGAGCCTTCTGTTCCAAGTCTTTGACTCTGTTAACAATATTAAGATTTATTTCTAATTCCTTTGCTAGCCTTTCAATTTCTTTCTTTTTAAGCTCTATTTCAGTGGTAACTTTGTCAAGAGATACATCTTTTTCTTCTACAGCCTCTCTCAATTTATTAACCTCTCTTTGAAGATTATGGGTATCTCTTTCACTGTATGTCAGCTTGGTTTTTAATTCTTCACTCTGAATTATAAGACTTGTAACTTTGTCAGCTTCTGGTTTAACTATGTTTAGTTCTTTTGTTCTGGAGTCTAAGGTTTTTTCTAAATCATCAGCTCTTCGTTGGATCGAGTCACATAGCATTTGAATTCTCTGTTTGTCTTTCGTCAGTGATTCCAAATGTTTCTCAAAGTCTTGTAATTTATTCTTTTCAGATTCACGGTCTATTGCTTGTCTGTCTATGAACGTTTTCTGACTATCCAATGAGTCTTGTAATTTTCGATTCTCTTCTAAAGCATTCTTGAATACTTCTTCCAGTTCTGAATTCTGAAGCATAACCCTATTGCAATTTTCTTGTAGCTGTTCACATTTTAGTGTTAATCTTTTCTTTTCTTTTTCTAATTCTAATATTTTGTCACTGCTTTCCAATAATGATTGTTCTCTTAAACTGTCAATAGTTGAAAGGAGTCGTTTGTTTTCCAACTCAAGTTTTAAAGCTCTTGCTTGTGCGTTGCTAGTTAATTGTTCCGATAAACTATTTTCGCCTGATTCTAATGTGCTCTCGCATTCATTGTCGGTATCGAGATTACTGTTGTTGCTTTCGCTCAAAACGGATTTCGTGATGTATTGTAAATGATTATTTTCTTCTATGAGTTCTTGGATTCTCTGTTGATCAGCGTCTCTTTCCTGAAAGGAATCAAATGAACCATTATAAATTAAAAATATTTATCATTGTATTTCGTTATTTATTGGTTGTTTGCACTTACCAAAGCAATATCATTAGCTTCTCTCTTCAATTTAATCATAGCGGCTTCTAAAGTAAGACACTGTTCTGCTCTCTTTCGTGCCCTCTGGAGTTGTTCTTCGAGAGCATCCCTGGTCTCCATCAAGGCTTTGTTGTCCTCTCGGAGTTCAGTTACCCGTGTTTTGAAATACTCTGCATCCGCGAGGCGATCGCGATATCGTTGTATTTCTTGTTCTAACCTGAAAGATAGAGCTGTGTAAGAACAAACTCAAAATAGTTATCCACAAATAAATTCAGAAACCCGAACCGATTCGACTTACCTGTCACACCTTTCAGCCTTTTCTCTTAAAGCATCTACTTCATCCCGATAACCGGATGATTTCCTGGCTTCGTTGAACCACTCCTGGCTGTCAGCACGCAGTTTCGCCAGGACCAACTTGGTATGCTCAAGTTCTTCGCGACACTCAGACAGCTGCTCTGATTTTTCTTCCCTGTAAAAAATACATTGTCATAGAGCAGCCATTCTCAAAGTGTGCTCCACGAAGCTCTAGAGTTCCACAAAGCCTCTGTGGAGGCTCCACGAATATACTGCTGATATTAATGAGAGAAAAAAATCTAGCGACTCCGAAATGTTTCAAAATGATAGTTATATTTGAAGAATTTGACCCAATATCTCACTTAATGCGCGCTTCTTCCGAGACATTTTCCGAAGAACAGAGTACAACATATATTTATCTAGACACAACATATATTTGTCCAGCCAAGTCAAAAAAAAAAGGAACTGGCGACGCGACGTGTGTAATATTACACGAACTATTTCGAGCCACTTTTGACCCCTTCATAACTCGAAAATTATTTAACCTATATGTATGAAACTTAACACATTTATTAAAGTTCTCGAGCTTATCTACAATATAAAATTTCATTATCTTTGCTTTGACGGTTAATGAAATACATATTAACGTTTAAAAACCGGGGTTTCATTGACTGATTCACTCACTGGCTCACTGACTTATAGATCAAAAACCTAACCCACTTCCAGATGACCTAGAAACTTGATATTTGGCATCAAGGTAGGCTATCAGGCATATACAAAGGAAAAAATCTAAAACTTTGAACTTTTACCCCCCAACCCTATATAATAGGGGATGAAATGTTGTATGAGACTTCCACGAATTTTCATGCTATAAGTCTAAAAATTGATATAAAGACTCCCTGCTAGAAATAATAAAACACGTATTTCAGGGTTTTATTAAATCAGCCCCCAACCTCTAAAATTGGGGGATGAAAATTTGTATGTCACTTTCTTTCAGGATTCTTAATAACCCCCCCCCCCCCCCCCCAAACCCTAAAACTGGGGGATGAAAGTTTGTATGACACTGTTGCAAAGTTTGATGCTAGATGTCCATAAATTGATAAAGGGACTCTTTATTACAAACTAGCAGCGCCCCGCGGTTTTACCCGCGTTGTGCCCGTTCCCGTGGGAATTTCGGGAATTTTTATACATATAAACCTTTCTCTTGAATCACTCTATCCATTAAAAAAAACCGCATCAAAATCCGTTGCGTAGTTTTAAAGATTTAAGCATACAGACAAACAAACAAACAAACGAAAATAGCGACTTTATTTTATACTATGTAAGGATATAATCAAACACGTATTTCAAGATTTTTAGTAAATCTCCCCATAACCTTTAAAACTAGGAGATAAAAGTTGGTATGAGACTTCCGCAAGTTTTGAAGCTAGAGATGTGAAAATCGATAAAATTACTCCTTGTAGTAAACTACAAAAAGAAGTGAAATCCAACAAAAACATTTTCATGTGAAATGAAGCCAAGTCACAGTTCCCACTATCAAAAAGTTGTCAGATCTCACGTAAAGCCAAGCTTCTAACTCTACACGCCTTACTCTACAAGTCCTTACTTCACAAACTCTACACCTTAGTCAATATATGCGGCTTGGCTGTTTCGCTAATTGCGCATGGGCGTAAAGTGAAGATTAATTCGTTAATTCTGTTATACAAACAGTTCTTGTTGTAGTTAGGGCTCCGTGAAATATTTTTCTTTCCAAAACGGTTACGCCACCAAAAAGTTTGAGTCTGAGACTGCTGTCCTAAAGTAACATTTTCAATAGTTTGTTTAAATTTTTTGAAACTGTAAATTTTAAACTTACAGTTCTTGTCTTTGCTTCCGCAATCTCGCCTTCCAATCCGCTAACTCCACAGCTAGGTGCTGGCTGTCGCCGTTGTTCTGGTTAACGTTCTGCGTCGATCTGCTCTTTCCATTTTTATTATCAGTCTCATTCTCACAAAGTCCCTCATGAAGGACCAAGGAAGCCCAGTTCTGGAGGTAGTGGTCTCGTTCTTTCGCCAGACGCCGCATGTGGTTGAACATCGTTGGAGACTGGAACAGGTCTATGGCATCTGGCGTGAGGACTACTGTCTGCATGTCTGTTACCTGGAATAGATGTTTATTCATGTTAGAAATACATACATATCGCCATGCCATCTGTTTACCGTACAACGCGACGGTAAAACGTATCCAAGGACGGCCACCAACGAAATGTACGAATATAAATAATAATAACACAGGATCACGTTGGATGCTAGCCGCGTTCAACCGCTCCTACTAGAGATCTATAAGGAACGCTTATGACTGATATCCATCTATTCAGCCTGTTCCACCCACTACTGAGTATAGGCCTCCTCTCTTTCTTGCCATTCTTTCCGGTCCTGTGCTATCCTCATCCATTGCCTCCCGACAAGTTTGATGACGTCATCTGACCATCGGACTGGTGGTCTGCCTCTATGTCTTCGTCCTTCTCTTGGCTACCACTCGGTGACTGCCTTGGTCCAACTGTTGTCAACCCGTCTAGCCAAGTGTCCTGCCCATCTCCACTTTAGCTTGGCGATGCGTGTGCCTACGTCTTCGACTTTTGTATGACTGATATGATGATGATGAATAATAACATTTAATTTGTTGTAAGTTGTAGAAAAGTACAAAAGATATTGGTATCAATGTAGATAGATACTTACGGCCCCCCTATTACCATAACAAAATAGCGTGTGTGACGTTATTCAAATTATACGCGCAAGACACACGCACTCCTATTTACTTTGCTTTATTTGGTTCGGAAATTATATCACAATGTAAGTAACATGGTTACTATTCCACAAACTGTAACATCATTTGCTACGGAAACACGTAACGCGATGGTAATAAAGCACTATACATATTTTAAAAAGACTAAAATAGACAGGCTAAAAAAGTTATTTTTGAAAATCTAATAGGGAAACATCAAACTTGAAGTGCTTTCGTTTGAAGAGCTGATTGCAAGAGCTTATGTTCTGTATAATAATTTTGTTGATTGACGACTTCCGGAAAGGAGATTATAGCTCAACACGCGGATTCGATTACGATTTCCGCATTATAATGAACGATAACTAGGTGGAGAGGAAGGCAATAAATAAAATCTAAGTCAAGCAAATGTATTTTGGCAGCTTTTTAGCTTCTGGTAAAATACGGTAAAACGTAAGTGCGTTACTTACGTTTTACCGTATTTTACCAGATGTAAAAGCATGTGGAAAAATCAAGAAACTCCCTAAGTGCAGTATTTTTTGCCTATGTCATTGAACAGGCTTTTTAGGGTTCCGTACCCATAGGGTAAAAACGGGACCCTATAACTATGACTCCGCTGTCCGTCTGTCTGTCACCAGGTTGTATCTCATGAACCGTTATAGCTAGAAAGCTACATTTCTCACAGATGGTGTATTTCTGTTGTCGCTATAACAACAATTACTAAAAACAGAATAAAATTAATATTGGGGGACTAATAAGGGGGACTCCCATACGACAAACAAGAATTTTTAACCGTATTTCGCACGATATTAATAATGGTAACAGGTAGATAGATGCTTGAAATAGGTATTCACCGAATATTTAGTTGTATATTCAATACAATAATTAAAATAAAATAAATATATAAAGGGGGCTCCCATACAGTATGGAACCCTTCGTGCGCGAGTCCTACTCGTACTTGGCCGATTATTCAAGTATCAAAATGACAATAATCTAACATTCCTTTTTTCATAATATTCTAGAGTATATCACATTCAAATGCATTCAGTCATATCATAATGCATGGAGTAAAATAAGAAAAGAAATACACCAAAATATTGACATAGGCAATGAATGCCTAATTAATTAATGTGACTCTATGTATAATAAAGTAACTGAGTCATGGTATAGTTTTTATGTAAAGTTGGTAGTGTATGATTAATAAAAACATTTACAAATTGAGAGGCCATTAAAATGCGTAAATATTAACTAGTGAAGTAAAAAATCATCAAGTAGCGGCATGCCATGGTCAAATTACTCAACATACTTGTGAAATTTGTCAACTCCATGCTAAGGTCGCTAACTTTGACTAACCAAGGACAAGATTACTATCTGATATGACATCAGTCTGTTTTTTTACTAGCGTAATTTTATTCAACAAAATAATTGTCATTCATACTTGACGGTTCCTTTTGTGATTTACAATAGGATGCAGACTATTTTGCTATGTAACATGTGGAATAAAAACTGGCTGATTATGATTCTTAGAAGGAAATCTGTAGGTTGATTTCTAATAGAACTAGGTATGCTATCGCTCCTTATTGCATTTGACAGAATGAAATAATCAACTTCATAGTTACTGTTAGTTACCTACATAATAGTAGTTTATGCAACTGTCATATAATGAAGGGTATTAAAACACGAGTGTGAGTTTATGCAGTTGCATACACTACTTTATCTTCACTAATAAAAATAAAAAAAAACATATTGCGAAACATTAAATTCACGCGGACGTGTATTGTCACAGTGAACTTGGCGCCATTAAAATCTAACCAATGAGAGCGCAGCTGCGCGCGCAGGGCCAATCAGGAGCGAGCGCGCGATGTTATAATGAGATTTTACGATATCGATGTGGATATTATAACATCATGTGAAATTGCTTAAATTGAGTGTTTTGTTGTCTGCGCTATAACAGTAGTCATTATAAGTCAAGTATTGGAAACATAAGTAGAATATTACAACATTAGTGTAGATAAAGGTTTTTACACTTATGTGATACTAGCTTCTCACTTACGGCGAACTTCGTTTCACGCAATCACTCACTGTCACTACATAGTATAAAACAAAGTCGCTTCCCGCTGTCTGTCCCCATGTATGCTTATATCTTTAAAACTACCCAACGGATTTTGATGCGGTTTTTTTAATTGATACGAGTGATTCAAGAGGAAGGTTTATATGTATAATACACCTGTGCGAAGCCAGGGCGAGTCGGAAGATCTTTATTAACTATAGCCTATGTGTTATTCTGATGTATAAGCATTACTATTGCAAAGTTTCATCTCAATCCGTTCAGTAGTTCCGTGAACGAGGAACAAACATCCATACGGTATACAAACTTTCGCGTTTATCATATTAGTAGGATTTTATACATATAGATTCATAGTGAAAATATCGACCCCACTAGGAAACCATTGCATTGGCATGCCTGACTCATAAGAAAGACTGAAGTGCTATGAATAGCACCAGATTTTGACCTAATTATGAATATACTTTAAAACAGAGTACAATATCAGAAAAAAAGCGTGAAGTGGAGTCCCTACCGCGCGGAAGAAGTGAAACTTCGACGCAACAGTTCTTTCATACCCCCTCCATGGTAGGGTTAAACATTTAACGCAACCTTGTTGGAAGTCGCATTAGAAGTTTCACTTCAAAAAGTTGTTATAAAACAAATGGTCCTACAGTAAAACAGACAAGCCCAAGTAATATTTTCAACTTGATAGTTTATCTTTGACTCGGTATCTCACATGTCATGGTTGGCCGATTCCTGTGCCCACAGGCATCATGTGGGTGACAACTTATGTGGCGTGACCACTTAGGGTTACAATCAATTTTACTGCTCCTTTGTTTTCAAACTAACTTGACTAGTAGTTCTCGAACAGTAGACCTCGCGACACATCTCTTTAACTAAATCTTCATAAGCCTATATCTCGACTCGTTTTTGACTGATTTGATTCATACTCGCAAATTTTATTAAGATTTAAATACTTAACAATTTTGCCAAATATTATCGAAATCGGCTAATAAACAGCATGACAGCATATTTCTCCCCTTTTTGAGGGAAATAAATAGTCTTTTTGAAGTGGCACAATGCTATTGATTCAAAATATTGGCAAATAAAAATGATATGTAATCATTTTTAATATTTTTTTAGTTTGCTTTTTTTTAAATTTATTTGTTTGTTTAGGTTTGTAAATATAGTATAGTAGTGGTAATATTATATGGTTTAGTTTACAAAATGTTATTTAAGTTTTGTTGCAATAAATATTGGCACAATAATCCAATTAGGTTCTTTTTGGTACTAGAATGATAAACTGATGATATTAATAAGTTGACTTATGGACCATGGGATACATTTTTACAGCAGAGCTGAATTCAGTTAGATTGTAAATAGTCAACATCTCATGATTTTAGAAATAAAACTTATTTTTTTAAATTCAATTTTGATTAAGACAAAATAGGTATATTTCATAAATACTTTCTATTTTATACCTTCAACATTAAAATGGTACTACAGTGAACAAAATAATTAATCCTTTATATTTAATTTTTTAATAACTAATATCATCTGAGAACTCACAACCAAATAAAACAATCATGCAAAAAATGTGACACTGTAATAGAAAAACCATACCTGTTTTATGCACTCCACAATGTTATGCTGCAATTCAACATCCAGCTCTTTGATCCTTGTGATGAAAAGCTCCTTATTGGGGCACTGCACAGCCGCACCAAGCAGCAACAATATCAGCAGCTTCATATTTTCGAGACCTTCTCGGGAGTCTGGGGCCTTCCCTAGGCATATACATTCCGGAACCACTAAAAGTGTCATCCCCAATTCTTCCTCAAACAAGGCCTTGACATTTTTCACAATTGCATCAAAGTTCTTAACTCTACCCAGGATCAATGCCTGGTCTTCTAGGCCGGCTAGTTTTGTGATATGGAAAGAGGGCTCCGGGTCTATCTGGAGGTAGACCTGGTGGAGAATGTCTCCATCGAATAATGATGGATATCCGGTTATGCATTCTGGGTTCGGTATGCTTGACTTTAGCTGGAATTAAGATATAGTTTTATGAGAAATCACTGGTCCTCTTATTTGTCCGGGATAAAAAGTAGCCTGACACTCTCAAACTTATAATTTACACCTATTCAAAAATCAAGTTGGTCCATCACTCTAACGCTGCATGAAAGAGTTACAAACAAACATATTTTCTGATTTATAATATTACTAAGAATATCATGAAATATCTAAGAAAAAATCTCAGAAATATATCGGTCTATATTTATTTAGGCAACAGATGTTGCATCAAGTGTAGATTTGCACATTTGATTAAGATTATTGTTTTGATCGTACAATTTAGAAGCAAATCAGAAAGATATTCCATTTTAGACTTGATTATTGAAGAACAAAGTGAACCATGGTCAATAATACAAGATATGTACAGAGCACAGAGCAAGCAAATGAAGAGGAGAAAACCTTATTTTACGCATCCTTGCAGGAAGCTATTGCCAGAGATAGGAAGCTCTGGCAAATTCTAGAGGAGGCCTATGTCCAGAATGGACAACCTAGTATTTAAGAAATAGAAACAAGAGTAATGTTTTGTAAGGTATACTAGTGAATAAAGGCTATTTTATTTTTTCAATTTTGATCAATATTTTTGACTAGCTTACCAACATGAATTTTAATTTACCTAATTACTATTTAATTACTCAATAAAGCAATGGCAATGAGGAATTATATTACATACATTTTCAATAGTTGAACAAAATATTTTTTTAAGCATACGGAAGACTTGGTAGCAAAGCATTTAATTACACAATAAAGCAATGGCAATGAGGAATTATATTATATACATTTTCAGTGGTTAAACAAAATATTTTTTTTAAGCATACGGAAGACTTGGTAGCATAGCATTTAATTACACAATAAAGCAATGGCAACGAGGAATTATATTACATACATTTTCAATAGTTAAACAAAATATTTTTAAGCTTACCGAAGACTTGGTACCAAAGCATTTAGGCTTTAGCCAAAGAATATATAATAATACTACGTATAGAACGGCCACTCGTTACCCCCCACCCGTTTGAGTCTTCCTCACTTCCACCCCGCGCTACGTACCGCATCGTGTACTCTGCGCGCGGGCTGCACTGGCCGGTGGATTTTCTAATAAAAACTACCTAGACTGTGACAATAGGGAACACTTGTACTGTGTATGGTTGAATATCAATGATACGTAACAAAACAAGAAATTTTAATGTTTCCCTAAGGATAAATAATAGGAACTTATTTTACATTATTTGGTAACTTCCTCTTGATATTATCTTACAAAAGAAGTAGATCGGTTACTTTTTGTTAAAATGCTTCCAAATTAAGTAATTGTTATACTTTTTTAAGCACTAGATTAATATTCATTTTTGCAAATTAAGTACGCAACTGTCTCACTCACGCGGCATGTCGTCACGTTGTGGTGATCGCTGACAGCCATAGACGTTCCGCACACAAATGCGCGTGTAGCGACCGTGCGTAAGTGTGTTGTCTGTGAGTAAGTACTGTGTAGGTGTGCGTAAGACAGCAGATTTTGTATGAAAAATCGCGGAGTGTCCGGGCTGTGCTTTAGCTAAGAAATGATAACATAGACTTAAAAGTCACTGAAGTAGGTACAATACATTTCTAGTGTAACCATTTCTTTGACTTGATAATTGCCAAGAAAGTTATCTATTCACATTAGAACAGATACACGGATTGCATTTCCCTTTCAGATTGTCTACATTCTACTCAATAACAATGACTATCATAATTATCTCACATCTGAGAATTGAGGAAATTATAATGCAATGTAGATTCTATAGCATTTATTCTCGGTTGAATAGATCTCTTGTCAGATAAGTACCAAATGACTGTCTCAACTGTCTGTGAAGTAATAAGCCCAGCAGCTACAGCTTATTTTCTCATTGATAAATTCTGTTGTAGGCCAATGAACATCCGAAAAGTAAGAGTTCGGTAATAATCTTCATTGATCTAACAGTTGATTCAGATACTTATCAACCAATTCCGAAATATCGTTAATAACACAAGATCATTCATACGGAACAAGTATTTTGTCTCACGGTTCACGCAGGTAATAAAAACAGAGACACGGTTCGCTGTGCACTCACCCACGAAACCAGAGGCCCGTTCAAGAAGTCTTCGATTTCGGTAGCAGATGCGGCCATACTTGCCGTGCGTTAGGAAGAACGCAATCTACTCCTTTGTAACTGTTCCGTACGCATTTCATTGAAATTGCAAACAATATTTACTAAACCATACAATTCACACAACATCTGCGATACGAAACAATGAAACCACCACGACACGATTCGATTCGTTCGTCAAAAACTGTAGTTACAGAGATGAATTGTATCTATCCACACACACGTATCGATAGTTTTATTGCCCACATTTTGTGCCTCCGCGCCTTAGCTTTACAAGTTTACACAACAATTGTTTCCAATTTTAACCTAGATTCTGAGCCTTAGTGTAGACGTCAAACGAGTTAGACATCGAATTCCTACTTAACGCAACTTTACTACGCATGAATCTCATGGTATAGGACTTTCATTTTACATTAAACTTACTTATCGATATTTTATAAAGGTTACTGTTCATCTCTACAATGTTTTTTAATTTGAAATTGACAGCACGCTAAAAATGACAACACATTAACTACAGATAATCAAGTTTCATTCAAATAATATTAGTACTGGCTGCTGCCAGTCTCAGTGCTCTGAGACTGATGATTGATGATACAGCTTGATGATGATGGTATAGATTTAGAACTCTATACTTGTTTTTAGGGTTCCGTACCCAAAGGGAAAAACGGGACCCTATTACTAAGACTTCGATGTCCGTCTGTCCGTCTGTTCGTCTGTCTGTCTGTCACCGGGCTGTATCTCATGAACCATGATAGCTAGGCAGCTGAAATTTTCACAGATGATGTATTTCTGTTGCCGCTATAACAACAAATACTAAAACGAAAATAAATAAACATTTAAGGGTGGCTCCCATACAACAAACCTGATTTTTTAGACGTTTTTCGCTCTATATTAATAATGGTAACAGGTAGATGCTTGAAATTTTCACAGAATATTTAGTTTTATATTCACTTCAATAATAAATAATTAAAATAAAATAAATATTTAAGGGGGGCTCCCATACAGTACGGAACCTTCCGTGCGCGAGTCCGGCTCGCACTTGGCCGATTACTTTATCTGTTACCGGATCAATACTATTGTTCGTTCTTGGTTATCAGCGGATTCAGCGGGCAACTCAACTGATAACAATTTTAAAAACATTTTATTTTTGCATTTTGTATTTAATATCAGTTATCTTTGTACTCTTCATAATTGCTGTGCCACAATTTAATTTCATCAAACATATTTAATCACCTACTTATCACTAATTGTGAGAAGTAAAACTGTACAAACCCGTGTAAAGTTTACATTTCGTTTCCATAGATTTTATTGAATTAATAAAAGAATTGATAAATTCTACACCATTTTAATAATATAAACATGTTTAACAAACAGTCATCAAATAATAAAGTGAAATTTCAAGACCAACAACTGGACGATTATGTACTTGAGGTGAGGTAATCTTTAATGTCTTACTTTGTACCTTGTTTTGTTTGTATCTAACTACTTACTTATAATCAAATATTAAGAAATAAAAGAATTGGCCAAGTGCCAGTCGGGCTCGCGTACAAAGGGTTCTGTACCATATGGGAGCCCTCTTAGCCCCATTTCAAGCATCCACCTGTTGCCAATATTAATATCGAGTAAAGAATGGCAAAAAAATTACGTTTGTTGTATAGGTGAATCGTTATTTTTTTTCGTTTTTAGTATTTGTCGTTATAGCGACAGCAGAAACACATAATCTGTGAAAATTTCAACAATACAATACAATATAATTATTGACATTTCATAGTAATTACATGTCATAGTAATAATAATTAATTAATTCATTCCAGTCAAACTTACATATCAATTAAATTGTCTACTCTAATTCAACTGTCTAGTTATAAGGGTTCATGAGATACAGCCTGGTGACAGACAGATGGACTGGACAGCGGAGTCTTAGGAATAGGGTCCCGTTTTTACCCTTTGGGTATGGAACCCTAAAAAGCCACCCTTAGTATTCTGCTCTAATCAATCAATTAATGATGTTTACAATAAAATTGCAATAAAATCTTTATAAATTGTGAATACAAGATGATATGTTACCTTAAATATTTTTTGTTTGTGTGTATTATAGTAGCTATAAGATACCTATAAAAAATACGAATTGTGTAATATATTGCACACCCGAAATGGGTACGACTACTTATCTCATAATTTTTTAACAACTTATGTACCAGTTTTATTCTTGTTTTGAATAAATATTTAGTGTATTTCCGCTCTGTCGTAGTCATATAAGTTAAGGGTACTATTCAAAATCCAAATTAAATCACAAACAAAATTAGTAATTAATCATCAAACTGTATCATGGTTCGACTATGGTTAGGTCAGGTTAGAAAAGCTAGGCTTAGGTATGTTTACAAAATATGAATGAACCTGAAACAAAATTTTTAATTAATCCGTTTAAAATAATAAAAAATTATTAAACCTGTAACAAAAATAGTGATTAGTAATCTATTTAAAAAATGTAGTAAACCTGAAAATAATATTTAATTAATATGTTAAAATTACAAATATAATTTATTTATAAAAAAAAAAAAAAAAAAAATGGTATAAAATAATTGAAAAAATACTTAGTCAATAAATAGCACCCCTATTCTTACTGTACTCTATTCGACACGTGTTTCGCCTCTAAACGAGGCATCTTCAGGACGTGTTGACTCTTCGAGCTCACTCGCAAGAAAGCTCTTCTTGCGAGTGAGCTCGAGCTCGATAAATAAATTATATTTGTAATTTTAACATATTAATTAAATATTATTTTCAGGTTTACTACATTTTTTAAATAGATTACTAATCACTATTTTTGTTACAGGTTTAATAATTTTTTATTATTTTAAACGGATTAATTAAAAATTTTGTTTCAGGTTCATTCATATTTTGTAAACATACCTAAGCCTAGCTTTTCTAACCTGACCTAACCATAGTCGAACCATGATACAGTTTGATGATTAATTACTAATTTTGTTTGTGATTTAATTTGGATTTTGAATAGTACCCTTAACTTATATGACTATGACAGAGCGGAAATACACTAAATATTTATTCAAAACAAGAATTTGAAGATGAACTTCCGCAAAGTAACGCCTGATTCAATAAACTATACCAGTTTTATAGCAATAAAAACGATATTCTGATTCTAATTTTCAAGTGTTGTAAACTAGTGTTATTTCATACAGATTATTGAGACCCATTTATCTTTCAGAATTCGGTTCTCAAAAGCAAATTACAAAGTAAAATAGATGCACTCTCCATAATGAGTAAAGAATTGGACAAGTGCAGTATGGAGCGAGACAGGTATAAGGTGTTGGTAGAGCAGCTAAAGTGTAAAAAGTCTGTTGCTCTCAAAAACCACGAAAACAGCAGTGTTTACCGATTTACACCAACCAATACTATCAGTGGAGGGGACATGCTCGCAAAGACACGAGAGCATAACAACATGCTTAAATTGGAGGTACAAATTTTTATTTTCCATCTTTAATGCTCAGACCAAACAAAAAAATCATGACGGAACATTGTGAACAGAAAAGTGAGGCTGGGTTTTTATACATGTGTGAGTGCGTCGGTGTTGCGCCGACGTAGTTCGACTGACGAGCCAAGGCATAGTTTTACCAGCCTCACTTGTATTCTGTCTTGATTTTTTTATTTGGTCTGAGCTTCTATTTATTTTCTAATTAATGAGAAGGTAGAAAACTTCCCATATACTTACTTCATACCATTAATTTCACAAATAAAAATCACCAGCTTTCAAATGAAAAAAATGATCATCAAATCTTCTATGCTTAAAAAAACTTAATTAAAAAAAATTATCGGTCAAGTACGAGTCGGACTCGTGCACGGAGGGTTCCATACTGTATGGGAGCCCCCCTTAAATATTTATTTTATTTTAATTTTATTTTTCATTATTGAAGTGAATATAAAACTAAATATTCTGTGAAAATTTCAAGCATCTACCTGTTACCATTATTATTATAGAGCAAAAAACGTCTAAAAATTCAGGTTTGTTGTATGGGAGCCCCCCTTAAATATTTATTTAATTCTCTTTTTAGTATTTGTTGTTATAGCGGCAACAGAAATACATCATCTGTGAAAATTTCAGCTGCCTAGCTATCATGATTCATGAGATACAGCCCGGTGACAGACAGACAGACAGACGGACATCGAAGTCTTAGTAATAGGGTCCCGTTTTTTTCCCTTTGGGTACGGAACCCTAAAAAAACAAACAAATTAATGCATTTTCTTAAAATTGACTAAAAATTGTTCTACCTATAGTTGTCATTCAACTTAACTAAGTTCATTGATCTATCTTATCCTGTGTTTTGTCAGGTGGAAATGCTGCGAAGTAAGCTAGACGAAGCAACAGGCGACATAGAAGCTCTAAGGAAACAGTTGCAGAAGAAAGACACTATACTAGATGAAAATTTTGGCAGCAAGAAGTCCACCAGTTCATGTTCCAATATAGAATATGAGCAGCTAGTACAAGACTTAGAAAAGTTCCAAAAAAAGGTATAGTGTAAAATTATACCTCTGCATTTTTATACACAGACTAGCTGTCCGTCCCGGCTTCGCCCGGGTGCAATTGGTTAAAAAACCAAATAGTAAGGATCCCTATTTTTTTTTTCAATAATATAGCCTATGTTCACCGGTGATAGTGTAGTTTTACAACAGTGAAATAATTTTTCAAATCTACTGAACAGTAGTTTCGGAGCCTATTCGATGCAAACAAACAAACAATCAAATCTTTCCTCTTTATTATATTGGTATAGATATAGGTAATACATATAACACTATATAAACGGCTTATAAGTGCATTACTGCTAAAATGAGTTCTGTTAATATTATCTCTAAGAAAGCTTTATAAAAGTGTAAATATTGTTACTAAATTGACTGATTTATTTCATACTTAAAATAATTTGAAAAATATAATATATTTAAATCCTCATTGTCACTAATATTCTTACACTTTCAGTATCAACAACTCCAGCTTGACTACAGAGCTACCCTTGACGAAAAAGAAGAGTTGGTATCTGACAGAGACTACTACAAAAACAAAGTGCAGCGATTGAACCAGCAAATCAGCTACATTCTATGCAACAGGATAAAACCTCAAAACGATAGCGACAGCGACCCTCCTAAACCTATCGTAGATATTGACGCTTTAGTTACTGAAAACAAATATCTTCATGAGAGAATTACTCAACTACAAGTTGAAAAGGAAATCATTAAACGCACATTGACTAAGTACAAGGTTTTAGTTTTATATAATTGTTTTTTGCCAAAAATGCCATAACCGACTTCAACCGTGTACAGAATTCGAATAGTTCGCATGGATCAATGTATCATTGATGTACCTAGTAAATTTCATATTATTGTTGATTTTACAAAAACGACTCGGCCGACACCAATAAAATTTTGAATGGGACTACCTCTGAAGTTTGATCTAGCAAACAAAAAAAGATGCATCAAAATCGGTTCCTTCATGATTGCCGGAGAAGGTAATTGCGTAACATACAAAATAAAACATACAGTCGAATCGAGAACCTCCTTTTTTTGAGGTCGGTTAAAATTATCTATAAGTACTGAGGGTAACGGATGTAGATTAAACCAATGTTAATTTTATTTTCAGACACTACTTGATAATAGGAATGATAATTATTCATATTTGAAAAAAGGAAATAATGTAATGACTCAAAGGCAAGGTATGAATTACCTAGTTCACAACTCTGTCTATAATTTACTTTAGATAATATTTACCATTTATTACAAGCTTTTATTTAACTTGCAATGGATGTATAGGCCGCGTCACACAAGTTGGCGGAAATGAAGTTAGCTACAAGCTGCGCAATATCCAATCAACGTGTGAGCTTCAGTCAGGATTGGATATTGCGCAGCTTGTAGCTAACTTCATTTCCGCCAACTTGTGTGACGCGGCTTATACCTATGTAAGTTCGGGTGGAATCTTGCAAGTTATATAAATTTGACCAAGATCGCGGTTTCCGATTGAGCTGAAATTTAAGCATATGTATATCGCGTGACAATGTAATAATATGGTACCATGGATAGGAACTTCTGTACTAAACGATACACCCGTCGTGTTTGGGTACGTTTTACTTGTCTTGGCTAGTACTGTGCTGCTATATTGATATCCAGGATCTCAAAAGCTTGTATTTTTTATAATAATATAATTATTTTTGATTGATTGATTGTAATCCCTCATCTATTCACTCTATATCAAAAAGATATTTGAGAAAAAGAATCTTAATTTAGTTCTTGACTACCCAAAATTCATCATCATCATACAAATTCTTTATAACTCACTGCTGAGTATTGAGTATGAGAGATTTAGAACTCTTAGTCATACCGTAGGCCACCTAAATGAAATATAATTAAGAATCATTCTAAGCTTGATAAGCAGAAGATTGATGATAATTACCTAAAATTCCCGAAGAAGAGATTGCGTAGTTCTTTGTGGAAATATACGCGCGCGCCGACAGGCTCTATAAAACCGTTTACGCGCGAAAAAAAATGTGCCTATGTATTTTTTAAAAACAGTTTATGTAACTAATTAATTACTATTTTATTGTTTCTTTCAGTTTCGTTCCAAGTTACATTCTAGGTTGTTTCTCAAATCTCAAAACAGGTCTCATATTTTTTAAGAAACTATGCAGTCTCATTTTGAGATAATCATAATTAATGAGACTGCATAATTCCTTAAAACTTCTTTTCGAAAAAAAAATTTTTTTTCTCGCATAAATGGTTTTATAGAGCGTGTCGGTGCGCGCTTTATTTCCCACAAAGAACTACGCAGTCTTCTCTTCGGTAATTTTAGGCTGAGAGATGAGATGAGAGACTGGCGGCGTCTACGGCGCCAGTGTACTGTCTCCCAGCCTTCAAAAGTAGACACTCCGTTATATCCTTGACCGTCTTAATTTTTCCAGCTCGAGAATTCCTAGAAAGAAACATGAAACCCGGAGCTAAACAAAATTCGGCGGGTGAACTTAAATCGCTTTGTTTTGGACTTTTCGAAGCAATGAATGACAAGTCCATAGCTCTACAGCACCAAAGGAAAACTAATCGGTAAGATTTTACAAATGTACTTGAATAATAAAAAAGATATAGCGCCATTTGCTAATTTGGGCTTCTAGTTCAAAGCCTTGAGCGGAAATAAAATAAATAAATGAACGCTGCGCTTGCCGGTACGTGGTCTCCACTAGAGAACTTTTTGACCCCATCGCATCGGTCATCTGTCCACCGTGCTATGTGTCCTTTGCCCGCTGCCATTTCAACTTATCACATAGTAGGTATATTATGAATTATTGTACTACTGAAAATTAAAAACGTCGAGTTTTTTTCTATTAAATGCTCGTTATTTTCCTCAGGATATTAGCCAATAGAATAACAGAGCTCGAGAAAGCATTGGAGAGTTGGTGCAACGGCCAAAAATACATACCAATATTTCCCTCCCAAATGTTGCTCGACGAATTCTTTCCCGACGCTGGCTCTGTCAAATCCGAGTACTCCAAGAAAACTTCGATTGGATCTCAAGATATTAGCGAGTCCAATAAAGAAAAATATCTTGAAAGTGATGAGGATTCTAAAGGGTTTTGCATCGTACCGTCAGCCGACGTCTCAAAGGAATTTGATGGTGACAAAATATTTAGCTCAGAATACAAAAGTATGACAAAAACTGAACTGCCTGAAGAGCTGCAGGAACTCGTTAAAGAAGCACTCGCTGAATTGAAAATAGCAGAGTCTCTTTCTGCTTGAAGTTAGCTTAGGCTGAATAATATTTCAGTCAACTTTTGTCCCGTCAAATGAAAACTATTTTCTAGTGACGATATCTCAGTTGTTGATTTGCAGCTGTGGTTAAGTTCTAAGGCCCTTGGAACGTTATTGTAACTTTATGGACTGCATTATTTTGTCTAATGCAATTCCAAATTCATCCATGACGAGCTTCGAGCAAATATCTCTAGAGTCACAATCGTGCAAAAAAAGTGAAAAAGTGTCCGAGCCAAAACCCTGCCAAAGCTGCG
The DNA here is from genome assembly GCA_964007245.1 of Hypomecis atomaria. Lineage (NCBI taxonomy): Eukaryota > Metazoa > Arthropoda > Insecta > Lepidoptera > Geometridae > Hypomecis > Hypomecis atomaria. Next base: position 11,988,908 of record OZ023291.1, read on the forward strand.
TAGTGGGCATGCTTTTTAGTTAGTCGCATGGCGATTGCAGGCCGACTACTTACAACGTAGCGCGATGCCAAGTGCTCAATTAGGCGCTAATTAGGTGACATAACGTTGAGATTCGAGAAAACGGGTCATTGTTAATATTTAATGTAAACATCTAAGTCCGTATGTATATGTATTTAGGGACTGTGGCTCTGTAGATATTTGCTCGAAGGTGACGAGTTTTTCTCATAAGCAGTAAAATTGTAGCGTATTTCCTCATTTGTGATAAACAAACCAAAGATACATTCCTATTATAAAACGAAGTCTAGTCTATTGAAATAATTAAGTATCTATATCTAGTCTTATTGAAATCTTAATTTTGCTTTAATATAAATTATTTGACAAAATCAGTAAATATTTGTGTTTAACCTGGTATTTTATTTGCAACCTAGACAAAAACTTACATGCATACTCGTACCTAATAATAAGAATGGACATCGGGTTTTGGAAAGAGATAACCGTTTGGTTAACGTCACGTGCGTCTGTCGCTGATTTGTCCAATGATAAAACAGAAATCGCCCTACAAAACCGAAATTAGCCTATTCTCTTCCCAAAAGTCGATATTAATGTTACGATAAGGGTTCTTCGATAATCAGTTAAAATGTAAATGCCTATTATTCACTCTGCACTTTATTGCACACAATCACTTCACAAAACACACGACACAATTTGTTTGCACAAAATAAACACTTCACACTTGCACCGATATTCACTCAAACTAGTCACTAAACACACTTCACAGTCACTGATCACTTGCAAATTTCGCCTCGGAATGAAACGAAATACTGACTCGAACGAAAGCTTATTGCTCCGACATCCCAGTCTCGAATCTACAGAATGGAGACTTTTCTGTTTGTAGACGCTATTGTGTTAACAAAGTAAACAACATGAAAGTTCTCGAAACCCTTCTAAGTCACCGGGCCAGATGGGATACACTCAATAAAAACACCAAAAAGTTACTGACCAAAAGACGGTAAACAAATAGCCGCAGCTTTTGTCATAGTTACTACGCGCCTACGCGGAAACAACACAGCTTACGTCGTTGTTACTGCGCGCGCCTACCGCGGTTGAATTATTTATTAGGTATGTAGTAGGTTAATAGTTTTAATTTTAGAGATGAGTAATTAATAGTGATTGGTGGCTGACATTAGGAATACTAATAAAAAACTGTGTTACAGAAAATAGTTTATTACAACAAAATACAACCAATGTTATTGGATTTGAATTGGATTTTTACTTGCTAATATACTCGTAATAACACACTATACATAAACTCATTAACATAATATTAATTGACAAGTAAATAAAATAAACACAAAAAACACAATCTAGAAAAACCTCGCTAGGGTTTTTGTATGTTATAATGATATTCGATTTTAACTGACACTAGAGTCTTTTTTATCTCTTATTCACGAAAGTGCAGTACTCTTGCTAAATAATTTAAATAATTATAGTCTCATTGGTATTTTGTACCACAGTTAAAGGTAACATACAACTAAGCAACATATTAAAAAATAATGATATTATATAAGTTAATTAAACGCGACTCCGACATAAACGCATATTTGGACCAATGAGAGAAAAGAAAATATTTTCTCTATACTTCCGCCAAATTCGATGTGAAATGTTTACCAACAAAGCGTTGCCTAGCAACACTGACAGCAGGTAGGGTTATCACTTCAAGACAGTGTTACGGATATCAGAATTTCTATAGTTTGTCATATAAATCGTCCAGACTTTTCGTAATTTCAATCGAAAAGTCATATTTACTATATTTATAGATCAATAGCAATAACAAATTGCCAAGAAGTGAGTTTTAAAAGAAATCAGAAGATTCAGTAATTACTTACATCGAAATTTGCATCAACCCTAGCCATTTTTAAGTTTGAGTGCAGAAATCTCAAACAATTGGGAACTTTTTTATTTCTACATACTATTTTTCTTATTACATCACGAAAAAAGTACTTTTTTCGATTACAAACTTATCATTGCAGCTGAGTCACGTACGTATCTATAAGGTTAATCAACTGCAAAGTTCAGTTTGTCGTGACATTCATCCAATGTTGAAGTCGGTTAATAGTTTGAGTTATAGTACCTAGTAATGTTTTAATAGTTTATGTAAGTACCTACCTACTTACATGCCAGTACGGAAGCCTTGGAGTGCGAGCTTAGCTAGTTTTTAGGGTTCCGTACCCAAAGGGACAAACGGGACCCTATTACTAAGACTGTCCGTCTGTCCGTCTGTCTGTCTGTCTGTCTGTCTGTGTGTTTGTCACCGGGCTGTATCTCATTAACCATGATAGCTAGGCAGCTGAAATTTTCACAGATGATGTATTTCGGTTGCCGCTATAAAAACATATACTAAAAACAAAATAAAATAAATATTTAAGGGGGGCTCCCATACAACAAACCTGAATTTTTAGACGTTTTTCGCTCTATATTAATAATGGTACCAGGTAGATGCTTGAAATTTTCACAGAATATTTAGTTTTATATTCCCTTCAATAATAAATAATAAAATTAAAATAAAATAAATATTTAAGGGGGGCTCCCATACAGTACGGAACCCTCCGTGCGCGAGTCCGACTCGTACTTGGCCGATTATTTATAATACAAAATCGCGTTAAATATAATCGAGATGCATATAGTCGATACGATTTGGCGCTCTTGTGTACGAGCCTTTAGATCCCTCTCTCATTATAAACTTACAATAAAGCGAGTGAAGCCACGGGCAGAAGCGTGAGCAATTGAGCATTAGAAAAAAAAGTTCTCTACCCCTGCTGTTAGTGGTTGCTAGGCAACGCTTTGTTGGTAAACATTTCACATCGAATTTGGCGGAAGTATAGTTCAGTCAACGGTAAATTATATAATATTGCTATTTATCACCAACGATTCAAATTGTAAAATAAGCCTTCATACATTAAGATTTCGCAATAATTGCAATCTAAATCAGTTAAATCATGTAGGCGAATTTAGGTCACATAGAGAGCGACGATTAAGGTACTATTTTTCCAAATAGTACCTCAATTGTCGCTCTCTGCAACTGCCGACAGAACGTGCAGCGGCGGATACAAACTAGTAGTCCAGCTGTGGCCGACTTCATTTGTTTTGGCCATAGCTGCACTACTAGTTTGTATCAGCCGCTACACGTGCTGTCGGTAGTTGCAGTTGGCAGTTGGTTCCAATAGAGAGCCGGTGAAGAGCGAACTTTATCGATGTTATAATCAAATGAGACATATTTTTTTATCAATTACTATTTATATACACGCCTATGATAGCTTGCTTATCAGAAAGAGTTTATGGCTATTTTTTTACTAAATTAATAATATTTCATGGGCGATTTTTTGCAGGCAAGCCTATATATGATTAATTTTGTTATATCTTCATTATGATACCAATTTTGACTAATTTTTCATAATTGATCATAGCTTCTTGCCAGGTAGCCATGAACAAAAATAAGTAGGGAAAACCTACCAAGGCATATTCTCGACATTAAAAACTATCAGTTTTATCAGTTGGAATAAAAATGCGCTCATCACGTTGTTTGACTAGGTGTTCATGAGCTGTCATCGAAGTTGAGCAACGTTCAGCACGGTCAGTCTCCGGATGGGAGACCGCGGGTGGCATTTACAACTGAGCGTTACCGTGGCTCGGATAACGTTAAATTGTGGGTCCCGGTTTTAACTGTTCAGCCATGTCATATGCCTTCAGGATTCAGCCATGGACCACATACATACGCTGCGGCAAGTCATACAGAAGACCAAAGAGTATAACTTGCCTCTTTGCTTAGCGTTTGTGGACTATGAGAAAGCCTTTGATTCGGTCGAAACTTGGGCGGTGCTCGAGTCTCTCCAGCGATACCGGATTGACTATCGGTATATCGAAGTGTTGAAGTGCTTGTATAATAACGCCACTATGTCGGCCCGAGTACAGGAAGAGAGCTCCAAGGCGATCCCTTTAAAAAGAGGCGTAAGACAGAGAGACGTAATTTCTCCGAAACTGTTTACGGCTACTTTGGAGAACGCCTTCAAGCTCCTGGAATGGAAAGGATTCGGCATCAATGTCAATGGCGAATACCTCACTTAACTTCGATTTGCCGACGATATAGTAGTCATGACAAAATCGATGGGAGAGCTCAGCACGATGCTCGAAGGCCTCAATCGGGTTTCTCAACAGGTGGGTCTTAAGATGAAAATGGACAAGACGAAAGTCATGTGTAATTCCCATGTTGTACCCACTCCGATTTCTATTGGGAGCTCGGTTCTTGATATCGTTGACTCGTACGTCTACCTAGGACAAGCAGTCCAGTTAGGTAGGTCCGACTTCAAGAAAGAGGCCAATCGCCGAATCCAACTCGGCTGGCCAGCGTTTGGAAAATTACGTAACGTCTTCTCGTCCGACATACCTCAGTGCCTCAAGTCGAAAGTGTTCGATCAATGTGTGTTGCCAGTGATGACTTATGGCACTGAAACGTGGTCTCTTACTTTGGGCCTTATAAATAAGCTACAAATAGCCCAACGAGCTATGGAGAGGGCTATGCTCGGAGTCTCTCTGCGAGATCGAATTAGGAATAAGGAGATTCGCAGAAAAACCAAAGTTTCCGACATAGCCCAGCGGATTGGCAAGTTGACATTTGGTGACAGTTGGGCAGGGCACATAGCGCGGAGGACTGATTACCGAGGGGGTCGAAAAGTTCTCGAGTGGAGACCACGTACCGGCAAGCGCAGCGTAGGACGTCCACCCACAAGGTGGACGGATGACCTCATTAAGACCGCAGGATCACGCTGGATGCAAGCCGCTACCAACCGGTCTTATTGGAGATCCATAGGGGAGACCTATGTCCAGCAGTAGATGTCCTATGGCTGATGGATGGATATGCCTTCAGGCGGCTTAAAAACTCTGACACCAGGGCTAGCCACCCAGCCCATACGAATTTACTTACTGATAAAATAAACATTGACAAAAAAATCGATTAAATATAGTCATGAACACTTTTCGAAAGGCAAGCTATCAGAGGCGTGTTTGTAAATAAATAATACTCTATAAAAATACCTCATGTGGTTATCGAATAAGTGATGGTCGTTCATCCACGTCTCTCCCCCTACAAATGTCACCTTTTGGAAAATGCTCTACGCAGGGCATTCCGTAGATAACTATGTTTTAGTAAACAACCAATCATAGATATTGATTAAAAAATGTCGACCACTGCGATTGGTCGATCACAAGGCCGTAGCTGTCTGTAGGACGCTCGAAACTGGTATCTCTACAGAGCGGATACTCTACTAATAAATAATTTTTGTCAAGTATAAGCGCAGAAGACACGGCTTTAGATACAAGTAATAATTACTTTCGATTACGGGCTAAGCCTTTATAAATGCATCATTTTATATAACTTCAATCATATTCTCAGTCTTATCTATACAATCGGAATTTGAACCTTAATTAGTAGGTTATAGACTTATACCAATATACAATAGTGTATTTATATATATTTATCGCAGACTTGATTTGCTACTTAGGAAAATAGAGAAAGGGCCCAATTCTATAAATTATAACATTTCTACATAAAATTATAAGACTATCAAACTTAATGGCGTCTGAAATTAGCTACAAGATGAGATAATCCCCACTCCTTGTGCCGCTGATATATGAATAAATTGTTACTTCGCAATGACTCGCCATGTGTTCACAGACGGAATTAAGTTTATTTAAGTTTTATTCGTCCTATACAGCAGGGGCGTTGCTTCCGCCATATCAATGATGCGGACAAGGTTACAGAGGCCCCTAACGTGTAACCCCCTATGGATCTACTCATGTCTTATTGTTGAAGTCCCCCTTACTAATTTATTTTGATACAGGGCCCCTAACAAGGCATGCTACGCCACTGCTTTATAGGTAACTAGAAACACGCTTTATGGGTCTTAGTGGGACCATTATTTACTATTCACTGGGGCCTGAAATCATATCAAATTGTGGTCAATATGTTCAACCTTTTTCGGAGTGGCTATGAATCTTTTTATACAACATCGGTCAAAAAAAGGTAGTATGTTCACTGCACAGTGGTCGGGCGGCACTCCTGCTCGCTGTACCGCTCATACGATTCCAGCCCCTCAAAATACGCCCTTTATCTACTATGGTAGCTCAAAATACGCCCTTTATCTACTATGGTAGCATCTCACCTAAAAATTGATTAATTGATAAAATTGATTGTCCTGAGCTACTTAGTAAAATATCCCTTAGAGCCCCCAGTAAGATCATTCGTTATAACCCAATAATTAACACTTCTTCTGTTAGCACGAACTACAGGCAAAACTCGTTCTTATTGCGAGCTAGCGACCGTTTCAATCATTTGTGTAGGCACATTGATCTGGATTTGTTCTGCACAAGCATTCACTCGGCTAGGCGGCGCTTGAGCAGAGAGTTTTTTCTGAACTAAGTAGGCACTAACTTCTCATTTTCAAAATTATATAGCGTATTACTTTGTGTTTTATAGGCGTATTATTTGTTTTGAATTATATTTATGTTTCGTAAGTTTATTCTATGTTTTGTAAGTTTATTTTAAGTTTATTCTATTCTTGTAAGTCTATTCATGTCTCGTAAGTTTATTGTATGTTTTGTTGTGCGATTTACCTATGTTTTTTTAAGTTTATGTTCCCACATTGTTACTAAATTAATTCTAAACGTGAGGATCTATAATTAGCGCTCTGTATTTTTGTTATGTTTTTGTTTATGTTTTTGATGCTGTTGATCCTCCTATTAGTTAAATAAATAAATAAATAAATCTCGCAGCTGCATTCAGGATGAGGCTGTCGTAGGTAAAGGGCGTATGTTCACTGCACAGTGGTCGGCCGATGCTCTTCGCTGTACCGCTCGTACGACTCCAGCCCCTCTTGCAGCTTCAGGATGAGGCCGTCGTCGATGGAGGGCGTATGTTCACTGCACAGTGGCGGTGTAGTGGTTGAGAGCGGCGGCGGTGTGGTCGTGCAGCGTCATGGCGTCGCTCCGCTGGCGCGCGGCGTGCACGAGGCGCGCCAGCAGCGGCCGGTGCTCCCTCTCGCTGTACCGCTCGTACGACTCCAGCCCCTCTTGCAGCTTCAGGATGAGGCCGTCGTCGATGGAGGGCGTATGTTCACTGCACAGTGGCGGTGTAGTGGTTGAGAGCGGCGGCGGTGTGGTCGTGCAGCGTCATGGCGTCGCTCCGCTGGCGCGCGGCGTGCACGAGGCGCGCCAGCAGCGGCCGGTGCTCCCTCTCGCTGTACCGCTCGTACGACTCCAGCCCCTCTTGCAGCTTCAGGATGAGGCCGTCGTCGATGGAGGGCGTATGTTCACTGCACAGTGGCGGTGTAGTGGTTGAGAGCGGCGGCGGTGTGGTCGTGCAGCGTCATGGCGTCGCTCCGCTGGCGCGCGGCGTGCACGAGGCGCGCCAGCAGCGGCCGGTGCTCCCTCTCGCTGTACCGCTCGTACGACTCCAGCCCCTCTTGCAGCTTCAGGATGAGGCCGTCGTCGATGGAGGGCGTATGTTCACTGCACAGTGGCGGTGTAGTGGTTGAGAGCGGCGGCGGTGTGGTCGTGCAGCGTCATGGCGTCGCTCCGCTGGCGCGCGGCGTGCACGAGGCGCGCCAGCAGCGGCCGGTGCTCCCTCTCGCTGTACCGCTCGTACGACTCCAGCCCCTCTTGCAGCTTCAGGATGAGGCCGTCGTCGATGGAGGGCGTATGTTCACTGCACAGTGGCGGTGTAGTGGTTGAGAGCGGCGGCGGTGTGGTCGTGCAGCGTCATGGCGTCGCTCCGCTGGCGCGCGGCGTGCACGAGGCGCGCCAGCAGCGGCCGGTGCTCCCTCTCGCTGTACCGCTCGTACGACTCCAGCCCCTCTTGCAGCTTCAGGATGAGGCCGTCGTCGATGGAGGGCGTATGTTCACTGCACAGTGGCGGTGTAGTGGTTGAGAGCGGCGGCGGTGTGGTCGTGCAGCGTCATGGCGTCGCTCCGCTGGCGCGCGGCGTGCACGAGGCGCGCCAGCAGCGGCCGGTGCTCCCTCTCGCTGTACCGCTCGTACGACTCCAGCCCCTCTTGCAGCTTCAGGATGAGGCCGTCGTCGATGGAGGGCGTATGTTCACTGCACAGTGGCGGTGTAGTGGTTGAGAGCGGCGGCGGTGTGGTCGTGCAGCGTCATGGCGTCGCTCCGCTGGCGCGCGGCGTGCACGAGGCGCGCCAGCAGCGGCCGGTGCTCCCTCTCGCTGTACCGCTCGTACGACTCCAGCCCCTCTTGCAGCTTCAGGATGAGGCCGTCGTCGATGGAGGGCGTATGTTCACTGCACAGTGGCGGTGTAGTGGTTGAGAGCGGCGGCGGTGTGGTCGTGCAGCGTCATGGCGTCGCTCCGCTGGCGCGCGGCGTGCACGAGGCGCGCCAGCAGCGGCCGGTGCTCCCTCTCGCTGTACCGCTCGTACGACTCCAGCCCCTCTTGCAGCTTCAGGATGAGGCCGTCGTCGATGGAGGGCGTATGTTCACTGCACAGTGGCGGTGTAGTGGTTGAGAGCGGCGGCGGTGTGGTCGTGCAGCGTCATGGCGTCGCTCCGCTGGCGCGCGGCGTGCACGAGGCGCGCCAGCAGCGGCCGGTGCTCCCTCTCGCTGTACCGCTCGTACGACTCCAGCCCCTCTTGCAGCTTCAGGATGAGGCCGTCGTCGATGGAGGGCGTATGTTCACTGCACAGTGGCGGTGTAGTGGTTGAGAGCGGCGGCGGTGTGGTCGTGCAGCGTCATGGCGTCGCTCCGCTGGCGCGCGGCGTGCACGAGGCGCGCCAGCAGCGGCCGGTGCTCCCTCTCGCTGTACCGCTCGTACGACTCCAGCCCCTCTTGCAGCTTCAGGATGAGGCCGTCGTCGATGGAGGGCGTATGTTCACTGCACAGTGGCGGTGTAGTGGTTGAGAGCGGCGGCGGTGTGGTCGTGCAGCGTCATGGCGTCGCTCCGCTGGCGCGCGGCGTGCACGAGGCGCGCCAGCAGCGGCCGGTGCTCCCTCTCGCTGTACCGCTCGTACGACTCCAGCCCCTCTTGCAGCTTCAGGATGAGGCCGTCGTCGATGGAGGGCGTATGTTCACTGCACAGTGGCGGTGTAGTGGTTGAGAGCGGCGGCGGTGTGGTCGTGCAGCGTCATGGCGTCGCTCCGCTGGCGCGCGGCGTGCACGAGGCGCGCCAGCAGCGGCCGGTGCTCCCTCTCGCTGTACCGCTCGTACGACTCCAGCCCCTCTTGCAGCTTCAGGATGAGGCCGTCGTCGATGGAGGGCGTATGTTCACTGCACAGTGGCGGTGTAGTGGTTGAGAGCGCGGCGGCGGTGTGGTCGTGCAGCGTCATGGCGTCGCTCCGCTGGCGCGCGGCGTGCACGAGGCGCGCCAGCAGCGGCCGGTGCTCCCTCTCGCTGTACCGCTCGTACGACTCCAGCCCCTCTTGCAGCTTCAGGATGAGGCCGTCGTCGATGGAGGGCGTATGTTCACTGCACAGTGGCGGTGTAGTGGTTGAGAGCGGCGGCGGTGTGGTCGTGCAGCGTCATGGCGTCGCTCCGCTGGCGCGCGGCGTGCACGAGGCGCGCCAGCAGCGGCCGGTGCTCCCTCTCGCTGTACCGCTCGTACGACTCCAGCCCCTCTTGCAGCTTCAGGATCAGGCTGTCGTAGTTCTTGCGCACCACGTCTAATATCTGTAACAATGGTTCGGTTGGGAGACGAAATAAAAATGACGTAGACGCCTTGCGTCTGTATCACAAACGCAACAGACGAAACATGTTGCGTCTGTGAGTAGCTTTTTTTCTCTTGCCTAAATATGACTCTTCTTTTTGAGGGTTCCGTCGTAAAACGAGGAACCCTTATAACTTCGTTGTGTCCGTCCGTCCGAATATTACAAAGTCTTATAACTTCCACATTTATGAACCATATTAGATCGATAATGTCGGAGCCGGCAAGTACCTGGTCCTCGGTGGGCGTGGAGAGGTTCTGCGAGGCGAGCCAGGCCTCGATCTTGGGTGAGAAGTGCTGGATGATGGCGCGCACGTTCACCAGGCAGTTGGCCAGCCGCAGCGCCTCCGCCTTGTACTCGCCGTCGCCCGTCGAGTAACGCAGGGCTATGGAACAAATATTACATTCGTTTTGCTGATTTTATTTAGAGTCACGCCAACCGTCGGTGTCTAGATTACAAGATGACATCTCGCTGACGTCGTTCGCTCGGCTGGACACTAAAACGTCCACTAAAGACAGAGGCATTACAATTTGAAAGAGTCGCCTACACATTCATCAGCCATAGGACGTCCATTGCTGGACATAGGCTTCCCCTATGGATATCCAATAAGACTAACCAGTCTTGCATCCACCGCGAACCTGCTGTTTTAAAGAGGACGTCCTGCGCCGCGCTTGCCGGTATCGTGGTCTCCACTCGAGAACTTTTCGACCCCATCAGCCATCATTCCTCCGCGCTATCTGCCCTGCCCACTGCCATTTCAACTTGCCACCCTGCCCATTGCCATTTCAACTTGCCAATCAGCTGGGTTATGTCGGTAACTTTGGTTATTTGAAAGAGTGCAGTGATGTAACGCGCAGGATTTTGATCTGATATAGTCATAATTTAATTCAGTTCAAATTTTCGAATAGCGCTGACTAGGTCAGTAAACTGACTAGGTCGTTTTTTTTGTCAACTTTGCACTAAATCTCCGATCCAGTTTTTTATTTTGTAAAGTTTAGGATCACTTACTGAACATAAAATCACAAAATGCTGACAGATCCAGGTGGAGCTTCAAGCGCCATCTTGAAAAAACGTTTTTGGCCGATATCTCGGAAACTATGCACTTTAGGACAAAAGTCATGGAGACCATTATTGTAGACAGTAAAATTTCGCATCTTTTCTTACCAAAAACTTTGTTGTAAACTTACTGTTTACGATTTATGGCCCATTTAATGAACTATTTTTACTGAGCTAGACCTGCTACTCTTAATGTCAGATGTCATTGTCAATCCATACTTTATTTCCTCTTCGAGGGGATATAATGGTGGAAAGAGTATTAGTCCCTTGCTTAGCCATGCTTCCCGTGCTGAAATGATATGTAACGCTAGCGTTTTGCCCGTCTCCTCTTGTATGGCCATAAATACTGACCCATATAAAACAGGTTGTCGAACACTTGGTGCATCCTGATGAGCTCGTAGTAGAGCTGGTCGTAGGACGCCGGCGTCGGCAGGAACGTGTCGCCGAATGTTATGAACAGGTTGAAAATATTCACGATCTGGAAACAAAATTAAAGCTAAGTGATTCCCAAGCGTGGTATTTTGAAGAGAGAGAGGTGATTGTTTAGACGATCGATATAATATATTCTAGGTCAAGCCGCGACCCGCGGCTTTGAATGGTGCAGGCCTCGGTATAGGTGGAGGGCATGTGTACTATGTATTATTATCATATCTGTTTCCATACTACTAGAAAAGCGAATAACTTCGCACTAGCTACACAACATAATTAAAATATAGTCTAGGTATATAATAGGTAGTCTAGTTTTTCATACATGCTTTCAAATTACTAAAAATACCGAAAAAATATCACGCTCGCTGCACTCGCGCATATAAGTAGTAACATGGTCTAATTTGGTCACGCCTGTTTTAAAATTATTACTGAAAAAAAATTGAGGCTCGCTGAGGTCGCACATGATAGCAGTATGGATAGTATGCTTTGAAAAAAGCCGAATAATTATAGTGCTCGCTGCGCTCGCGCCATAACAGCAGTGAGTTAATCTGCTTTGCGCATGTCTGTTTTTTTAATTACTGAAATAACCGATAAAAAAACCGGCCAAGTGCGAGTCGGACTCGCGCACCGAGGGTTCCGTACAAACCTGCAAGGTTTACAAAGTTCATTACGACAAAAAAAGTAATAAGTTTATATTTATTAAAAAATATATATTTTGTAATGTAACTAAAAATTTAAGGTTTTCGGAATTTTTCCTTTATGTGTGCTATAAAACGTTGCTTCATGCCAAATTTCAAGATTCTAGGTCGACTGGAAGTACCCTTTAGGTTTGATTCCCTTGCGAGTACTTGCGAGTTTCAAAATATGCAGCTTAAATTGCTGTATCTTTTGATTGCGTTGGCTTAGAAGTTTGATTTTTTCACAGCTTCAAGGGACAGTAGACCTGAGTAATTGATATAAATTTCAGCTTCATACCTCCACGCGTTCCTGAGAAAAAGGGTCTTGACAGACGGACGGACGGATAGACGGACAACAAAGTGATCCTATAAGGGTTCCGTTTTTTCCTTTTGAGGTACGGAACCCTAAAAATTCTCGTATTCGCATATTTTTTTACCTATTTTCCTTACGCAGCGTATGGTAACCTATAACAATGCGAGCAAGTATGTTATAATCTCAAGTTCATCAGTGTGCGGCCCACAGTGATACTTCACACTATCCTATGTGAACCTTGATTAGTAGTGTGACGACCACTGTTCTAGGATATCACTGTACTTATCGTTGTGAACCCTTACAATAAAGTTGCGTAATCGTTGATTTTTAGCAATTTTTCAATTCCTTTTTAGGGTTCCGTACCCAAAGGGTAAAAACGGGACCCTATTACTAAGACACCGCTCTGTCGGTATGTCTGTCTGTCACCAGGCTGTATCTTATGAACCGTGATAGCTAGAACGCTGACATTTTCACAGATGACGTATTTCTGTTGCCGCTATAACAACAAATGCTAAAAACAGAAAAAAATATTTAAGGGCCCCATACAACAAACCTGAATATTTAGCCGTTTTTCGCTCAATTTAATAACGGTGACGGGTAGATGCTTGATTATAATATTTCTGTTTCTTTTTCACTCTAGGCATTCGATAGAGAGAACACTTTTACTTTGCATAAATTTACGATGGCGCTTTTATAATTGGGCATATTATTTAGTTAAATATTCACTTCAAAAAGAAATAATTAAAATAAATATTTATTGGGGCTCCTATACAATAAACGTCATTTCTTTGCTCGATATTAATAAAGGCAACAGAAAGATGCTTAAAATATTTACAGAATACAATCCTTTGAGAAATAAATAATTAAATTAATATAAAACTATGTAAGGAAGTATAAAATAAAGTCGCTATTTTCGTTTGTTTGTTTATTTGTTTGTCTGTATGCTTAAATCTTTAAAACTACGCAACGGATTTTGATGCGGTTTTTTTTAATGGATAGAGTGATTCAAGAGGAAGGTTTATATGTATAAAACTTCCCGAAATTCCCACGGGAACGGGCACAACGCGGGTAAAACCGCGGGGCGCTGCTAGTATAAAATAAATTAAGGGGGGCTTCCATACGGCACGGAGCCCTTCGTACGCGAGTCAAACTCGTACTTGACCGGTGATTTAATTTTCTTCAGTCGAACAGCGACAAAAATCGAGTTTTCCGGTAGATCGTTGACGCAGTGTATAGAGTGAAGTAGCTGATATTGATGGTGGGGGTAGATGTGAGCCATGTGGTGTATTGTGTACGCTTAGCTACGAGTAAATATTTAAAGAGCCACAGTCCCTACGTGGATGTAGTAAAAAAATGTCCGAGCGCCGTCATACATACCGACTTAGATATTAACATTAAATATATCACAATGACCCGTTTGTTCGAATCTTGTCGTTATGTCACTTAATTAGTGCTTGTAACCGAGCACTTTGGCATCGTGCGGCGTTGTAGTTGGCTTGCAATCGCCTTACGACTAACTAAAAAGTCTATCCACTACATAGCTTGGGCAGTTTTGCCTCGGACACTTTTTTTGCACGATTGTGACTCTAAAGATATTTGCTTGAAGAGCTTAGGGTGTATTCTACAATAATTATTGGCTGGAACATGTTCCATACTCGTGATCGGGTGCTGCTTGCAGGTCGCCGGTCTGCTCGTGGCATTCACGCAATGCACCGACTAAATAACTTAGGCTAAGATTTAACTATGTTATAATACTCTTTGTACAGTAAAATCAAAAAATTGTGTTTAGTTAACAAAGGGCACAGACCCTGGAGTCTGTGGTTACTAAGTTTTGAATAATAAAATAAATAGTTATTGTAACCTGTTGCGCCATGACGAATATGTTATGCCTCCTGAGCAGCGTGCTCTCGTTGGTGACGAGGAACTTGAGTAGCGCGATAAGCGCGGCCCACAGCGGGCGCCAGTCCCGCGCGAGCCGCACGCGGCACCTCTTCTCGTAGCTCAGCAGCCGGACCAACACGCCGATACACAGCTGGTACAGCTCGCCGGGGAACTTCTTCAGTAGGTGGCACATTATGAACTCGACTAGAAGGTCTGGAAATAATACGTTGGACATGTAGCAAACTTACATGTTGAGCTGGTTCCAAAACTCCAATGTCAATAGATCAGTCATGGACTGATCTGGGCTAAGTGGGAGTTTCTCGCTCGAACTCGATCGCGTTAACGTTTGATGTGATTTCTATGGAAATGGCACAGCGCCACGTACAGAAAACTGAATAGCTAAGTGTGAGTATTTTTTACGGTAATGTAACGAGCGCCAAACCGATATAACACAAGCGCGGCAACGTCAGTGATTGGCTAACTCAAGCGTGTGTGTCAATGTGCTCGCGTGTGTGCTCGGCGCGCTCGGTCAACGCGACGTAAAAGTAATTCGATTTGATTTGCAAAACTCCCACTTGACACTCTGATATTGGACGCGAATTGAACAATAAAGAATAGGGTAGTTGACTAATATTAAATTACTTAAAAGTATTAGTATTAGTGAATTATGCAATTAAATATGATCCGTAAACTTAAAGAATAATTGAAATTGGCTTATCAAATTCAGAGTTATAACTAAGCTTGTTAAGATTTTGGCAGGAATAAAGAGGGGATGTCTTGTCTCTTTCCCACAAAGCATAACATTGTATGACGAATGTTTGAAATTTGCGGGCAGTGACTTCATAGTCTGCTATAGTGCGCTCTCTGTCTAGCAAGAAAATAAATATGCTTGTAAGTTCTTTATTTTTAAGTTGATTTTAATTTTGTTTTTGATAATCTGTTTATGGTTAGCTGTTGCAAGAGGACATCAAAAAAATATTGACAACTAGCCTATTGGCTATTCAATTTGTAGCCAAGCTTGGACTAAGTCATTGTCCAATGTGTGGCCCTAGCATTACTTATAGCGAAGCTATATATTTCACACCGGGACAGTTGCTTACTCTGTATCAAGCACAGATCCGTTCGTGTCTGGAATACTGCTGCCATCTTTGGGATAGCTCGGCTAAGTATCAGCTCGAGGCCTTGGAATCGGTGGACCGGCGTGCTGTTCGGCTTATAGGTGATGTAAAGTTAGTTTCAAAAAAACTTTATAGCCTGGAGCATCGTCGTAGGGTTGCAAGTCTGTCCATTTTTTAGAGGATTCATTTCGGAGAGTGTGCATCTGAGCTGCACGACCTTATTCTACCATCCTCTTTTTACTACAGGGCAAGTAGGAAGACGCCACATTACCACCCCTACATTGTCGATTTTCCTTCGATACGTACGAAGCGGTTTGACTCAACATTTATGATTCGTTCCAGTCTTCCTGCTTTCTTGTTTCCTAAGAGATATAATCTAAAGCTTTTCAAGGTCAGAGTGAATAGGTATCTTCTAGGTCTGCATGCTTCATCTTCGACCGCAACGTCGCTTACCATCAGGCGAGTTGGTGGTCAAACGCGGACTTAATTGCGTTAAAAAAAAGCTATGTATGACTTTAAGACAGCTAAGTTACTTGTTACTCCAAAGTTTCATATTATGTTAAAATGGCATAGTTATACGCGGTGAAACGTACCTATCTCTCTATAGAGAATTCACACAATCACAAAAGCAGTTTTCCTAGGATAAATGTTCATACGCAGTTTATTTTAATTACAATACATAATTCAGCTGATATGGTGGATTGTAAACTGTGTTAATACATAAAAAACACTTACCTATTAAAGTAGAAGCTAAAGGTTGCGAAGGGGGTTCCTCAGGTACTATTTTTCTATGTCTCATTGGTAATCTATATAACTGTACCTATGAATACAAAAATAAAAAATAAATTTTATTAAAATTAAACAATTATTTATAAAATCGGCCAAGTACGAGTCGGACTCGCGCACGGAGGGTTCCGTACTGTAAATATTTTAAAGCCCCCTTTAAATATTTTTTTATTTTAATTTTATTATTTTTTATTGAAGTGAATATACAACTAAATATTCTGTTAAAATTACAACATGTACTTTTTACCATTATTAATATACTTGTATATCGAAAATCGGCTAAAAATCAGGTTTGTTGTATGGGAGCTCCCCTTAATTATTAATTTTATTCTGTTTTTAGTAATTCTGGTTTTAGTGTTATTTGTTGTAATAGCGGCAACAGAAAAACATCATATGTAAAAATTTCAGCTTTCTAGCTATAACGGTTCATGAGATACAGCCTGGAGACAGAGAGACAGACGGACAGTGGAGTCTTAGTAATAGGGTCCCGTTTTTACCCTTAGGGTACGGTACCCTAAAAATGGCAGGTATAGGAGTCAAAATTTACCTTAAATGTAAGATTTTGGTCGTGCATTATAGAATTTGCAAACTGTTCCTCCACTATACATGTAAGCGTTATAAAGCAGAGACTGCATTTATTAACGCTGGCTTCGCTTTTTATATCTGCCATTACTATTGAACTGAAAAACAGAAAAATGTACTCGTATATATAGGTTTTACAGAATTTATTAGTAGCGAAATTGGAGATATGTGAAATAGGTATTACTTAAATATTTGTAGCTGAGTAAATATTATCTAAAAACTACTCCCACGGTGGTGTTAGTTTCAAAATGTCATCACAATAATAGTCTTGTATACTTTAAGCCATATATAGAAAAAAAACTGCTCGCTACGCTCGCGCTATGGCGCTTTAAAATATCACGACCTCTTGGTGTTACGGCACAAGGTCTATGTTGGTAATTAACAGATAAAAATATTTGAATTATGAAGTATTTTCGAGCGATAGAGATACAACCTGCATCACTACAGTACGTGACTTGAATGAACACTCACCAATATTGGAAGAATGTGACTAGTAAATTCGTGGGTTGCTCATTGTCCAAAGCTTGTATCTGTGCTAAGTTTGGTGGACTCTGAAAAAAAAAGACATGTTGATATTTAATCCGAATACAACCAATAAAATCGAATGCATGATGTTTGAGCCCGATTTAAATGTCGCTCGCAAACGTTGAGTTTGCAAAAAGTTGAATTTGCAGCATGTTGAATCCCATAATATTGAATTTGCAGAAAGTTGAATTTCTAAAATGTTGAGTTTGCAAAAAGTTGAATTTGCAGCATGTTGAATCTTAAAATGTTTAATTTGCAGTATGTTGAATCCTAAAATGTAATGCGCATTTTGGACAGTATAGCGCGTAAGCCGTAATTTTGGATATATCACGTATTATTTTCTTGTCATTTGTAGAACTGGTAGACGGATTTATGTGATTGATGTTACTAATGTGCTTTTAGTATGATTAAAAACTTGCCTTTCTTATTGACTTCAAAGGACTTTAATGATACGTAAGGTAGTTTTTAAGCAACTCCAACAAAGCGAAAATTTGTTTTTACTATAATTTGTAACTATGTATAATATGTTGCATAATTTGGGCTGAACACCGGTACTTAAAGTCCTTCAGAAGCTTTTCAATACTGTCGTCTTCGACGGCATAACGTCAGAAGCATGGAACAGAAGCGTGGTGTTGATGTTTTTCAAGAAAGGTGACAACGCTTTATTGGAGAACTAAAGACCCATCTCGCTTCTGAGCCATGTTTATGAGCTGTTTTCAAGGGTCATTACGAACCGTCTCGAACGCAGGCTTGATGACTTCCAGCCTTCCAAACAAGCCGGTTTCCGAAAAGGTTTTAGTACCATGGACCACATACACTTCTGTATGAACAGAAACTGCCTTGCCGCAGCGTACTGCAGCAAGTCATAAAGAAGACCGAAGAGTATAACTTGCCTCTTTGCTTAGCGTTTGTAGACTATGAGAAAGCCTTTGATTCGGTCGAAACTTGGGCGGTTCTTGAGCCTCTCCAGCGATGCCGGATTGACTATCGGTATTTCGAGGTATTGAAGTGTTTGTATAATAACGCCACTATGTCGGTCCGAGTACAGGAACAGAGTTCCAAGGCGATCCCTTTAAAAAGAGGAGTATGACAGGGAGACGTAATTTCTCCGAAACTGTTTACGGCTACTTTGGAGAACGCCTTCAAGCTCCTGGAATGGAAAGGATTCGTCATCAATATCAATGGCGAATACCTCACTCACCTTCGGTTTGCCGACGATATAGTAGTCATGGCAAAATCGATGGAAGAGCTCAGCACGATGCTCGAAGGCCTCAATCGGGTTTCCTCAACAGGTGGGTCTTAAGATGAACATGGACAAGACGAAAGTCATGTGTAATTCCCATGTTGTACCCACTCCGATTTCTGTTGGGAGCTCGGTTCTTGAAATCGTTGACTCGTACGTCTACCTAGGACAAGTAGTCCAGTTAGGTAGACCTGACTTTAAGAAAGAGGTCAACCGCCGAATCCAACTTGGCTGGGCAGCGTTCGGAAAATCGCGTAACGTCTTCTCGTCCGACATACGTCAGTGCCTTAAGTCGAAAGTCTTCGTGTTGCCAGTGATGACTTATGGCACTGAAACGTGGTCTCTTACTATGGGCCTTATTAATAAGCTCCAATTAGCCCAACGAGCTTTGGAGAGGGCTATGCTCGGAGTCTCTCTGCGAGATCGAATCAGGAATGACGAGATTCGCAGAAGAACCAAAGTTACCGACATAGCCCAGCGGATTGGCAAGTTGAAATGGCAATGGGCAGGGCACATAACGCGGAGGACTGATAACCGATGGGGTCGAAAAGTTCTCGAGTGGAGACCATGTACCGGCAAGCGCAGCGTAGGATATCCACCCACAAGGTGGACGGATGACCTCATTAAGACCGGTCTTATTGGAGGTCCATAGGGGAGGCCTATGTCCAGCAGTGGACGTCCTATGGTTGATGGATGGATGATGATAATTTGTAAAAAAAATGTACAATAATACGTAGGTACCTAATGATAAAATGAGTTGATGTCAATTACGACAGTCACGACCGGAAAATTAATGTTTTGATAAAAAAATAATTAAAAATACGTGTAATTTCTCTGATAGTAAAAATGACCTGATAGATACCACCATGTTCACTTATCTTTACGTTAATTTCAAAGATGTTTCAAGGAGAGCGATTACGGAAATCGATACACATACATAAATCTATGATTCACTAGAAAATGTAGCAATGTCGGTCAATTCCAATAAAATTATGTTGAATACAACTTAATGCAAGTGATACAAAAAGGAAAAATATGTTTTGTTTCAGAATAATCTTCCAATACCAGAGGGATAACGCTGTGGTGATTTAAAACATTTAAGTTTGAGGCAATTCTCAACCACAAAAATGTATGGAAAATCTGCACAGGGAGTTGTCAAAACTGTCAAATATGTACTGAGATTTGACGTTCCGCGAAGAAAAACCTCTTAACCATTATATCCCCTCCAAGAGGAAATAAAGAATATATTGACAATGACAACCGACATTAAAAGTGGATAAAATGGTTTTTTTCCCTTTGCCATACTACCCGTGCTAGTATCTCTGCACCTGTTTATCTACTAACCGAAGTTAGATATTTTCTTCCCATTATTACTTCATAGAAGTTGGCAACATATAGCTAACCAGATGCGGCGGCAGCGTGGCGGCCGACGACGAGTGCGCCAGCGTCGTCATGAAGTTGGCAACATATAGCTAACCTGATGCGGCGGCAGCGTGGCGGCCGACGACGAGTGCGCCAGCGTCGTCATGAAGTTGGCAACATATAGCTAACCAGATGCGGCGGCAGCGTGGCGGCCGACGACGAGTGCGCCAGCGTCGTCATGAAGTTGGCAACATATAGCTAACCTGATGCGGCGGCAGCGTGGCGGCCGACGACGAGTGCGCCAGCGTCGTCATGAAGTTGGCAACATATAGCTAACCTGATGCGGCGGCAGCGTGGCGGGCGGCGAGGGCGGCGCGGAGGACGCGGCGGCCGACGACGAGTGCGCCAGCGTCGTCATGAAGTTGGCAACATATAGCTAACCTGATGCGGCGGCAGCGTGGCGGCCGACGACGAGTGCGCCAGCGTCGTCATGAAGTTGGCAACATATAGCTCACCTGATGCGGCGGCAGCGTGGCGGGCGGCGAGGGCGGCGCGGAGGACGCGGCGGCCGACGACGAGTGCGCCAGCGTCGTCATGAAGTTGCGGTTCAAGTGTGCCGCTTCATACAATGCTAACAGCATGCCCTCCTCGCCCCCACTGGAAAGTATAATTGCCGCTTTTAAGTACAACTCGCACCACGTAAGTAAAACTTGCACGAATCTATTTACACGTCTGCTTTGAGGGGAAACAGATGGTTTCAATGTGAGAAGTTCGCATTGTGCAGATGTGTAGAACATTCTATCTTGGATTTCTTTAAAGCCTAATGAGTAGTTCATATAAACCGAATGACTAGCTCTGATATATCGATTGTAAACCTCTGACATAGGTACCCAAATTATTAAGAAACTGGAGCATACAATTTAACACGTCTTTCGAGCAATGGTAGTGAATGGAATATGAAAAGAGTACTTCACAGCATGAACCATTCACACACGAGAGGCCTGTACTTCATAGCACATCTTACTTTTACAAAATTACCTGGTCCTTTGGCCTCTGATAAGCGGCTGCGTTTCGTCGCTAGTGAGGAATATGCCGCCCACCATACTAGTAAGTGAGGAGAGCCACCCGCCACCTCCGCCGTTTCCCTGCATTCCGCCAAACGTCGACATTACGTAGTCGTTTAAAGCTGCCATTATCACTTGCCCATAGCTGAAACAATGAAAATAAAAATATGGACATACAGCTGTCACAGTTATAACCCGATTTTAGGGAGAACGCGTTTTCCCTAGTAGTCAGGTTTTAAAGCTATTACGAAATGGCTTTGTTACAACGCGTTTGTTACAACAGTTCTGGAGCAGCGACACTCCGAGCTGAATGCAGATTCTGACAGGAGCCCACTCGCACGACACAAATCCGACACCGATCATTTAGGTTTTAGCTGACTCATTTCGTGAAAACGCGTAGTAACGAAGGCATTTCGTAATAACTAGTTCTAACTAGGGAAACGCGTGCTCCCTAAATCGGGTTATAACTGTAACATAGCTACTATGTACTATTAAATAATTTACAGGCCAGGGAGATAGTTAACAAATAAACGGCGCGAGACAGAAGGATTCGGTTACATTTTAGATCCAGAACTCTAGCTAAATTATTCTTCTATCCTTCTCTCCTTAAAGCTATATCAAAGGATTTAAAGATCAAAAAGTCAATTAAGAAAAATCTTGTAAGAAATCAAACGTTATCAAATAGGAATTCAATAAGAGATGAGAGAGTGATTCAAATAATTTGCAAGATAGTCCTAAAACATATCCATACATTGGTAGCCCCTTACCCATTTAACGCCAGCTCATCATCAAGTATGGACAGCTTCACCACATAAGGATTTGTTGATTCCTGTTTCTTATAGTTGACTAGGAACATAAGCAGCATTACCACATCATATCCTGGAATATAATAGTAGTTTATGCAACTGTCATATAATGAAGGGTTAAAACACGAGTGTGAGTTTATGAAACGAGCGCAGCGAGTTTCATAATAGTAACGAGTGTTTTAATACCCGTGTTATATGAAGTTGCATACACTACTTTATCTTCACTAATAAAAATAAAAATATAGAAAAATATATAGCGCGCGATGTTATAATGAGATTTTACGATATCGATGTGGATATTATAACATCATGTGAAATTGCTTAAATTGAGTGTTTTGTTGTCTGCGCTATAACAGTAGTCATCGAATTTCTTTAGGCGATGTTTACACCAAATGTATAAACATAAGTTTCACTTTCAGTTAGTCAGAACATAAGCCAAGTTTCAGAAACAGTTTATTTACAAATGTTGCCTAATGAAAATGTGGCTTTGTCATATCATACAACTCGCACAATTTTTAAGCGTTAGTCAGAATTGGGCTATCTGCAGCTTGCAGCTAACATCACAGCTGCCAAGTTGTATGATTTGATCTATACCTATTATGATACCTATACCTAATCCATTGTGATTGAGTTAGGCAAAAAAATACAAGTAAGTATATTAATTTGTGTTCAATAACCAATGCGTGGCTGTACGATAAGAAATACGTAATACAGATGCGGGAAATTGATCTTTATCAACGTGGACCGAAACGACCTCTTCTTTCATCGTTCTCGGCGTTTCGCCCCGCGAGGCGAAAGAGGGCCTTCAAAAATAGTGATCGGCGATTCGCCCCGCGGGCCGAACAGCTTGCGGGGCGAAACGACGACAGAGCCATGTTTACTGGGTTTAAAAATAATAATAATTAGTCTGTTAGTAGGATTAATTAAAAATTGTATACGACACATATTTTTTCTTTTATCAATCAAACAATGACAAAGATAAACCTAGTCAAAGAGAGTGGGGGCTCGTGACATCTTAGCCGGTACCGGTACCAGTAACTTTGTAGTAGGTTAGTAACGTCACGCGGAACTTTAACGGCCTATATATTCATCAATTTTTTACATTGATAAAAGAAAAAATATGTCTAATAATTTTTGTTAATCTATTTGACGGACTATATAAATTTTTTTTAGTAAACAAGCTTATTTTGCAGTACTTTATAACACTCAATTTTATAGCTATACATGCATATGAGATGACTAAAGTAAGTGTAGAGTTAAGAGATTTTTTTTAAAATAACACCATATTACTGACTGTTGAAATGTTGCCATTGCCTAACCTAACCTAGACCTATTGCATTAAGCAAAAAAAAGATGCAAAAGATGAAATGAAATCTTAAAAATAATACGTGGTCCTTCCACCACCTTCTTTGGCGTCGTGAGTATTAGCCTCGGGGTCTCTCCCCTTTGCTAAGGCTGGGCGCCAGAGGCTACGACCTCTGAGGAATATGGTTTGCCGCCGATTCTTCTTCTTAGTCGTATTCTTCATTACTGAAGGTTGCGTCTAATTTGGAGCGGTTTGATCCTGGATCACTTTACCGCCGATACCGTATCCTTTTTTGAAGGCCTCACAGCAGCTTTTAGGTGTGAGATGTGTATATGCAATTCCATCCATTTTATTTTTCATGACTTTAATCATAAAAACATGTGTGGAAGCCATACCATGCTGTTGTCTTTCCGTAGATGTACAGAGCAGTTGCACCATGGATTCAAATAAAGCATTCTGCATGAAGTATTCAACCAGCGGGTTGTCATCAATGTTCTCCAGGCCTGTGGCTATTACTAGCAGCAACTTTAGCACCATGGATTTTAAGCTGTCTGTAACATCACCTGCAAACATAATTGGGTGCTTTCAACAACTTGTAACAATGGTAGCAAGTTTGAAATCAACCCCAATAATTCTTAAGGATTGAACCAATAACAGTACACTTGATTCATCTTATAATTATAATATTGTTTAGGATATTGACAAGGATAACATTATCAAAATATTGCCAATGATAATATGCCTAATTTTAATGAATAATTTTAGGCTGCTATGATTGCAATCACCCTAACCAGTGCTTTATAGTTCTGTATCAGCCTTTTTAATAGTCCACTGCAGGACGTAGGCCTACCCACAAAAGGCGATTGGGCCATATCCACCACGCTGGCCCAGTACGGGTTGGTGGATTCACATATGCCATCGAATTTCTCCTATGGACGTATGCAGGTTGCCTCACGATGTTTCCTTCACCGAAAAGCCACTGGTGTTAAATTCCGTACATAAATTCAGTTGAACTCATTGGTACGGAACCGGGATTTGAACCCACAACCTCACGATTGTAAGGCGGGTGTCACTACAACTAGACCACCACAGCTCTAGTGCTTTATAGTATTTTAGTAAAATTAGAAGTTTGGTTTGTGTGTGTGTTGAAAGTTCATATGGATTTGTTTTATTGTTAGAACAATAAAATAAATGTAGACACTAATTATTATATTTAAAGTATCTTATACTTAGTATTTGTTGCTCTCTGTACAAAGTGTAAACCTACATTTATATGAACAAGTGGATAACATGGATGGGAATCATTATGTCTATGCTAGTCTAAGATACAAAATATTTGCACCAGCAACTGGGGTGTGTTTACACACTCCAGACTGAGGTAAAAATTAACCTGGTTAAGTCTATGTCACCCGTTTAGAGCATCCATTAGGCGACAAAACAATTTGGCTAAAAATGTATCTGCTCCGTCCACGCACTCCCACCGGTATAATTTTTTCCTGACTAGGCTAAGTTTTAGCAAGTTTTTTAAGTGGCAAAATTTTATCTTGTCTCTGATTGGTCATCTAGTTGTCTTCGAATCGAACTTGACAGTTTGTTCCAGGGTTTGACAGATGTGTTTCGGTTGTCATAGATTTGAGAGCTGATACCATTCACGGACGCAACACAGAATAATTTTTTATCCAGCATAAAAAATATCTGGAGTGCGTACATGCATCTCTGGAAATGATGAGAGGGGGAATTCCTCGTGGACCAACAGCTTTCATCAGGAATATTATTTTAAAATCTTTCCCGTAGGCTTCTTTTTCTAAATCATGTCTTCTAGACAGAAATCAAACATTTAAAAGCATTCACTAACTTACCAGATAGGATAGTGCTGCAATGCTCAAAAAGTTTCTGCATTTTGGCTTCAGCTTGGTTATCAGATCCTATCAGAACTGCCTTAATATTTAGAGTCGAATCTTGACTGGCTCTTTGGTACATTGTGATCAATAGAGCACTCAGGGTTTGTAATCCATACACTAGCCTACAAATAACAATTAAATAAATAAGATAAGGAACATGACAAATGTATACAAAATTTTCTTACTAAGTTAGGTCAGATTATAAGAAATAAGGGGTTCACAGTTAGACTTGAATAGATACTAACCTTATGTGATGTTCTTGACCTAACATTTCTATACACTGCATAACAAACATGTTCATGCTGTCCTTCATGTTTAGCAGCTGCTCCACAGACAGCTTTTGAATCTCTGCTTCCAACTGAGGAATCTTAGGCTTAAGTAAGAAGAACTCATCCCAAAAAGTAGGGTTATCGGTAGTCAAATCTTCACCTCGAAAGAAGGACTCGTATATTTGAACAACCTTCTCTTTTAGATGTCTTTTTGATCCAGAACCGCTGCGCTTTCGTGTAGCCATTGTTAAGAGTAATTGAATACGTGATACGCAACAGTGTTAACCAATTTTAATACCTAAATACACTGATAGATATGAAATAGAAACTGCTACGTGTTACAACGTCGTTAACTACACCGCAGAGTAATCACAAGCATTGCACCACTATGATTGGAAACGTAAGTTTATGCTAGGAATTATATATATATAATTACTGACTTAATCTACAAATAGTTCAAAAAAATAAAACTTTTAAACAAAATATTCTTCATTTTCAATTTTCATTTTTTTATTTTAATACTTCTAGTGTTACCATTGCCACGGCAATTGCCGTGTTTTAAGGGCTTTTTAACATGTAACCAAAAAACGTCCCGGTTACGAAATGGAGAATGCTAAAAAATATTATTTTGAGTGAGACCTTATAACTAAAACTAAACAATAAATACTAAAATAAATTCGAATAAATAATGTATGTGATAAATATAATAATTGCGGATAAAGCGATCCGCACACATGCGCGGTCGGAGCGGTCTAGCGGGCGAGCGGTCATCTGTATTGTACTGGTTGTCTAAGAAGGGCGCACATAGGTCCGGTCGCGGTTCGTCGCGGCTCGCGTTTGTAAACAGTTGCCCGCGCCTCGACTCGACAGACCGCGCGCGGTCTGACGGGTACGCCGGTAGTTTTTCACTCTTTCGGCTGAAGTTTGACGTAATCAAAGAGTTCGGATGGAGCCTCAACAGCTTTTGCGGTCAATTGTGATTTTATACAATTGACCGCGACCTTTTTTTTTTTTAATTTCGTTTTCTCATAGTAAACTGCAAGGAACGAGAAAAATCGAGTTGCGGCATAGTAATAACTAGTAGTTCCACAGACAGTAGACTACACAAGCACCCACCAAGGACTATACAGGTGCATTTGTTTTCAGATATTGTAAGTAATATTACAAAATAAAATATGCTTTGTGATACTATGGATGAACTAATTTATATTGTCTGATGTTCAGAAATGTTAATTAAATTGCAAGAAATGTCTTGTTTCTATTTATTTATTTAATAAGAGTAGTTAGTAAGTACAGAATCTTCTTCTCTTCTTTCTATTTTATGTTAGAGTTATTCTAACAAATATCATCAGCAAATTCTAGAAATAGATTTAAAAACACGAATACCCATGATTAGTAGGAATGCCTATCAGGGGAATAATTTACTCATACAGGACTATCCAGCTGGTGCAAAAAGAGGTGTTTCAGACCGTCACTATGAACAACTTTTACTATGGTGCCAATACGGAATACGAAAAAAATCAGCTGTTTCATATATTTTGTTAATTCCAAGCGGCAATTATGTATGGAATATCTGATGATTTTTTCTTGTATTCTGAGTGGGCCTCAAAGTAATAGTTGTTAATAATGATGATCTTACATCACCTCTTTTCGGCTTAGTATAGGACAAGCAGATGATCCTGCACAACTACATTTAGGTAATCAAAATAAAGAAATATCTTGTTTCTACTTATGAAAAAAATATATGAATGAATGAATTAAAAAATATAAACATATATTGAAATGAAATGGTTAGAGAAAGAAACGTAGTTAAACAAGTGATTTCATTTGATCAATATCAAACTCTGTTTTCAATCCTAATTCCTATTAGTACGACCAGCATAGCACCACCTAGTGTGAAGTGACAGAACTTTCAAAAAAAGAGTGATATCTAGTGCTCAGTAGCATAACTACGCCCGCGCCAGACCGCTCGTACCGCCCGTCCGGTCGCCACGCGGTCGCCACGCGGTCCGAGCGGTCTAGCGCGGGCGTAGTTATGCTACTGAGCACTAGATGTCACTCTATCTTTTAAAGTCCTGCCGCTTCACACTAGGTGGCGCCATGCCAGTCGTACTAATAGTGATGGGACAAATTTTAAGAATGTGACAAAATTACGACACACACGCTTCTTTCACTTACCATTTTATTTATATGTAAACAATAGATAATATTATTTTATTTATATGTAGAATTTGTTAAATCTATATTTTTACTATCTAACTTCTCTATAGTTATACAGGGTCATCTGCTTGTCCAATACTACGCCGAATGGGGGTGACGTAAGACAATAATTATGAATAACTTTTACTATGGAGCCCACTCAGAATACGAGAAAAAAATCAGCTGTTCCATGCATAATTACCTCTCGGAATCGACAAAATGTATGAAACAGCTGATTTTACCTCTACTTTTGATTGGCAGCATAGTAAAAGTTGTTCACAGTGATGGTCTGAATCACCTCTCCTTGCACAGCTGGCTTGTCTGCAGTCTATCAGTCTCTGGCAGAGATATCACAAGCATTTTTTGGTTTGGGGTTAGAAACCGTCTGTAAGATGTCCCCCCTAATGACCATTCCTGCTAATCATAGATATTTGTGTATTTAAATCTGTTTCTAGACTTTGCTGATGATTTAAGAATTGCATAGAAAGAAAAATATTTTCAATACCAACGTGTATCCACCTAGTGACGTAGTTTCGATAACTTTATCACTCTCTGAGATACTGTCCCATCACTATTAGAACTACCAGCATGGCTCTACCTAGTGGAAAGCGGCAGAACTTTGAAAGATAAAGTGACATCTAGTGCTGAGTAGCCTAACTACGCCCGCGCCCGGACCGCCGGACCGCCCTAGACCGCTCGGACCGCGCCAGTTTGCGCAGGTACTGCCGTACCGCCGTACCGCCCTAGACCGCTCGGACCGCTCGACCGCTCCGACCGCCTCTATTTGCGGATCGCTTTAATAATCAATTTTGTGGGGCAAGGGGAGTGTTTTTTGAACTTCGAACACCAAGGAACGTATACGTGACTTTGACAGCTTGCATGGAGAATCTCTATGTTATCTATGGAAGTTGCGAGTACTCCAAACAAGTTTGAGTTTTGGCGGGAACGCGAGAAAATCATGTCGCCGCATTGAATTATTTTCTAAAACTTGTGTTTCTATCAGTATTAATAGTGCAAAAGTTGTGGTATTTCATTTATTAATAGCTGAAATACGAGCATGAGTGTAGGCAAGTAGTAGAATGTGGTAAAACATGTCTTTTCGTGTTGTCTTCAAAACTCCATCGAAGCTTCTAGTAAACTCACCACAGCTTTACTAAGAAGAAGAAAAGTCAAAGAAAATATAGAATCAAAGAATACGTAAGACTAGGCGGTATGGCCTTAAAGGCTTTAGCCTGCCCAAAAGTGGGCGAATAATTTAAAAAAAAAATCCAAACAAGTTCCGTGGGGTCTAATTTTTAACTTCGAACGCGTCGCAGCCGTAGACTGCAGGTTTCTAGGGAAGGCTTAAAATTATTTTACAATTATATGATACACTACATCCATGACACAACGTTAATGTGACACGACAACATAGACTTCAATGTCAAGACATGTCACATTCAAGACAAGGCAGTGGGGCCTTAAAGGATTTAGCCTGCCCACAAAAAAATTAGAAATTAGTCATGCATGTCATATTATGACAGTCATCATCATGATTCTTTTTTTCTGGAATTCTGAACTATTTTGAATCTTGTTGGAGTTGTTGGGTTGTTTTGTTTCATATCTATATTAGTCTGTGGGTTTCAGGTGCAAGTCGTTAATATTTTCTCAGTAGGTAGTGAGTGTAAACACATTTATTGGACAATCAGAAACCTCTGCCTAACAATAATCATTCATCATGAGTTCCTTTGGAGAAATTGTTGAACCCGGCACTCGAACTGCTTGGGAAGATTGGGATGAAAATATACAAGAGAGCAGCCATTCAAAGTAAACGATTAATACTATGTTTAGTTTACAATAAGAACCTAAAGAGTGGTGTGATGCATCAGGTTTTCTTCTGCTGCTCTTGTTGCTTTTAGATCTCAATGCTCTTATATTATTACTAATATTATACAATAATTTCAGTTTAGTGTGGCTCAATGATGTTGCAGTGCCTACTGAAATTCAGACATTATTCATTTTGGAAGGAAGACACATAGCGAACAGTATCAAATCATTAACCAAACTTAAATTGGAACTTGTTAATGTCATCCAGCCAGTGAATATAAACCTATATCGCACTGAAGGATCGGACACTTATGTATGTGTCTTGAGAGATTATAATTTACTACTGGCAAGTGAAATAGTAGAACTGTTAAAATTATATGTTGCTGTAAGTAATGATGTTATTGCTATATTAACTAAGCCTATTGTGGAATATCAAGCAACTGAATACATAGGCCAAGAATTTGTTATGCGAAGATTGTCGACTACAAAACCCTCACCATTGTTAGTGGTGAACACCATACCCAAATTGGAACAGCCAAACATTGTATCGGGAGTCACAGCTGGAGGTAAAGTTTGAAACATTTCTTTAAAAATAAATAAATGAAGCTATCATTATTTGTCTAAATAGTCTCAGACCAAATAAAAAAACAAGAAAGAATGTAGTGAACAAGCAAGTGAGTTGGCTCATCATCCAAACTATGGCAGCACAACCCCGACGTTCTCACCACATGTATAAAAACCCAGCCTCACTTGTCTGGTCACGACATTCTATCTTGATTTTTTTTATTTCGTCTGAGAATAGTAAAAGAAAAATACTGAACAATAATAATATGATTAGTGATTCATTCTTTCAGTGCTAGGTGTAACCAGTCTATCAAACCACAAAATTAGGGTTATTCAATTATCTGTTGGCTAAGGATTTTCTGTGCTTTCAGTGATAAACCTGCGAGAGATTAATAACCAGTCCGGGGCAGCAATTATATTCTATATGGAACACAATGAAGAGTATCAAATCAATGAACTGCAAGAACTACTCAACCAACTCAATTTTGGCCCTGTTGAATCACAACCAAATAATAGTATTTTGAATTCTAATTTGTACATTTGATTAAGCACTTTAGAATAATATATTGAAAATAATTTAAAAATATTATGTTACTAATACATTTTGTTTTTTTATTAACCTAAATTAAATGAATAAGTTGATTCTCTAGGACAATGGACATGTTTCATTGTACTCATCTTAACTTTTACATTGGGACAAAACACAACTTTTACAGCTGTTCCATGTTCCATATGTTTTGTTGACTCAGACTATTAGTATAGTGTAGTTTTCTAAAGGTCTTTAGTACCCTCTTTCCATTATTTCTATATTATTCTAATAGGTATCAATAATACAATCTTAGAGACTAAAATTATTTATTAACATCAAATAGATACACAAATATTAAAATGTTTTACATGTAAATTAAGAAACTGTAACATAACAATAAAACTTAAACTTAAGTGAATTCATACAATTAAGCACAGCCTATTGAATCGCAGAACAAGTCTAAGAGTTTGGTATAACTTTGTAAATTGCAAAGATAAAAATAATCAAAACAATCTATAAACACTTTTATAGATTACAACTAAATAGAACATAAGTTGTGTTAATTTTAATTACATATTTCAATTTAAATGTGTAACTCAGACAAAACTTACGTGTTATAAAATCATGGCTCAAATGCTTAATAATATGATTTAAAATTGGAAGAGATATAGGATGAATCATACAAGTTGGCGGATGTGAAGTTAGCTACAAGCTGCACAATATCCAATCCTTACTGAAGCTGACATAAAGCTGAGAGTTGAGCTCAACTTGCGCAGCTCGTAGCTAACTTCACATCAGCCGACTTATATGATTCGGCCTATAAGACTATTCAATCTATTATGGTGCTCTACGAGGCGACACGAGCACCGCAGCTGTAGCTAACTTCACATCGTATATAGGTATACAAGTCGGCGATGTGAAGTTAGCTACAGAAGCAGTGCTCGTGTCGCCTCGTGGAGAGTGAAGCCGCACCATTAGAGCAGGTACCTTAGTACTAGTTGAGTTTCAGGCAATAATTTTATAGGCCGAATCATACAACTTGGCAGTGATGTTAGCTACAAGCTGCGGATAACGCAACCCTCGTGCAGCTCTTAAGTGAGCTTTAGGATTGGGCTATCAGCCGCCAAGTTGTATGCTTCGACCTATAGCTGACTCCAAGACCCTTGTAGGCCTTGCAAGAAGTACAACGTGGATGGCCTATGCCATACACTTGGAGGTGTGCGATGGGTGGCAAAATATCTGATCGATTAAAACATAGATTGATGGAGTGCTAAACATGGTGCACTAGTTACCCAATAATCTGCATCGCACTGCAAGGATCCAGGAGGTTTATGTGAAACATGACATAAGTAGGTAAGGACTTTCTTCAGTTTTAAGAACAGAACACTAGCCATACAACAGCCCACAGAACAGAAGAACCTTTCTCTCTCCTGTGCAACAGCCAGCCATAATCTGACTAAACCATACACTGCATAAGTACCCTCACTGTTTGATAACACTTTGAGTATATTAAAAAATAGTAGAGCATGAATCGGTATGAGATATGCAAATAACCTTTGATTATTTAGTGTCTTGGTAGTCTAGCATGCGACCACGAAAAGAACTCTTTATGACGTGTGAAAAAGTGACAGATATATACTTTGCCATAACGCTGTCTCGTTCTGACACGTCGAAAGAAATATTTCGAGGCGCGCATCCTAGCCCGGCAGATAACATACGGGAAGTGAAATTTAAAAAATAAAATCGGCCAAGTGCGAGTCATACTCGCGCACGAAGAGTTCCGTACCGTATGGGAGCCCCATTCCTCTTGCCTTTATTAATAGCGAGCTAAAACTCCTAAAAATCACGTTTGTTGTATGGGAGCCCCCCTTAAATATTTATTTTATTCTATTTTTAGTATTTGTTGTTATAGCGGCAACGGAAATACATCATCTGTGAAAATTTCAGCTGCCTAGCTATCATGGTTCATGAGATACATCCCAGTGACTGACAGACGGACATCGAAGTCTTAGTAATAGGGTCCCTTCGGGTACGGAACCCTAAAAATGATGAATATTTTTTATTTTATCACGCATTTCACGTTGCCCCCTATGGAGCGTCTTGAACGACAAAGTGGATGTTACTCTATTTTCCATTTAAGTACCTATTATGACTTAATCATTGTTTTTCAGAAAAAAATAATAATTAAGACATAAAAATATAACATTATGGTATTTTAAGTTCAAGCTCAAGCTACGGAACCTTGAAAATTACGTACAAGTATTTGGATGATTTCTAATACTAAATCAATTTTACCCAATGGATCCTTGATAATAGAAACAAATGATTTGAGAAGTTCTTTTCACTGTCTGTAAAGGCGCCACCATCAACAACTGAAGACAATCTTATAACAATTAGCCTTTTATTGACCTCGAAGCGTGCTGGTATGATACCAGTACCAGATACCAGACTTATAAGTGCAATAGGTATTTTAAAATATACTTTCCACATTTTATAAATGGCATTATAATGCTAGGCTATATATACCCTATACATACATACTTATTTAGAACTATTTCATAAAAAAAAGCTTTTATTTAATTTAGAAACATCACGTCATATACCTACTCGTAGATATGATATACAGCGGCAGAGTTTTTGAGTAAACAAGAGTTGTCGATATATCAAGTTTAATACAATGAAAAACGATTCAGTTCTTTTTGGTGACACGATGCAGAATCATAAAGAAAATTAATAGTTCAGCAAAAATCCCTCATTCAAGTGTGGGACCACTAATAGTTTTTATTTGATAAATTTACCAATTCGTACTTGTCCAGTTGAAATAAGGTAAAATCAATGTTCGGAAAGCATTTTGTGGTATCTCAACATATTTTCTTGGTGCGCTGAAGTCGTTTCTGAATAAATGCAATGTATAGTCCGAATCACACAAGTTGGCGGCTGTGTTGTTAGCTACAAGCTGCGGACAGACCCGATCCTGACTGAAGCTCATTAGACAGCTGCGTGAGGATTGGGTTATCCGCAACTTCACAGCCAGACTCACATTACACCCGCCAATTTGTATGATAGGTACCTAAAAGAATCCGTCTATAGCGACTAACTGTTTTCTTCTTCTTTTCAGCCATAGGACGTCCACTGCTGGACATAGGCCTCCCCTAAAGACCTCCAATAAGACCGGTTGGTAGCGGCTTGCATCCAGCGCGATCCTGCGGTCTTAATGAGGTCGTCCGTCCACCGTGTGGGTGGACGTCCTACGCTGCGCTTGCCGGTACGTGGTCTCCACTCGAGGACTTTTCGACCCCATCGGTCATCAGTCCTCCGCGCTTTGTGCCCTGCCCATTGCCACTTCAACCTGCCAATCGGCTGGGCTATGTCGGTAACCTTGGTTCTTCTACGTATCTCCTCATTCCTGATTCGATCTCGCAGAGAAACTCCGAGCATAGCCCTCTCCATGGCTCGTTGGGCTACTTGAAGCTTACTAATAAGGCCCATAGTGAGAGACCAACTGTTTTAACAACGTAAATATGTTTTTCTAGATGTACTAGACCCGCCCTTAAAAGGGTTTTGCGTTTACTACCTATGACCCTGTATAGACAACATTAAATTATCAGGCTTGAGTCATGACAGAGGCATTCGGGCGAATTAAAAAAATTGACACTAGGGCTAGCCAACCGGCATACAAACTTATTATCTGACTTTACTTGTCCCGATGGTACGACAAATCCATTAGGTCGGCAGGTCGTTACATCCGGATTCTACTACGAGTATATAACATATTATTACGACTGAATAAGCATGTTTATAATGAATTGATACATTTTGTTATAATCGTTTGCCATGTTGTTCGCTTATCTATGTATGCTGATGCTGACTATACTCGTATATCAACTTATTGATACTAAGACTAAAGAAATCTATGGTATAGT
This sequence comes from Hypomecis atomaria, assembly GCA_964007245.1. Classification (NCBI taxonomy): domain Eukaryota; kingdom Metazoa; phylum Arthropoda; class Insecta; order Lepidoptera; family Geometridae; genus Hypomecis; species Hypomecis atomaria. The sequence goes on from OZ023291.1 coordinate 12,023,005, forward strand.
AAGACTGTCTGAAGAAAGAACTGAATCCATCTAAAAACTCTTGCAGTATTGCATTTGAAACGCAATTTCCCTAAAGCTCCCCGCTTACTCCTGACGAGTAACTCCACAATCAACCTGTATGTTGTTTTAGAAACAAATAGTTTTCTGCCCTCAAGAATGGCTTTTATCAAATTTTTTTTCAATAAAATTTATCACAACTCTAACAATCTAACCCTAAGTTTATATTTGAATTTTATTACAAAAAGTAAAAATAATGTAACTATTTCTATAATTGCAAATGAAATATAATAGATAATATAATTTGCGTTTCCGATATGGATACATTTAACTGATGAAGATGAATCAAATGACCTTTATTATACCCATATAGGTTACAAACTATTACTTATGATTACAACTAGGTAATAATTACTTAATTACATCCAGATCACATTTTTAATTACCTAAAAGTTTGCTTCCGTTATAACGTCTACATGAGTACCTTTCCAAATTAAAATTCTGTCTAAGACTAGAACTACCTAAATCATTTTACATAACAAGGCGTCGTAATTTTGGTAAAAAAATATTGTATTATCAGTAGCGGATATTTCAAAATAAATTAAAATTCAACGTTTACAACTTAGATTAATGATTGGTTTCGCTACGCTTGACTAGCGAGACCAATCATTAATTTAAGGTTTACAATAAATTATAAAAAATAATTGTACTGTCAAATTAGAAACAACAAAAAAATAAAAACACCGGAGGAATAACAAAGACATCAAACCGAACACTCGCTCAGTGCGCCAATTGCAATCCTATTAATTTAACTCATGCGGGTTCATGAAAACTATTTGAAAGATAGCAAACATGAATAATATTAACATGTTACACATACTGGACGAATAATTCAAAAATATTGCTGAATTTAAAACCTTTGTAACTTAACAGTTATTTATAAAACAGAACGTAATAAAGCTAAATCAGTTTTTATGATTCAAGATGATTGGTCCATTGAGAGCGATTTTTTTTTTTTGAGTTGTTAGCAGTTTATAATTATTTATTGATAGATTCATATCTCTCTACTACAATACTGAAACTACACAAAATTTAGTTGAGTAATTAAATCTCGTAAAGAAGTCTTAACGAGAAGATTATTATTAATTTCTTTAGGTACCATTATCATGAAAAAAATCGTTTATAAAAACTATTCACATTACTTATGTGGATACAGTATACATGTACTTACCTAGTGGAAGCAAGCTTTTATTATTATTATGAAAATAGATTAAGGAGTTTAATTGATTTTTTATACGTGTATAATAAATTTAATTCAAAATATTTATAGCTAAGCTATCTCTTTAAGACTTTATGAACTAGACACATAGTTATACTATAAATTATTATATCATAACAACAAATATAAACTTTATGAAATTATATAATTTATTATCATATTTTAGAACTTTTTTATGAACAATGAAGAAGCATGGAATTTACTGGAGTTTTGCATTAAACTTGGTATATTCTTAGTGTGGGGAATAATCCTTGCTTAAGTAAATACTTTGATGAATGTATTGATGGATGATTGAGTCATAACACCATTTGTGCTTATTTATTATTCCATTATTATCTACCTACGTCATCAGTATTACACTTTTTTTAATTTCATAAGCTGCTTAAATAATTTCTTATACTAAAAAAAAACATTAAGGATTTCTACCATTTCAGTTATTTAAAAAACAATTCACTTACAAGATACAACTTCAAGCCAAGGTTTATGATTAATATGGCTGATTACATTGTGACAGAAGTTATAATAGTCACAAGCTCGTTAGCGATATATAATAACTACTTAGCTATTTATCGAGTAAGAAATGAATAAGTTATAATTTAATGGTACCCTGTGAAGAAGAAGAATTAAATTAAATATATTATCGAATAACTCTTGACTCGACGATATTTTTGAACATATGATTTAAGATACAGAGTAATTCCAAATGTTATAATTTTAATCAAAATCTACAAGGTATCTTTCCCCAACAACCCGTGTGTGATATTTATTTTATATTCTGTATGTAAATAAAAAATAAGCTTGTACATTTTGTTTCTGTGTATTAGAAAATGCGATTTTACTAAAGTTCCAATCTAAGGAAATTATATTTTATGGTTGTTAAGCCGTGACACAGCTAGCAGTCAACCATATGTCACCTACTAATCCAGAACTTGAAAAACCTAACCAAACAAAACTCCAGTTAAAACGCTTTTAGAGACACCATATAAAAAGAGTATTGAAAAAAAAGTAACTAGAAAATGAGAAAACACTTATTTCATCATCGAACTTTCGAATATTTTTATGATGTAAGAACTAGGGACTAGTTAGTAAAATTCCAATTTACTTGGTAAAATTAACAAATTGTTCGAACTATTTGTAGATATGTATAAAAATAAAATAAATTGAATATTTACGTTAATATTTTATTTAGTAATACGTAATTGGAATCATAAGAACATCGTTCGGGCAGGCGATTTACTATATAAATTGTTCAAAGGTGGGCATTGACTCGTTAATAGTTAAGGTGGTTGCTTGCGGTTAGCTAGGCACATCAGTGCCAATAGATGGCGCTGATGGTCTAATTTGACGTATTTTATTTTTTATAAATGAAAATGTACATATTATTTCATGGTAACATATTTGCCGGTAATAATGAATTATTTGCTATTTTCTCAGCTATATTTCAGTTGTGTTTTCGTTTTTTAAAGTACTGAATTTGTACCGGGCAATATTGAGGGCCGCGGTAGACTACTCACTCACACAAAGACAAGGCTCTTGTTGTGTTCGAACGTGGTTCCAACTATGCGCTAATTTCGACGCACTTTCCGTTGCATAGTTTGGACCAGTGGTTAGGATTCCCGGTATTTGAAACCGCGATACCGATTTTAAATCTTGTTGGGCATGTTTCTTTTTGCGATGTTTTTTGTCTTCTAAATAAAAATCAAATACTGTTACGTAGTAAGCGCATAATTTGATAACGACAGGACCGACTTGTAATTTTTTTTTCCATCATATCGTTTCATTTGCGCACGAATTCGTTTGCGATTTTTCTTGGGACCAGAGTATTGGTGGTTTTTAGGGTTCCGTACCCAAAGGGAAAAACGGGACCCTATTACTAAGACTTCGATGTCCGTCTGTCTGTCTGTCTGTCCGTCTGTCACCGGGCTGTATCTCATAAACCATGATAGCTAGGCAGCTGAATTTTTTACAGATGATGTACCTATTTCTGTTGCCGCTATAACAACAAATACTAAAAACAAAATAAAATAAATATTTTCCCAGGCTCCGATACAACAAACCTGAATTTTTAGACGTTTTTCGATCTATATTAACAATGGTAACAGGTACATGCTTGAAATTTTCACAGAATATTTAGTTTTATATTCACTTCAATAATAAATAATCAAATTAAAATAAAATAAATATTTAAGGGGGGCTCCCATACAGTACGGAACCCTCCGTGCGAGAGTCCGACTCGTACTTGGCCGATTATTGTTTTTTTTTTGCGAAGTACGTGGTGCCATGGTTTATTTTGGGCGACTGATTGCATGTATAAAACACCGATAAAATCTTTATAGAATGGCACTCTGATATAGGTATCATACAAACAAAACACTGAAAACAAGAATTCAAGAAAAACCGAATACGCAATCAGTGTTGCCAATGCCATGAGTTGAAATTATCCATGAAAATTATCGTATTTTCAAATACAGTTTTCCTTCTATCTTCCAAGCTTTCATTCCATAAAATCTAAGTAGGAGTATATTACCATTAAAAAAATACCAAATCAGTCCACATGTTCCCAAATGATGCGCTTACCAACGAACATTACTTGACGATTGACGTTTGTAAAAAAAATGATAAATTGTATGTTGTAGGTATTATTTAATAATATTTACATAATAGTATTATAATTATTTATTGTTTGTAATTTATTTTCCCTATAATTTATCCAAATTATAATACTGGCAATACATTGTCTAATATTTTTCAATAATTGAGTTTTGAGCTGAGCGAATTATGAGAAGACCGAAGACAGAAGAGCGGCAACAGCGCGTGACCCGCTATCATGCTCCTTGCGCCTATGCCACGAGCTGGCAACGTCGCGCGTCGTCGCCGTACAATTACTATTATGTATTCTGTGCCGCTACTAAACAACTATAAATTGTAATGTAGGCACCGTACGACACTATCTGTGTTCACTCACACATTGAAAAAATTGAACTAAAATTCGATGTTATTTCTACTATTAATCTACTGTTTTCATCAACTAAAGATGAAATGCCGCAAATAAAGACCAATTTAAAAGCCAACTATAGTCATTTCAGTGTAAAATTATACTCTCATCGCCCATGAATAGTCAAATAGATTAGTATGAAAATCGAACCACCTTAATTAACGAAGTTAACAATCTGCTTAACATATTAACTTTTAAGTTAACTTTAAAAAAAGTTAACGCTCTTGGTAACTTCCGCTAATAAATTGAACTTTTACCTATTTCTCTCAGCCCAAATGCAAAGTTAACTTTTAACAATAGCTTGTGTTAATTTTTTGAGAATTTAACGCTCTATCGTTTATCGAAGTTAACTTTTCAATTAACGAAGTTAACTTTTGGGTTCACTTTGCCCACCTATGCAACTGTTTTAAACACGTATATGTGAATATGAATAATAATAATTTATGCACACTGCATGATGAAACAAGTGGATTCATTTCATAATTGTGTTCTAATACTTTAGAAAAATACAAAAATAAATTTGTATAGAGCTGGGTAATTCTTATCGCGCTATTTAGAAAACTGTAAAAACCACTATGTATGTAGGTATATAATAACTATAAATGAGTAATCTGTATGTTTATGATTATATGACCTATGTATTTATCATACTATTTAAACTTGATTGTTATATAAAATTTTAGTATTTTTAGTGTTAATGATCCCGTTACACTGCTGCCTACGAAGCGGGCAACTTCGCGACGCAGGCAGTGTTATGTTCGAAACGCTTTCATAAATTTTGAATGAAGTGTACCTACCACACTGCTGCTGGGGCGGAACGGGATATCCGTGAATGGGATAAGATCCGCCCTGGCTGCTGCGACTGTCAGCATGCAACTGCGTGCAGCTGCTCGCAGCAGATTAAAGGTAAAACCCGCTAATGTCTAAAGCAATATAACTACAAATGCGAGATGTAGCCTAGTCCAGCCCGCTTCGCCTCGGCAGCAATATGACCGATCTTTTATATAATATTGTATCATTTGAAAATGCATAATACCCGCGAATAGACGAAAATGTAACGCGGCAAAGCCACAGAGCAAAAAATTATGGTCATTATATTTAGACCCTATAGTAACATAACATTAAATGTACTTAACAATGACACTGATCCCTTATCTACTTTTTACAAAATATATAAATTATGTTTATGGCATAGTAATAGACAAGATTTAACTCAACTTTTTAGATGCCTTACGAAGCTTCTAATGACTATATAACTACACTCTTAATATCATACAAAAATAAAATTGTCTTGGACAATGGTAGATTTACATGATATTACATAAAATTATATTATACATATAAAACTTTGGAGGTACATAGAACAGCCTTTTGTTTTGTTGTTAAAATCAGTATTGGGTACCTTAGAAATCGTTGATTCCACCGTCGTGTCTCCCTGCTTTAATATTGGTTAAAACTTTGTTGACATAGTCTGAAGTTTTACCAGCTATTTTTACCTCTGAAACCACAAAAACATACAATCAGTTTTTTGTTAATTTATGCACTGACCGTGACTGTCAACTGAGCGCTACCGTGGCTCGGATGACACGTTAAATTGTAGGCCCCGGTTGTTTTAACCGTTTAGCCATGTCAGAGGCCTTCAGGCGGCCTAAAAACTCTGACACCAGGGCTAGCCCGGCCTATACGAACTTAATTTTTATCTTATCCTATGGGATATAGCTATGTAAAGGAAATAGTTTAACAAGAATCACTAATAAAGATCATGACAGCTAAAAAGTGACTTACCCGTGGCTGTGTTAACTATACTTTTTACATGAGAGTTCCAGTCATTGTTTTGAGAATTAGTTAGTCTGCTGCCCAGAACTTGCTTCATTTGAGAAATGCCATTTATAAGACGCTCTGGAAAGTAAGAAGAATCAAATAAATTGGTGTATGAATATAACGGTTGTTAGGGCGCGGCGCGTGTTTATGCTTGTGTGAGTGATGTTGTTTGTGAGTGCGAATGAGAGGGTGTATGTGTGCGTGAGTGAGAGGGTGCATGTGTGTGTATGTGAGAGTGTGTACAAGTGTATTTGCGTGCGCGCATATATTGTGAGTGGTGTTAGTGTTTTTGTTTGAATTAATGATAAAAACACTCACTATGCTCTTGTTGAAGACCATAAAGTTTTATTTTGTTAGCTTCATGCTGTGCTTTTTTCTTGAGTCTGCAAGCTCTAGAAGCCAATTTGTTCTTTTCCTTTCTTGTTTTCGGCCTTATGTTGAAAGGCAGCTCACTCACAGGTATCATGTCATTTATAACTTTACTGAGATTGTCTAATTCTTTGCCTATCACATGAAGTTTCCTTGGGTTTGGTGTCAGGTCATTCCCATCGCCTTTTCTTGCCTTTCCACTGTAATTATAAAAATTATAATATTTAAATAGACAAGTTCTAGTTTTGCTGTGTATGACAACCGTCAAAGTAAAATTACTATACTGCCTTTGATTTTGGTCTGCTATTCACTTACAAAGATAGAACTAAAATGATATGGTAAATAAATGCACTGAGTTAAACAACCGCATTGAATGCTTAATTTGTATAGAATTTCATATATTCTTATTAGATTTTTGTTTAAGGCCGCCATTATGCCGCAATATTTTACAAGCAATGTCAAAAGATAATAAGATCCGAAAATATAAAATTCCTTTAAATGAAGATTGTTAAAGATAATAATAGGAAAATCTTTTTCCAAAACAAATAAAGCAAATAAATAATTGAATACTGTACCAGGTAATGGCCTAAGCTCGATATATATTTGCATTATCTCTTTTCTGACAATAATAATTTACCTGTGCTTAATTCCTCTCACACTGCAGCTAGGGCTGAATACTGGATCAGTTACTAAATTTAAAACATGTGGATCTTCAGACTTCTTCTTCATTATCAATCTTTGACCTTTAGGACCTTTTGCCTGGACATTGTACTGCCAGAAATATCTCTCCTTTTTAGCAGCAGCTCGCGCCTGTTTTGATTCAGAGCATTCATCATTGGATTCTGCAATATTTTGAAATAATAGTTTTGTCATTAAGAACATTGGGACGAAATGTAAAGACATAATGAAATATATCAAGTATATGATGATTCTTATATTATAATCTTCTTTACTTTATCTAAAACACTAGCTGTACCCTGCACGCGTTGCTGGCGCCGCCTGTCGAAAATTTGTCGCACCAACTCATGTACAACAACTTTGCTTAATTTTTAGGGTTCCATACCCAAAGGGTAAAAACGGGACCCTATTACTAAGACTTCGATGTCCGTCTGTCTGTCTGTCTGGCACCGGGCTGTATTTCATGAACCGTGATAGCTAGGCAGCTGAAATTTTCACAGATGATGTATTTCTGTTGCCGCTATAACAACAAATACTAAAAACAAACCAAAATAAATATTTAAGGGGGGCTCCCATACAAAAAACGTGATGTTTAGGAGTTTTTGCTCACTATTAATAACGGCAAGAGGAATGGGGCTCCCATACGGTACACGGAACCCTTCGTGCGCGACTCCGACTCGCACTTGGCCGATTATTTAACGTTGCTTTGATCATCACATGATCAAATACATAGGTTACGATTCTATAAAGGACATACAGACAAACATTCATTTCTATATATAGACAGATAGAAGAAGATAGAAGATTTCCGATCTAATCTTCAACTTAATTTTACCCACATAGCTAGTTAAAGTATTATAGCCATTTTAGTTAAGCTTGTTATGTAAATACCAATAAAGTATAAGCTAAAGTATAAATTATGTAAAAGCATATAATTTTACATCAATTTCCTAGATGCTTACCATCTGAAGATAAATCTTCATATCTATCACTGTCTTCATCAGACTCAAAGTCTTTTTCTTCTTCATCTTGAGAAAACTCTGCAGTGCCGGGGCTCAGGAGGCCTCCAGAAAGTGAAGATATTGAGCCAGCCTCGGCCACCGAGCTAGTGGACAACAGATGCTTGCGAGGCTCTCGCCTCTGCCATATCTGCAACAATAACATCTGCCTTTACAATTTTCAGTTCTCATTATCAGAAATGAATTAGCTTAGTTCACTTATCAGTGGCTATTATCAAAATAAACAAATGGCCTAATGGCCTACATTTAAAACATTGAGTACTGTAAAACATTAGTATTGAGAGACATGCTGATAGAAATTACCTGTTCCATGGTCAAGTGAGTGGGGGCCGATGATGAGAGCTGTGCGGGCTGCTGTTTGACAACAGGTTGGAATGGAGGCAAGATAGTAGAAGCTGGCACTGACTGCCCTAGGGCTATCTCCCCACTGTAGCCATCCATGCGCAGCAATAACTCTGGTAACTGATTGATTGGTTGAGCAAAACTTGAAGATGCTGAACTATGCTGACTAGCCGGGGAGAAGGCAAGTTGTGTGCGACTGTAAGGACTGCAAGGACTCTCAGACTGCATGATATTGCCTGTGTAAAGAGTATTGGGGTTGCGGCGAGACCCACTCATGGCGCCACCTATCTGCACGCAATAACCACTCTCTTCAGGAAGCAGAAGATCATCAAAATTTAAATCATCCAGTAATGTGTCAGGATTAGCATTTAATTCAGCAAGAGTTGGTCCTAATATCAAGTCTGCTTTGTCGACTTGGAAAATGTCATCATCGTCCATTTTGAAGGTATCCATTTTGGATGTATTGTCGTTATCGTATGTAATCTTGCCGAACTGCGAAGGTACACTATGGTAGGAGCCCCCGAGATTATCCTGCAGGCACAAGTCCAGCTCGGAGCTGAAGTCGGCGTCGGTGCGCCGCTGCGGGATCGGCACCGACGCTGACATCGTGCTGAGCTCGTAAGACGTCTCCTGTTTTATCTCGACGCCAGGCTCGAGAAGAAAGTCATGTGTGTAAATAGAATCCGACATTGCACGTGTTTGTGCTGGCTGACCTTGACTATAATCGTCTTGTTGATAGAGACTAGCGCACGCGCCCCGCGCCTCTATCGATTATTTCACAGCTAAACCCACGTGTTGTACTTATTTAAATGTTTATTTACATCTTCATCCGACTCAAAATCTAGCTCATCAGCGATATATCCTTATGCGGATGATATCGAAGGACCGATGGCTCATCTTATGATTACATAACTTGCGAAATCACAACACTACAAAGTTCTTAAACACTTGATTATTCACAATGACTTTCGATATCGAATTTAGTCTTCACATAGTTTCACCTCAACATACAACGACTCAGATCTATTCAATTCAAATTGTCTCAGAGTTCAATTATTTGCACATGTTAATCACAAAGGAAGTTGATTTCGATCAAAATAAACGCGAAAATAATTTTTGTCACAATAACAACAACACTCGTCCGATACCTCGAAGTAAACAAAGATATTATTATTATTATTCTGCAAAACTCAAAGGTCACAAGAGTGAGATAGCTAAACCGGTTACTTTCATACAGAAAAGAGATAACGTATTGTAACACAGTCTGTCTGCGTATTGTAATGATTGGGTTTTTGCGGAAATGAAAGAGAGGGGGACGATGGGTGGACATCATTGGACGGCGTCGTGGTGCTACCAGTAGAAAAAAAAACCAGTCAAAATCGAGTGACAGCGTCAAATAATCACAAAAAACTTTTACTTTACCTGCGACCATTGGAGAGGATGAATGTCTTACTGCTAGCATAGACGACATCTCGTACGCCATTGCGTCGTTTCCTAGCGGCTCAGCGGGGGGACTCGACTCTCTCACTCCGCAACATTTAAAAGATCTCACAAGTGCTACTTGTGGAGAGATCGGGGACTCCCTACTGAAAGAACTGACGACGTTAGTCAATTTAATGCTCGCAGGTAAAGTAAATAGCGACATTAAAGCATTATTATACGGCGCCAACCTATGCGCGCTTCTTAAAAAGGATGGCGGCATAAGACCAATTGCTGTTGGTACAGTGTACCGTCGCCTTACAGCCAAAATCTGTGTCAAGCATATAAAAAAAACACTTTGCGACGAATACCAACCTGTACAACTCGGTTTTGGTACACGTGGTGGCTGTGAGGCGGCAGTCCATGCCTTAAGAACTTTCCTTCACCACCAAGGAGGTGAAGTCTTGCTGAAGGTGGATGTCAAAAACGCCTTCAATACCGTTAATAGAAACGCTTTTTTGGCCCAAATCAAAGACAAAATTCCTTTTATTTACAATTTTGTTCGGCAATGTTATGGTGAACCCTCCAAATTATTGTACAAAAATAACGTGCTTTTGTCTGAAACTGGGTGTCAGCAGGGTGACCCCCTTGGGCCTGCTCTTTTTTCATTAGCTATTCATCCTATCATCAAAAAACTAGAATCGAAATTTAACGTCTGGTACTTAGACGATGGATCCCTTGGAGGCGACGTTAGCACTGTTATTAAAGACTTGCAATATTTAACAACAGAGTTTAGTACAATAGGGCTCGCCCTAAATTTCTCTAAATGCGAACTTTTTATTCCAAATTCCTCCTCAGTCCCAAAGGATGAGATAACAAAGCTTTTTGATCAAATTGCTCCAAATATAAAAATTTTAGAAAACCGATCGCTCCGCTTATTAGGTTCCCCAATTTTAGATGAGTCAATCAAAGATTTTGTTGACGAAAAAATTCAAAATTTTTACTCAGTGTCAAACCGTCTCCAAAAAATTAACATTCATATAGCATATTTCATTATTCGGTACTGTCTGTTTGTTCCAAAATTTATGTATTCTCTTAGATGTTGTCAGCTTTGGAATCATCCTTTATCTTTACAACAGCTTGATAACGTTCAAAGAGATACACTCACCACCATTCTTAACACCCCTTTAGACGATCGCGCTTGGCGCCAAGCCTCACTGCCTGTGAGGTTTGGTGGTCTCGGAATACGCAAAATTTCTAGTGTATCTTTGCCAGCTTTCTTGTCCTCAGTTTTCAGCACGCAAAAGTTAGTAAAAGACATATTATCATCCTCTCTTCCAAATTTAGAAATTACATATCTGAGTGACGCTGTCGAAAGTTGGAAAATAGCTTGCCCAAGCCAACTTTTGCCCAAGTCTCCCAATTCTCAGAGACAGTGGGACGGGCCGCTCTGTGAGGTAGAACTGCAAAAACTAATTCAAACCTCAAGTTGTACCACAGAGCGCGCTCGCTTGCTTGCCGTTTCAAGATGGGAGTCGGGGCTTTGGCTACATGCCCTTCCTTCAAGTAACGTTGGCAACCTTTTGGATAATAACTCTTTCCGGATAGGCGTATCTCTCCGTTTAGGTGCCCCATGTCTGGTCCCGCACCGCTGCCAATGTGGCGATATGGTCGATCGTCTCGGTCACCACGCATTGTCATGCACAAAAAGTGCAGGGCGCTTTTCGCGGCACGCCACCCTAAATGATATCATCCGTCGGGCCTTTGTCAGTGCTGGCGTCCCGTCGGTCCTAGAGCCTAATGGACTGTTGCGGGACGACGGTAAAAGACCCGACGGAATGACGTTGGTGCCATGGAAGGTGGGACGACCTTTGGTGTGGGACGCGACGTGCGTCGACACACTGGCGTCGTCTCACCTTCCCGACACAGCTGACAGGGCTGGTGCTGCTGCAGCTAAAGCGGAAAACCTCAAACGGCACAAATATGGGTCCCTAGACAGGATGTACCATTTTGTGCCATTTGGGGTTGAGACTTTAGGTCCGTGGGGGCCGGACGCTCATACCTTATATAAAGATCTGGCCAGGCTTTTGGTAGAGGTGACACGTGACCAGAGTGCTGGCATCTATTTCGCCCAAAAGCTGAGTATTGCTATTCAGCGAGGCAATGCTGCCAGCATTCTGGCCACGTTACCCTCTGCCGAGGGGCTTTTAGACTAGGTTTTATTTTGTTTTGGGTTTTTTTTTTTTTTAGTTTAAGTTTTAGTATTAGTTTATTCAATATTTTAGTAAAAGTTAGAATAAATTATTTAGTTTTGTATATATATATTGGATATAGTTAAGGTTTTTGTAAATATTTTAGCATAAGTTAGAATAAATTATGTTATTTAAGTTTTGTGAATAAACATTATCACAAAAAATAGTCGATTTTGATTTTTGCTATTAGTTTGACACTTTTGACAGATCAATGAAAAAAAAACAGAGATGTCGTAACCAGCTGAACGTCAAGAGCAGTAACAAAATAATTGAAGTATTTGTATTTAAAATTAATTATTATGGGTGACGACAATACAAATTCTAGTAAAAAGTGTGATACAAGTAAGTATAATGTTATCATTATCGGTGCCGGCATGGCCGGCCTATCTGCTGCTAACCACCTCCTGAAAAATGGAATCGAAGACTTCCTCATTATTGAAGCTAGAAAACGCATCGGTGGCCGCATTATATCGATACCGTTGAAAAATCATAAAATAGAACTAGGCGCTAACTGGATTCATGGAGTTCTTGGCAATCCAATTTTCGAGATTGCCATGGCCAACAACTTGGTAAACATCATCAATATACCAAAGCCTCATAAGGTGATAGCCGCAACGGAGGATGGGAAGCAAGTGCCGTTCGGTGTGCTGCACGAGACGCACGAGGCTTACGTCTGTTTTCTGCGGCGGTGCGAAGAGTATTTTCTATGCCAGTACTTGCCGCCGCCAGACATACACAGCGTGGGAGAACACATCAACCTGGAAGCCACCATTTACCTCGAACGACTGCCTACCTCCGAGGAAAAGAAACTAAGAAGATTAATATTTGACTGCTTGTTAAAAAGGGAAACATGTATATCTGGCTGCAACACTATGGATGAAATTGACCTACTGGAACTAGGCAGCTATACGGAGCTACAAGGTGGAAACATAATCATACCGTCCGGGTACAGTTGCATCTTGGAGCCACTAAAAAAAACTATAGCTCCAGATAAAATCTTATCTAGTCATCCTGTACAGAAAATCGTTTGGTCTTCAGATGATCAGAATTCAATGAGAGGAGTTGAAGATTTAGGAGAAGAATCTGAGGATTCAGATCAGACTGTGATAGAGGATATGTCAAAGAGCACAACATCTGAGAAACCTATTAACCCAGGCGAAGGAACCTCACATACAGATGTGTCAAATAAACCAAAGAAAAAACATCCAACTTATGTGGAAGTAGTTTGTGATAATGGCAAGACTTTTTATGCTAACCATGTGATATGTACTATTCCATTAGGTGTTTTGAAAGAAAATGCAGCAACTTTATTTGAACCAGCATTACCACAATATAAATTAGAGTCCATTGAAAGATTATTATTTAGTGCTGTAGATAAAATTTTTTTAGAATATGAAAGACCATTTCTTAATCCTGATATTACTGAAATTATGTTGCTTTGGGAGAGTTCACCAACCCCCGAAGACATGGCCAACTCTTGGTACAAAAAGATATATTCATTTAGTAAAGTATCAGAGACATTGCTATTGGGTTGGTTGTCTGGCAAAGAAGCTGAGTTCATGGAGACTTTACCTATGGAAGAAGTAGCCACTGCATGTACAAAAATTTTAAGAAAGTTCTTGAATGATCCCTTTGTTCCTGAACCTATCAACTGTGTGTGGTAAGTATCCTCATTCTTTAAAGCTTAAACAATTATTTCATCATTAACTAATTGTCAGGTAAAATGATAATCCTATGTTCAAAACTGTTATCTTATCAGAGTATTTTTTGGAAGTCTTTTAATCAATGGGCTGGTTTTGAGACATCAATATTTTTATCACTGCAAAGTCATCCAGATTGACTGATAAATGTTAAATTTTATTTCAGCACAAGTTGGAAAAAGCAGCCATATACCAGAGGATCCTACACATCCATTGGTGTTGGAGGCAGCCAAAGTGACATTGAGAGTATAGCTCAGCCTTTGTTCAGAAATGTACATGATAAAAAGGTATAATCAAAATTACTTATGATTGTTATCTGAAACTTGAAACACCAAGAGTTTCATTTGCATGAAAATATCCTTTGCTGTTTACACTTTTTTTTGTCAGCCTATTTGAAGCAGTCTTGAGCAAAAGCCTCCAAATCAAAATTTGCTTTATTCTTTAGACATATGGAAATGCGCTTAGAAACGTCTTTTTACAAAGGTTTTCGATAACATAATATAATTATAATAGGTGCAAATTTACATATTCACCAAATTACTAATAACAATTTAATTAATTACATAAAATAATTTACTACAAATTAGAACACCCTAACTTAAAATAATCTAAAAAAATAAAAATAAAAACCTCACACTAAATCCATTCAGAAAAAATCTATTTCTTTTTTTGGAAGAGAGAGGACATCTACACTTTTTTACCAAAGATATTGAAATGCAGTAAATAGCTTTATGATTGAACTAGTTTTTCATACCTTTTTTCTGATTTTTTGCAACTAGAGACAGGTGAATCTCTCCCTCGATTTGTACATTGCCTAAAAATGATTCATAATATGAATTTCGCAGTCTTATGCAGAAGATATTAACTTGCCATTACTCAGGTACCATGTATTTTGCTGAAGTATAAAGTAGCCCATGTTAATCTAGGTTTTAGCAACCATTAAAAATAAAATAAAACTTTATATCAATATTGGTGCAATGCTTATTTATTTTTGTTTCTTTCAGCCTGTGTTGCTCTTTGCTGGAGAGCATACACACAGTAGCTTCTACTCAACTGCGCATGGAGCTTACTTGTCTGGACAGACGGCGGCACGTCGGCTGCTAACAGTTGAAGAACCTGCTCCCAACATCCTGAATTGTCCAGGCTCATCTGACCTGCACTCTTGGATACAGGGTATCCAGCTCGAGGGGTAAAGCTTATCTTAGTATTTTATACATACTGCCAAGCTAATACCGAAATGGTGTATTTTGCCTACTTGCATACTCTTCACAGAGTTGTCAGAGACATGTTACTCTTGATGAAACCATGGTATTTACCCACTTTTCATGACAAAGGCTAAGCAATATTGATGACATTAGATTTACTATTCTTACAAGTTATTTCCACAATTAAAGTGGGTGAAAATTAGTTCTAAAAGTTAGCACTAAATAATATTGCAATATTACTAGTGGCTATAAATATGTTATGTTTTTCTGTTATATTATTGACGATCCATTAGGTTACAAGTGTGGAAAGTAGATAACTATTTTGCCTGCATATTAGATGAAATGAAATGAATGAGCTTTTAATTTTTTTTTTAATACAATGAAATATGTAAATGCTATTCCATTTAAAATTCGTAGTTTTAATTTTTTATTCTGTAAATATACTTTATTGAGCCACATTAACAATTGACTGGTTAAATTCTAGCAAATTATATTATTTTCTAGTTGAGTCATTGTTATACATAATTATGTATAAAAAAATGGATATTGGGTCTGTGCTAAAAGAATAATGACTTAAAAGATGAAATCGTTGTGTAAACTAATTAAGTAATACATATTTATATACTACCAACTAAATTATGTAATAATTAAAGTTTTATTTACAAAACTTCTTGGAAATATTGTAATTCAGAAGTTTACAAATTTTGTTCTAGATCCCATATTCATAAATCTGTTATATTTTAAAATTGTTATACCTATTATTTGCCAAGTTTCTATGTATAGGTAACTAAAATTAGCGACCGGCAAGTTTCTTGAGCAAAAACATGAAGGAGCAAGTACAAATACTACAATACATTGATTCAACTGTCTGATTCACAAAAGTGGTTCATCTAGGTCCCTTACTTTCTTATGATCTATAATCTTGTAAAATTATAGTTCATGTTTATGGTAAGCTATATCAAACTAAGTAATGTGCAAGTTCAAATAAGTAATTTGTTTTGTGTACCCCTATTTCCCATTTAAGATATAACACTTCTTGTGCTTTCAGGTTTTTCCTGCAATAGATAATTGTCGGTATTTGATCTCACTACATATTCAGAAGTGTGTAACAAAAATACTGCTATCTAAGCTCTGTTCAGCTCACAAAAAAAACTTGCTCTTATCAATTATTTTTAAACTAAATCCAATCACTTTTATAATTAATTAACAATAGGATGAATCAAATAGTTGACAGCTCTAAATTTATTATTGTAATCATCTTTTATTATATGCAATGCTGTAATAAGTTTATAATGTAATGTATTATGTACTGCATGTAATGCCTATTTATATGTATCATTATGTTTCGTTGCCTTGCCAGGAATTGAAGAAATGACAGTAGTATTAGATACTATTCTTATTTATAATAATGTTATTATTATATAAATAAGAATAGTATCTATTTTTTGCTGTAGTTGTGTCACAAAGAATATGTTAAATCAAACAGTTGTGCATTGTTGTGCAGTTAGTAATACGTATTTTGGATGGCACAACTAGTTGTGCGAAAGCAGTTGGTCCACAAGGAACTCCTCTATGTTTACTTCTAGTATTGTCAAAATTTCACTTACCATCATGTAAGATGGTGGTCAAACATAGACTCATTTGCAATAAAAGAAAAACCTTTAAAACTTGTGCACAATTTTAGAGTGTGCCAGTGTTCATTTTGATTATAAACAATGAATACTATGTTTCCATGGAGATAAAAGTATTTTTATAAATTTTCAAAGTTCAGACAAGTCACTGTTCATGATTTGCATTAGGTATGTTGTGAATTTTCCATTATTTATTAGTGTACTTTGTAGTAATAAAGCATTTCGATATTTTGTTCATATGTTATAGTTATTCAATAGCTAGGTAGTATTATTCGATTTTCTAGTCAGTGCAGTTTTTGTATCGCTTATAAAAATAAACAATTAAAAATAGTTATGTCTTATCATTTAATAAGCTCACATTGAATACAAGCACTTGATATATTTTGATTCTTTATTGTGTGATTACAGAATAAAATAATGTATTAGTAAAATAAACAAAACAACATAACAAAACTTAAAAAATATGTTACATTAATAATATAAAAAGATATGTCTTCTAAAGCCCACAAGAAATAGATGCCACTAAATAAATCATTACAATAGTAATAATAGACACAGAAGAGTATATGAATAGGGAATATGTATAACATTCAGATTGGAGCCAATTTTTTTCTGTACAAAGACTGCTGAATAGGCATGTAGACTAAAAAAGTATAATTAGTCCGTCAGATATATTATTAAAAAATATTAGACACATATTTTTTTGTCAATTAAACAAAAAATTATGCAGATATAGCCCATAAAGTTCTGCGTGATGTCAAGAGTGTCATACAAATGTATAGACTATGTCACACTTGACGTCAC
Source organism: Hypomecis atomaria (assembly GCA_964007245.1). Classification (NCBI taxonomy): domain Eukaryota; kingdom Metazoa; phylum Arthropoda; class Insecta; order Lepidoptera; family Geometridae; genus Hypomecis; species Hypomecis atomaria. The sequence goes on from OZ023291.1 coordinate 12,040,516, forward strand.
ATTCCCCCACGCCCAAACTTTGACAAGGTTTATCTTTGTCATTTATTGTTTGATTGACAAAATAAAAAATATGACTACAATATTTATTAATAATCTAAAGGACTAATTATAATAATGATTTTTGTACCCAGTCATCATGCCTATTGTGCCTCTTTATTTTTGACAAAGTAAATAAATACCAAAACATCTGGAAAAATAAAAGCTTTTAAAACAAAATGCATATTTCCTATGGTTGTAATAAGATTTTACCAGTCTCAATGTATGAAAATAATTTTATGGCCAAATTAGAGAGTAGCTTAATTGAACTAAATAACAAATTCTTTCTTGGAATGGAATGTTCAGTAATAGCTGCTAAAATACTACAATTTCTTATAACTATATTATTTTTGTACAGTAACAGTCATATTAAAATGTCTTCAAATTAAAGCATCAAATTACTGTATATATGACAGATCTTTTAAACAATTAAAAGTAATAGAGAGTTCACCTCAGTCAATATGATTAATCTTAAGTTTAAGCACCAATTTTAGAATTTGTTGGTTATTTTGGAAATGCTTAACGCACAACATGTAGTTCTACAGTTGAATTCTTTTTGCTTATTATCGACAGTAATTTATTTTCGACATCATGTGAAAGCTCTTGCCATACACATTTACCTATCAATGGGACTTCCTCGATAGGTGGTCTGAATGCTACCAGTACAGACAAACAGCATCCATCAGCTCCAGGATCATGTTCTACGTTGAGGAGGCCCAGGGGCCGGTGCTGTCCCACATCTGCTCCAAACATCTCCACCATAAACCTTCTTAAAGTCGAATGTGCACTCTTAGCAGGATTCAATTCACAAGTTGGAAAGTGCAAAGAGGACTTTTCACTTAGTAAAACATGTAATTTATTTGTACTTCTTTTCTTTATGACAATTATCAACCTCATTAAATCTTTGACATGCCTGGTGGGTGCTGGCAGGATATCAATGTGCCAAGACCCACTGGGTTTGCTCTGTTTGTACAACCTTGCCTTTTCAATCAGGTGCAAGATGTCATTAGACCTTAAGGAAATTTCTTGTAAGTCTGATATCCACTTTGCTTGCAGAGATTCCTTGTCAGCTTTAGCAGGAGTTTTTAATTCACCTCCCACCACTTGTGCAGTTAAAACAAACCTGTACCACATACCGCCGGCAGTTTCTACTACAAGTAGGGTATTAGGCGCGCATTCCAGACCAGTTTCTTCTAAAACTTCTCTCACTGCAGCTTGCACTATGGTCTCGTCTTTTTCCATTCGCCCTGCAGGCAAGTACCACTTGCCCGCACAACTTTCTTTAGCTTCTTGCATCATAAGTACTTCGTTTGAATCATTTATAATCACACAAGCTACGACGTAAGTGACGTTGCTACCAAGTACCGGTTTGAAATTAGAAGGAGTGGTCGGCGTGATACCTTGAGATTCCGCAACAGAGTTTTGGTCAGCAATCGTGAAATCACATAGGGTGTGCTCTTCACCATCGAGGCCTAAACCGTCCAGAAGGCGAATTAAATTAGAATCGATTTGGCGCGACATAATTTTTTCTGATGATGATGAATGATTTATAACGGCACTTGGGTATCCACACAATTTTACTAAATAGAATGCTGTTTGTTAAGACTAAAAAAATATTGTAGTTTTTAATTACAATTTTAAAAAATACGCTACCATGCCGTACTATGAGGAATGCAGATATTTTAAATTATTTTACTGTGACGAGGTGACGAAGGGAAGGAGAAACAACGGGAATTTTGCAAGAATTTTGATGTTGACGAAAGTTGAAAACAATTTGACAATTGACAGTGATTTGACGTTCCAAATGAATGAACCTAATATTGAATGAACCATTCTGTTTCTCACAGACTACATCGGCAAATTATGGAGCCCACGGCAAATGAGGCCAGGAATACGGTACGGTAAAGCATCTCACAGACAGCTGCGGCCTGCGGCTATGGTAGTCTAGCCAACAATCAATCGCACTTTAGCCCCTCGATTAGTGATGCATAAGGCTGCAGTGTCTGCGGAATTTTTTGGCGGGAATTCGGGAATTATGAACGTGCTACGCCAATATCTTCATAAAAAATTTTGTATGAAGTGAAAAGTTTAATCATCTGTCATCTCTGACTCTCTGACAGTGACGTTACGAGGAATTTGATATTTGCCGAAGGTTATGGTGAGCATCTCAAAAGTAGCAAAAAGTAGTAACTTTGCATTAAAAAATTACCGATTTTGGGTAATTCTAGCAAATCCTCGCCTATACCATCATGTCGCTCATCAAAGGACAAATGCTGGTGATTGTCTAAAATGTGTTATGGATTCATTTTTACTGTTTTCAAGTTCATAGCCTAAGTTACGTAATTGTTTTAGGTGCGCTCGCTGAGCACATCCTCAGCAGCCGCTCAGCTTGTAAAACCACCAGTCCAGGTGTTTGGCCTGGAAGGTCGTTATGCCTCTGCTCTTTACTCGGCAGCGACAAAGAACAAGACCTTGGACATCGTGGAAAAAGAGCTTACTCAGTTCCGACAATCCATCATAAGTGATCCCAAACTCAAAGAGTTCCTCGTCAACCCAACTTTGAAACGAAGCCTAAAAACTGATGCTCTGAAAGCTGTTGCCACCAAGGTATGTTATAAATTTCCTATTTTTTTTATAATAATTCCAATAATGGTATTGACTGTTCATAACCTCTTAATAGTTATACAATGAATTTATAATACCTACATGCCAAATTTATTTGCTACTACCAACATAGTCTGATAATAAGTAACAATTTTACCAAGGATGGCTTGAAAATACCACTTACCATAGGTTCTGCACTCGAGGACCTTCTTTTGTTCATATAAGTGTGTATTTTCTCTGCATACTTATTACTGTGGGCCTCATAATGTGGAATGAAATATTCAAATCATTCTTCTCATTTTACTTAGGTGCCTTAGAAAACAAAGTTTGTGATGTAGGTATATTAAATGCAAGTTGTATATATTATATGCTATCTCCTTTCCTGAAACCCAAATGGCTGGATTTTTAAAGTGTGAGGTATTGTATATATAATCTGTCAAGTATGAGTCGGACTCGCACATGGAGGGTTCTGTACTGTATGGGAGCCCCCCTTAAATATTTATTTTATTTTAATAATTTTAATTTATTATTGAAGGGAATATAAAATTAAATATTCTGTGAAAATTTCAAGCATCTACCTGGTACCATTATTAATATAGAGCGAAAAATGTCTAAAAATTCAGGTTTGTTGTATGGGAGCCCCTTAAATATTTATTTTATTTTGTTTTCAGTATTTGTTGTTATAGCGGCAACCGAAATACATCATCTGTAAAAATTTCAGCTGCCTAGCTATCATGGTTTATGAGATACAGCCCGGTGACAGACAGACAGACGGACATCGAAGTCTTAGTAATAGGGGCCCGTTTTTCCCTTTGGGTATGGAACCCTAAAAAACCACATCAAACTTTGCTCTGAAGTGTGCTAGTAGCTGCACAGAACCTCACCTCTCACGCTATCTGATTCATATGTTACTCTGCAGCAATTTGCTTAATGTTCTAAGCCATCATGAAGTTTGAATCGTGCTATATCATATCTACTTGTGGAGTGTTATACAAAAAAAAAAAAAGCATTTTTGAACCATTGTTAGAATGAACAACCTGGTTAATATAAAGGTTAAATTAACTGGTTGGCATAAAGATTTTTTGATCAGGTATTGGGAACTCAGCTGCATCATGTAATCTATGACTTTATACATTCTATAAATGTGATTGAAGTGCTGATTACATGGAAAAAATATCACTCAAATCTTGTAATACTTAGAGGTAGATAACAGCTTATTGTTTTTGTATGGACAAGTTGGCACCTCACAATCATTACAAATTGTAAAAAAAAAAATATGTTTAAAATTGGAAATAAAGTTTTATTATTAATGAACTTGTAGGAAGCAGCAGATTTTGTTTTTCATGATCTAGAACAGATGGTATATTTGTATCATTTTGTTGCTAATTCTAACAGTTAACAAGATATTTTTGATCACTTTCCTTTCAGACAAGTATGTCTCCCACAACAGGAAACTTGCTCTGCCTTCTGGCTGAGAATGGCAGACTCAGCAAACTTGAGACTGTGATCAACGCTTTCAAGATCATGATGGCTGCCCACCGCGGTGAGGTCACTTGTGAAGTTATCACGGCTAAGCCATTGGACCAGGCCCAGAGACAGAATTTGGAAGCTGCTCTGAAGGTAACACTTATAAGAAGTAGAAAAATACAACTTACATCTTGGATGTCTAGATTAAATATCACCTTATTCTGGATTTCAATCCCAATGCACCTGTTTTTGAAGTTGTGTTTTGTGCATTGCTTTCAAAAGTGGAAGAAAACATTGTAAGGAAACCTGCATCTTTTAAGGTGCAGTTCCAATGGAGTAGCTAACTGAAATATATTGCAAATATGATTTCATAGGAACCACACCTTTATTTTCAAAAAAATTGTGAAGTAACCTTTACTTTACCAGTATTGTGAAAGCTGAAAGCGCCTTAAGATGGAGGGTTTAGGACTTTAGGCCAAAACTCTTAATGAGAAGTCCCCATGCTCAGCAGTAGGACAGTTTTGCATGTGGCAAAGACAAAAATGATATACTGAGTTATTTGCTTCTTTTATACTTATTGTCTTTGCTTCTTTTATACTTATTGTGGTATGCTTGTTCTTCCAGAAATTCCTGAAACCTAATGAAAATATCCAGCTCACGGCCAAAGTTGACCCTGCTCTGCTTGGTGGCATGATTGTGTCCATTGCTGACAAATATGTCGACATGAGTGTAGCCAGCAAAGTCAAGAAATATACTGAGATCATCAGTGCTGCTGTCTAAACCAATAAATGTTGCACTAGTAAAAATATAAGTTATAATCTGTCTTCACTTAGAAAACTTGTATTTTTATTTCTTGGGGATAATAATTTAATTACCTAGTTTTTTTTCAGCATTATAGATAATCACGCAGAAGGCAGTAGCAATATGCCCTACCTAATGTAATGCACATTGCAAATAAGGCTAATGGTGTGTGGAAGGCAGACTTATAGCTTATTAGAAACTATTTTGTGATTAGTACCCAAGTTTTAAATGAATTTTAAACTGAACTTTAAAAGTAATATAGTGAGTTCATATGGACAGATTTCTTAGGCTGCCTGAAAGCCTCTGACATGGCTAAATGGTTAAAACAACCAGGATATACAGTTTAACATGTGATCCAAGCCACAGTAAAGCTTGTTGGAAAATGGCGCCTGCTGTCACCCATCCAAATACTGACCTAGTGGAATGTTACTTAATTTCAGTGATCACTGACAAACACCTAGTCTATGCTATGAACTTTAATTTGTAAATATTATAAGCCGAGGCCTTTACTGCATATAACTGACCAATGTGGATGTCTGCAATATGATGCATATTTTTATTGTCTGATAAAGACAAACTGTAGAACATGTTCTGTGGTATTGCAAAGCCACAGAAGACATTAGAATAGCTAACGGATTGCATGATGCTTCTGCACTGTCATCAGCTTTGTCATCTAAATCGCGATCATCTTATTCACCATATAAGCTACTGGAGCAGTTATGCCTGCGGCCCAGAGCCACGCTCCGTTACTTTAAGGAGCTGGGCTGGCTCGGGTAGACGCTGGAGGGGGAAATGCACAAAACATGTGCGGGACGTCAGTGCAGAACTTATCATCCATACTTCAAATTAGAAAGACATACATGTACATCAAATGAACATTCAGGCAGACCCCATGATAGGGACCTGCCTTTTTTTTTTTTTTTTTTTTTTTTTTTACCAGGGGAAATCTTTTATAGATACCACCGCACCTCGAGGGCAGGCGGGTGGTTATGTGGGAGTCCTGCCGACTGGACAGTATACCCACCAAAACCCCCGGGTGTTCCACCACTGCGCCTGGTGTCGGGGCTACGGGCACGCTTGCGCACTCCTCCGCGGCACCCGACAGCGCTGGCCCAACTCGGGCCCCACCACGGAGCTTACGCTCCCGCTAGAATGACGATGTGTCGAACACCAGACACATCGCCACCCACCACCTGGGACCAACCAGCACTGGGCGTCGGACAGCACCCGTATCCGACAGCCCTGGTCCCAATGCAACGGGTCAATTAAAGTGGCCCCCGCGCCTGCCACTACGGCTGCAGAGGATAGGGAGAACGGCCGTCGCGATACCGACACTCCTCTTCCCCTGCAGCCCCACCGCCTCCGCCAACACGTTGGCGGCACCCGTTAGGGCCGCTGGCAGGACGGATAGACAGCGGCACACTCGCCGCCCGTCCATCCCGTTGCCGCCCCCGCCTCGATGGGCTCGGCCGCGGTATCGCGACGAGCGCGACACCGCAGTCCACCTCAGTCGGCAAGCCGACCTACTGTGGCCAGCCTCCACACGGGCTTGTCTCCGGCCAAGACCCGGAGAGGCCGGCCCCACCTCGGGTTCCTCTTAGCTTCACCGTGGCCGCCCACAAGCCACGGCTACTAAGCCCCCCGCCACGACAAGGCGGGAACCCACTCGGGGGGGGGGTGATAGGGACCTGCCTAAGCTAACAACATTTATGTTACACTGCCTTCAAAATTGTCTATATGTATAGATTGAACCACAAAAACAAACATGGGCTGTTGAAACAAAAATTTTAATGTGCTCTCTGCACACAATCAACTTAAATCCTCTTATCCATAACAAAAATAATACTCTCACAGTATTTATAACACTAAATTAAGTATACATCTCTAGAATCAACAGGAAAATATGTTATCTGAGATCATGGTATCAATGAGATCTTTAGTAGGTGGAAACTGGAAACTAAATTGAATTATCCATCCGTTGGTGCTGCTTCGCCCTTGAGTAATGCGTTTTCAGCTTCTAATTCTGCAATTCGGGCCCTAGCCGCCTCCAATTCGTCGTCGCCAGAGTCCGTACCCAAATGTTTGCGGACATATTCCAGAGCATCTTCAGGCTTGTCTGGCTCTTCGTACAGGCTTACCAGGACTTTAGTTAAAGCGTCCATCACTCCAGCTCGCTCTAAGTAACGTCGGAATTCTTCTCGCTTTGAATCAATAGGCTGTAAAATAAACTCAGATGTAGATCGAAATCAAAAGCACTACCCTAGTAAAGTAGTAAATTTATCAGAGATGCGTTACCTTGTAAGAAGACATTTTCAGAGATTTAAATTATGTACAGGATATTTTCGAAACCTGTACCTATAATTATTTTTTCAATTCCTTCAATTTACACAAAACAAAATTGAAGCAAGCGAGCGTCTTTCGGTTTAAGTGATTGCGATGTGACAGTGAGCTGTGAAGTGACAATGACATTTCTCTATTTCTTTTTATTGCCAACGAATTATTTGCCAGCAGGTCCCTAAAGGGTCGCCCAGAGCCAGACAGCAGCGGGCAAGGTGCGGCTGAGTATGTGATCTAGAGGGCGGCCAATCACAGATCTTGAATTAATATTTGTCCCATAAGATTCCCATGATTGATACTCGACCGGGACTGGCTGGGTCGATCCATATATTTTTCCCGTCCAGTCCGTATATAGTATAACTTGGACACCACGGTGCGATAACTGATCAATTTATCGCATCAGTCCAACTGGGAGCTCATTCAATGAATTCATACCGTTGATAGAGAGTTGGTTCGTTTTATTTTAAACCACCTCAATATTAAGTAGGTAGTTATAACCATAGAATAATAACGCCTAGAAACCGAGAACAAGCACGCTAAGTGAAGCAAGAAATACTAAGCTTGAAAAGCTTAGTAAGCGAACGGCGCGCGGTACTCACAGTCGTACCGTAATACAAACAGCTCCCGTAGTTTATATTTTAAAATGACGGTTTTTGTGGTAAACGGGTGCCACAGTGAATCGGCAAAACAAATAATGCAAAATCACATTCCACATGTAAGTATTACAAATTATCTAATATTTTGATGTAAAACTCCATCCAATGTAAATATAAATTCATAAAATTTCGACAAACGCCATGACTAAAAGTTGCAAGTAAAGGGTAAAACTTTTTCCCCATCATTTTAATATTGAAATTATTAATGACTTCCATTGCCTTGAAACGGGATTTTCAGTATTATTATGTTTTCATACCACCTGCTTGATAAGTACCAAAGCGAGACATTATCATCATAATACAATCATGATGGTTGTGACCTTATGTTATGACAGAGCGACAATTTCTTGATTTGGAACGTCATAATACGTCACTTCTTTACATGGATCAGATGCGGGTATCATAAAGAGATTTTATACGATAATCAAGTAGGCCATTATAGTCCAGGAGGCAAGCGACAAAAATGCAAGTACCTTCTAAAACCTGATTTTTAGTATTTTTACGTTGTCATGGTGGGGTACTACAATACCACGGAGCCAGTTAGCTGGGTTCCTTAGCGTATGGTGGGGATACCCGTTTGAATAAAAAAAAGAGTATCTTGTATCTTGTAAGCCTGGACTAACCCATCTGAAAAATCAGGCTACAAGTTTCGGGTGATTGGCTGCATTTATTTTTTTATCCAGTGGGATGTGGAAGTATAAATGAGGGCGAAGAAACCCCCGTGCACAGCCGAAAGTCACTGATCTTGACCCCGAGGTCATCGAACTTTACTCTAAGATCATAGACCTCGTGCACACCTGGAAGTCATTGATCTTGACTCCGAGGTCATCGACTATGACTTCAAAATCACCGACCTTGACTCCAAAATCACTGACCTTGACTCCAAGATTACCGACCATGACTGATCTCAACTACGAGATCATCGACCTTGACTGGCCTTCCACACGAAAAACCCTTTCATGTAATACCCATAGATGGAATTTAAAAAAAAAGGTTATCCGCCATTTTGTAGCGGCGGCCATCTTGTTTTTACAATAATATTGGATATACCTACATAATTGTATTGTCACCAGAACCAAAGAAGTATACCAAATTTAAGAGCAGTCGGTTGACAGGAAAAAGGTAACATTTCAATGACTAAATTTGACCCAAGAAAACAAACGAGGTAAGCTAAATAAAGCGCTCCTGGCGAAAACGAGGAAGAACTTGATATGACCTTCTTTCTGAAAACGTAACAGAGCTGTTAATTTTCTAACTGACAGCTCTGTCAGTAGTTGTCATGGTAAAAATCTGAAATAATATCTAAATGTTTTAAGTTGATTAAAACCAAGTTCACAATTGGTTTTTCTTTTATTATGTATCAATTTAATCAACTTAAGAATGTCTAAAGAAACTTCGAGTGTGATGCGGCTATCGCACTACTTGCGTCCTGAACGTTTTGATGTGGAACCCACTGCTACTGGAGCCGATTTAAAATGGATTCACTGGCGGTATACTTTCGAAAACTTTCTAAACGAAGAGGCTGCTTCTGCTACCGAGATTGTTAAGCTCAAACTTCTTCTAAATCACATATCACCAGCTGTATTTAATCTAGTTCGAGAATGTAACGAATATAATGCAGCTATTACAATATTAAACGATGCTTACGAGAAGAAAATAAATATTACCTTAGCTCGCCATCAGTTGGCTATTAGAAAGCAGCAAGCCGAAGAATCCATTGCAGAATATTCGAGAGCTTTGACCGCACTTGCGTATGACTGTCATTTCAAAGCAATTACTGCCAAAGAACATCAAGATGAAACCATTCGTGCAACTCTCATTGCAGGACTTAACTCTAAAAGAATTAGAGAGCGATTATTAGAAAAATATACAATGACGTTAGAGGAAACTCTGAATTTAGCAATTTCCCTTGAATGTGCTGAAAATACTTCCCGTATTATAGAATCTGAAGCGAGACCAGCCGCTTTTAATGTCGTCACCGAAACAGTCAATCAAGATTCAGAAGAGCAGCAACCAAATTTTTCCGCCGCAAGCAATCAGAAAGGTCGCCGTCGATGTTTCTTTTGTGGTGGTAATATACATCAACGGACAAAATTTCCAGCGTATAAAGTTGACTGTCAAAATTGTTTCAAACGAGGTCATTTTGCAAAAGTTTGTCGCTCCAGCCAGCAACAGAATGCGAATGCTGTTAACACAGACGCACAACCAGATTCTCAACTATCAGTATCAGCAATCTCAGCTGCTTCACCTTCAAGTCTGTGCAAAGCAACTATCTCTGTTACTGTCAATGATCATCGAGCTGATGCATTAATAGACACAGGAAGCTCTATCAGTTTTATCAACAATGACTTAGTACAAACTATGAAACTCAAAAGGAAACCTTATAAACAAGTCATAACACTCGCATCTCTTAACCATGTCTCTCATGTAGATGGAATTTTCTATGTGACTATACAAATCGATCGGCACATCTATAAACAACAACCATTGCTTATAATAAATAACCTTTGCGCTGATGTCATTATTGGACACGATCTTTTAAAGAATCACTCCTCTCTTGAACTTCAGTTAGGAGGTGACAAAGAACCACTGAAGATTTGCAACGTGCTTGAAGCTTCTGTTTCGCCAGCATCAATATTCACCAATCTATCGCCTGATATTAGACCAATCGCCATTCGTTCCAGACGACACTCTGAAGAAGACCAATCATTTATAGCAAACGAAATATCAAACTTACTAAAGGACAAAGTTATTGAACCCAGTGTATCACCTTGGAGAGCGCAAGTACTAGTAGTTGGTGGAGGCAGTCACAGAAAACGTCTTGTAATTGATTATTCACAGACTATTAATCGATATACCGATTTGGACGCCTATCCATTACCTAATATAGATTCTGTTATCACTCAAGTCGCAAAATACAATGTTTTTAGTAAAAAGTACGAGTTGTTCACAGAAGACGATGCATCAAACGTTGTAGTGCCATCTTGGAACATCTACACGGATGGTGCAAAAAACAAGGAAGGAACAGGCTGCGGCTATTACTCGCCGGAACTTGGGCTCAGAGAGTCGCTGGCCCTGAGCAATACTACAACAACTTTACAAGCCGAGTCCATGGGCCTGTTACTAGCCGCACAAGCACTTGTACCCTTAAATGAGCTTCTGACAGCTACTGAAAACAGAGAGGCCAAGGAAGCCATCGTGTTCACAGTTGATAGCGCTGCTACTATCTACGCACTCAAAAGACCTGTAACAAGGTCCAAAGTTATAGCTGAGTGTCATGCAACACTCCAAACTCTTTCAAATAAACACAGAACAATCGTGCGCTGGACTAAGGGTCACGAATCTTGTTCGGGAAACAACATAGCCGACACCCTTGCCAAAGAGGGCACGAGTAAACAGGTAGGAGACGTGGCAATGAAATACTGTAAGCCGACAGCGGTGGAGGTGCGCGAGTTGCTGCGTCGTCACACTGAAAAAGAACAACAGAATTTATGGAACAAGAGAGAGGATTGCAAGCATTCTAAGGCTGCTTTCCCCAATCTGAATAGAAATATCACAAATGACCTGTTGAAGTTGCAACGGCAAGACCTGCGACTTATGGTAGGCCTCATTACTGGTCACTGCAACTTAAATAGTCACTTGTATAAACTGGGAGCCACTGACAGCCCACTTTGTCGTGGTTGTTTGCAGGAGAACGAAACTGTAGAACATGTTCTGTGGCATTGCAAAGCCACAGAAGACATTAGAATAGCTAACGGATTGCATGATGCTTCTGCACTGTCATCTAAATCGCCATCATCTCATTCACCATCTAAGCTACTGGAGCAGTTATGCCAGCGGCCCAGAGCCACGCTCCGTTACTTTAAGGAGCTGGGCTGGCTCGGGTAGACGCTGGAGGGGGAAATGCACAAAACACCCCATGCGGGACGTCAGTGCAGGACTTATCGCCCCTACTTCAAATTAGAATTAGAATTAGAATACAATGTTTTCAGTCAAATAGACCTTAAAAGTGCCTATCACCAAGTACCAATCCTTAACAAAGAAAAGAAATACACGGCATTCGAAGCCTGTGGAAACCTTTATCAATTCACAAGGATTCCTTTTGGCGTGACAAATGGGGTCGCTGCATTCCAAAGGACGCTCAACTTCATCATTAAGACAGAAGGGCTGAAAGGAACCTTCGCTTATTTAGATGACGTCACTGTCTGCGGTAAGGATAAACAGGATCATGACAATAACTTACGCAAATTCATGGCAGCCGTTGAGAAATATAATCTTACCCTGAACAAAGATAGAAGCATTTTCGATGCTGTATCGATTAATATTCTCGGCTATACGATTCACAACAACACAATCAAGCCAGATAAGTCTCGTCTGGAGCCACTAATTAACTTACCCGCCCCATCTGACGCTGCATCCTTAAAAAGAACACTTGGGCTGTTCGCCCACTACTCGAAATGGATTTGCAACTTTTCGACTAAGATCAGACCATTAGTAGAGGCCACATTTCCACTATCACAAGAAACAGTAAAATGTTTTGACAAACTTAAAGCTGACATTGCAGAATCAACCCTCGCCGCTATTGATGACAAAGACGTATTTACTGTCGAAACTGATGCTTCAGAGTTTGCGATTGCAGCAACTCTATCACAAAAGGGTCGACCTGTTGCATTATTCTCCCGTTCACTTAACGATTCTGAACGTCGTCACCCTTCGATAGAAAAGGAAGCTAGCGCCATTGTAGAAGCTTTGCGAAAATGGCGGCACTTTTTAATTGGCAGACATTTCTTACTTGTTACGGATCAGCAATCCGTCTCATTTATATTCAATCAGAGCCACTCAAGCAAGATTAAAAATGAAAAGATACAGAGATGGCGCTTATAACTATCTTGCTACAAGTATGACATCGTTTACCGACCAGGTAAAGAAAATCTAGCTGCTGATGCTCTCGAGTGTGTGCTCTTACGAATTCTACTTATAAAAAGCTGTCAGAACTACATAACTCCTTGTGCCATCCCGGAGTGGCAAGGATGTATCACTGGATTCGAACTAAAAACTTACCGTACTCCATTGAAGAGGTTAGAAAGATGACCGCTACGTGCCCAATTTGTGCTGAAATAAAGCCTTGATTTGTTAAAAATGAAGGGCAACTTATAAAAGCGACTGCCCCTTTCGAAAGGCTTAACTTGGATTTCAAAGGTCCTCTTCCGAGCAATACTTCCAACAAATATATTTTGACAGTCATAGACGAATACAGCAGATTTCCCTTTGCCTTTGCTTGCAAAGATGTGTCATTAGAAACGGTTCAAAAGTGTCTCAGAGAACTATTCTTTTTATTCGGAACTCCAGCTTACATTCATACAGACAGAGGCGCATCGTTCTTATCTGACGACTTGAAGAAGTTTTTGACGGGTCTTGGAGTCGCCTGCAGTCGTACGACTCCCTACAATCCTCAAGGAAATGGCTTGGTGGAGCGCCTAAATGGAACACTTTGGCGTACAATTCGATTGTATCTCCGCTCTAATAACCGAGATATTTCCGAATGGGAGAAAGCGATATCAGTAGCACTTCATTCTATCAGATCCTTGTTATCTACTGGAACAAATGCTTTACCGCACGAAAGAATGTTTAATCATCCACGCCGTTCTTTAAACGGCCAGTCCTTGCCGACCTGGTTATTAACGCCAGGATGTGAGTGAGGAGCAATCTTCTGAACAGCAATCATCTCACGATTCAAGTAATCTTTATCTTTATTCTTTTTGATAATCTTTATTTTATTTCTTTATTTGCACAATGTAGTGTACATAACAACTATAGTACTAATTGTAGTACAAAACAAAGACCCCGTTAGGGCGCTGCAAGAGAACAATATTCTTAACTACTTATTACTAATTTAGGCTAAGTCTAACAATGTATATTTATTACAATATTATACAAATATTGAAGACGTCCAGCCCCGCCGAACTACTCGTGATCGTAGACCTCCAGTTTACCTACAAGACTATGTAACGTCTTAAGAAGGGGAGAATGATATGACCTTCTTTCTGAAAACGTAACAGAGCTGTTAATTTTCTAACTGACAGCTCTGTCAGTAGTTGTCATGGTAAAAATCTGAAATAATATCTAAATGTTTTAAGTTGATTAAAACCAAGTTCACAATTGGTTTTTCTTTTATTATGTATCAGAACTCACAGAAATGTTTGGAGCCACACTCAAAGGCACAAGTATAAGTTATGCAAAATCTAAAGGTTGTGATCCAATTTCCCAACTTTTTGGGGTAATCTGATTCTGATAGTAACATTACTTGTTTAGTTGTTTCATAGTGTGCGTGTTGCCGCGCGTAAATACGTATGACTCGCGCATACCTACATCACTGCCGTGCAGCCTTTAAAATGCAGTATGAGCAAAAACGCGGTTTCGAGAAAAACGCGAAAAACTTTTTGATTTGTTTTTTTTCTATGTTACAAGGTTTTATGACTTATGTTTTGAATGCCATTGGGCGCATCTGAATTCGAAGAAAGACTTCAGGAAAGAAAATACGCACTTAGATTATTATATGATAAAGAAAAACGATTTTGAAAAAAAAGATCCCAAAAAAGAGCAGTTACGACACATAAAATTTTGTGAAAAAGTTCGCATAATCAGATTAAAATGCAGTAATTTGAGTTAGTACTGCAAAATTAGGCGGGACATGTACTACTTTGCCGTTTAAAATGCAGTATCAGATTTATTTTACTGCATTTTAATGTGTCTCTTGAATAAAATGTAGGTGCAGTATGTAAATAATTATTGACTAAATTACGTAAGCTACTTATTTTATGGAGCAAGAAAGAGTATTTCGATCAAAATATTTTTTAATAAAGATATAGTAAGAAATCAACACTGCACTTCAACATCAACAAAAATCAACACAATCACTTTTTATTATTATTTAGACTATTATGGCTCAGACTTTTGTGAAATCATAGCAATTTGGGTTAGTCACACTCACAGTATAGAGGTAGTAATTAAAACTTAAATCACATATAACATTTATGATTAACACTGCCAATAATCAGGGCTGGATTTAGAGGTCTAGAGGCCTCGGGGCAACAAAAGAGTGGAGGCAACCTGGCTCAAAATTATTTTCCAAATAAAATAAATAATATTTATCGGTCTAGGGAGTTAATACTTCCTTGAAGATGGGTAGTAAATTGCAAATACTTATTAGGGTCATTTGACATTTGATATTTTATCGATTGTCTTGATTCGATTATCGATCGATATCGATTGAACAAATATAGATCTATGATTTCTGTTTATATTTAAGAACAATACAATCATGTTTGTATAAAGTACTTTAGGTAAAAGTAAAACAGTGAAAAAAATATCGAAGGGAGAGTTGTATACTAGTCAGATAAGTCGGATATTGAAAAGTTTTTTCCCGAAGTCTCTGTTTGTAGGGACTCCTCTTTTGTGGAGGCCCAGGGCTGAAGCCCCGGTTACCCTCCCCTAAATCTGGCCCTGCCAATAATACTTACGAGAAAACTGAAATATGCAATAAAAACTAACGAAATCTTTCAATAGAACTGCTCAGACATACTTAAACACTTAAATAACTATCTAGGAACAAAAATCATAGGTATTCTTCTAAGTATATACTTATAACAAAACAAATGCTCTCCTTCCGTATGTTTTAACTACGGACGCACCACGGCGCCGCCCGCGCTAGTTCGAGTCGCGGCGTCATCCCTTGGAGGCCGCAAGTTCTACGTGTCCGTCGAGAACGTCAGCTCCGGACACAGAAGAATGGCTGCGGGAGTTCCTTAGGGGAGTTGCACATCACCATTCTATTATGCCATTTACACGGACGACATACCGATCCTGGAAGACCTCAGACCAGGAGAACGGGGAGTCGTCCTCGCCCTCTTAGCGGACGATAGCGCTAACATTGCGTCGTCCAGGAACAAGAGAATAGCCGCTGGCAGGATCCACTAGTCCTAGACATCCTGCCAGAATGGCTCGATAAATGACGGATTGCCATCAACGTGGGAAAGACAGCAGCGCTGCTAACCGGGAGATCACCAAGACTACCACCATTGATGAAGCCACTGCAGCTTAAAGGACAAGACATTGCGTGGGAAAGCACCTGCAAGTACCTGGGTGTCTACATCATACTCATACTCATTTATTGATAACAATAGAGTTACATGTCAAAATTTTTTCAAAAAAGTAAAGTTACATTATTAAAAAATACAATAGTTTTAAACATCGACCGGGCCCTTCGCATGAGCTCGCAGACCTTGCACGCCGTTCACCAGGCGAAGGCTGTTCGAGTCTTGCTGCGGCCCGTGCTGAGCTCTAAGCTGCCACTGAAGACCAAAGTAGGGATTTACAAGACCTACATTCGTTCCTAGTTAACTTACGCAACGCCCGCTTGGTACGCGCTCTGCTCAGCCAGCCAGAAGAAAATGATGCAAGTGGTGCAAAACGTCGCTCTGAGGATGATCTCGGGAGCCGGCCGGTACTTTCGCAATGACTTTATCGCCCGGGACGTGCGAATCGAAACCGTGGGGGAGTTCGTGGCTCGTCTGTCGCGTGGCATGTTTGACCGCGCGGACAATGGGCCATAACCCCACCTGAACAACATTGCGCCGCTTCACGCACGCCTCCCTGCCGAACGTACATGGCGTGCCCTCCCTAAAGATCTCCTCTTGGCTGGCTCGGACACGAAGCAGGACTCTGAGGGACCAAGAGGCATCCAAAATAGAGATGAGGCCTAAACTAAGAAGAGAGTACCACCAAACCAAAGAATGGCCACCCCAGTACAACCAAGCCAAGATGTGGCCAGCGATGGCCATACAAGTGGCTAGCGAGGGTGTTGAGAAAAGCGGCCCGTCCTCGCGGACGGAAAAGGTACTCGCATCCTCCCAACAATGCCCCTCAGCTCGATAGCTTAAGCGTCCAGCCGCCGAAGAGAGCGCAAGCTCGAGTTGGCATCCTAACCCTCGCCAAACACGAGGGGGAAGAACCCGCATGATGATGATGGGCTGTAGGGACCCGCCGCCCACACCTGTTTCAGTCCTGAGTTAAGTCCTGTCTCAGTACTGAGTTGAACGGTAGGATTATACTTGTAACCAATATTCCATAAAATAGAATTACGTGATCTATCATTGTACATTCATGTCAATGTAACAAGTACTATGTAAAAATTAGGTCTCAGAAATAGGTGATAGATTTGGATAAATGTAAATGTGTTATCATAATTTATTTAGAAACCTTAAAAACATCGAAATTACCACACAAAACAAGTAGCCACGCGCTGTCGACGTCCTCCTTCCACGGCGCGGCGTTCGGCACGCGACTGATTGAGCGACAAATACTAGCTAAAATGCAGTAGGAAACTCCACGAAAACAGTGGAATACAATGACTTGATTCGAATTACCAATTAAAATGCAGTAATTACGACTTATACTGCAATTTAGGCTGTAAAATGTAATTATTTAAGTTATAGATATTATCGATTATACTGCAGTAAATAACCAAAATACTGCAATTTAATTAGTAACATTGACAACAAAAAGTAACCTATGATATAAATAAAAGACAGTTCAATTAACTTCACTGCATTTTACTTTGTTTTGACCGTATGGAAAAAATAGGTGATGCTATCTTAAACACCGTGTCTTAGTAACTTACTGCAGACTAGTCTGTAATCATTTTGAAAAGTAATAAAAATAAACTTTGCAGTATTCATATTTTCAGTACATTATCTATTTACTGCATTTTAGTTTATGTGTTTACCATATTTTTAAGGTTATGTTAACCGTTTTTTTGTAGCAGTGACGATATTTACTGCATTTTATCTGGGAAAACAAAGCTATTAAAATACAGTAATTGCTCTTACTGTATTTTAGATAGTTTATCGTTACAGTTTGCATAAAACATTCCTAGTTACTGCGTTGAGGTAGTTGTTTTTTACTATCTTGTAGTTGCGATAGTCAAAAACCGATTACATCATTCGATTCCTTATGGCGTGCCCATTACGGATCAATATTTAACTCAAAAACGTCAAAAAGTCTGATACTGCGTTTTAAGGACTGCAGGGCAGATCAATCGTGTTGATGCTTCACTCTCGAGATTTTTTTGAAATGCATATCCTTACATAGTATAAAATAAAGTCGCTATTTTCGTTTGTCTGTCTGTATGCTTAAATCTTTAAAACTACGCAACGGATTTAGATGCGGTTTTTTTTAATGGATAGAGTGATTCAAGAGGAAGGTTTATATTTATAATACACCTGTGCGAAGCCGGGGCGGGTCGTCTAGTATAATATACACGAATTTGGTTATAACCACAGACTACTATAGATACTACGTATGGTATGGTTATAACATAACATTTTCGCCCCACATCCGGGCGTCAAAAGTCTTTAAAAGTGGATTTATCTGACCTAATAGGGACCCAACAGATTTAAATAATGAGAGATTCGGGATATTTTAGCTGGCCACAAACGATTATCATTGCATCAGAAGCCTAATTCAGCCATTGACGTTTGATTGACCTGCAGTGCTTAGCTTGTTTTGAACCACCGAATCTTCAATAAGTACTCGTGTAATTTCAATCGCCTTATTGCGGCTTTATTCTTCGAACCTTGGCTGGACGCACTCCGTGCCGGAACCAAGCTGTTCCTTTGATTTCTTACTTTTTCGTTTCCTATCAACTTTTTCTGCCACAGATAACTGTGTTTTCCACGGTCGATATTATTTGAATAAGACAGGTGTAATTTTGTTTCTTCGATAACTTTGTAATTTCATTTTTAGGGTTCCGTACCCAAAGGGTAAAAACGGGACCCTATTACTAAGACCGCTGTCACCAGGCTGTATCTCATGAACCGTTATACCTAGGTGGAAAGCTGAGATTTTCACAGATAATGTATATTTCTGTTGCCGCTATAACAACAAGTACTAAAAACAAAATAAAATTAATGGGCTCCCATACAACAAACCTGAATTTTAGCCGTTTTTCGCTCGATATTAATAATGGTAACAGGTAGATGCTTGAAATATTCACAGAATATTTAGTTGTTTATTCACAATATTCATAATAAATATGTAATTAAATTAAAATTTAATGGGGGCTCCCATACAGTACGGAACCCTTCGTGCGCGAGTCCGACTCGTACTTGGCCGATTATTTTTTGAGAAATGGTCATGAGCATGACCAAAATCGTTTGAAATTTTTTCCTACCTATTTCGGAAGCATGTGTTGAGCAACTAGCTTATATTATAAAATTACGAAAGTTCTGGCTATAGCATATAGGTACTACTTATTAGAATTAGATAAATATAAACATTGTTTTAGTGAAGAGTTGTTTTATTCAGTAAAATTAACACTCTGAACTTAACTTGTGACATAGTAAAATTCAAGTTAACATAATAAAATAATATTTTTGTTAGTCGGTACTTAAAATAAGCAATTTTGTATACTAAACAACAAAGGAAATCTAGCGTTGTAAGATGCGTAATAAGAGACGGCTAGGAAATGGTTACCCGATAAAATTATAGATAACATTACTTCTCTTGCCTCCAGCATTTCTGATTTTGCTATTCCTTGCTCCATCAGGGTGCCTAGGCACTAGCTGTTAAAATTAAATGCACTCATGTTCAAAATAAAGTAACTAATACTTTTAATAAGCAATAAAATTATTATTTCTACAGGTATCTAGAATGTGTCTTATGATTCATCGTCACTTCCGCCGCCTTGCTTAGGTTTGGGACCACCTGCTCTCTTGGCCATGATGATCTGATCAACTTTAAGGATGGTAGTGGCAGCACCTACTGCATATTTAAGGCCCCAGTATTTCAGAACATATAAGTCAAGAATGTTCTTTTCCTTAGCATCAATCACTCCACTGTTTTCAGATTCAATGTCGAACCCAGCGTTTTTGTTGCCATCCTGAAATAAAAAAGGTAGAATGTAAAGAAATACAGCAAATGTAGCGAGACAATACACTGTAGCTGGTTTACTTCCAACGGGCCCCACTGGGGGACGTTAGGGACAAAGTATTAATTTTTGTGCCAGCAACCGCAAAAGTGGCGATCGTTGGGCCATTAAAAAAATATTGGTCTCAACATCCCCCACTAAAATTTCGTTTGCAGTGATGTTTTTTAAGTCAATTTTGAAGCCACTGCCCTGAAGCCGTGCTGTCCTTTCCTAAGGACTACGGCTTCAGCGCTATAGGACTAATCAAATTTTAATATTTTTATAGAGAGTAATAAACCTTTTGACCGCCAAAGTCACCTATAACGACGTTTATCTTTGATGTGTAATCTTTGAAAAATCGGGCATCACAATATGAAATTTAAAAAAATTGTGGTGTTGTGGTCATAAGGTAGTGATTTGAGAAGTTTTAATGAATTGACACTTGAGGCTAGACGACTGAAAAATATAATTAGTCCTTCAGTTAGATTTTCAAAATATAATATGACACATATATTTTCTTATGTCAATTATCACAAAAAATCATGAACATATAGCCCGCCGAAGTCCCGCGTGACGTAGGTAGACTTTTAACCACATAGTGACGTCATGAGTCAAATAACTATATTTCTTATTATTTGTTTCATTGATAAAATAAAAATATATGTGTTCAATTTTTTTTTTTAATTAACCTGACGGACTCGTTACTATAATTAACTACTGACGGAGTATTACAATAATTCTTGTATTATTGGCAGGCTGACCTTTTGCGCCTTGTAGATGTTGTTGACGACCTCCGTGGCGTTGGCGCCCGAGTTATCTGCGAGCGCGCGCGGCACGGCCTCGAGCGCGGCCGCGAACTTGCGCACGGCGTACTGCTCGAGCCCGGGGAGCGTGTCCGCGTGCTGCAGCAGGCGCGCAGCCAGCGCGATCTCCACTGCGCCCGCACCCGCCACAAACCTGAACCAGTCAACAAATGCATTTTAATGTATAGCCCGTATGAATCTTCTTGGCGGCTGTAAATTAGTTGCAAGTTGCGCAAAACCCAATCCTCGCGCAGCTATTATGTAGTCAGGATTGGGTTTTGCGCAGCTTGTAGCTAACTTCACAGCTGCCAAAAAGTATAATTCGGCCTATACGCCTTACAGGTTCACAGTCCACAGCCCATATATGGGCTGTAAGCCGAAAGCGTCACAAGTCCACAGCCCGCATATGAGCTGTCCGCCTTAATGATTTCAAAGGAGTGTTTTAAACTGGACTCTGAGTGAATGTCTTATTTTAAACGTGGACTCGGCAGGATAGATCCTAAGCTACAAAAAAAGTCGCGGGACATGGAGAAAGGCGTTTATTCTCTAATCGTGTCTAATCTCAGCGGATGTGAACTGATCACAGAACATTTAGCAGACGAACCAATAAATCATAGATACAAAATTTACTTAGGAACGATAATTAGAAAGATTGACATCTGATAAATACAAGTACAACTGTCATTGTCAACGAAAACTAAAAAAAAAAAGTTTTTTTACTACATCCCATATGTGGGCTGTGGACTTACAGAGAGATTTTTTGATAAGATTTGCTTCCTAAGTCCACAGCCCACATATGGGCTGTAGTAAAAAAAAACAACTACCCCAAAAAAAACAACTTACATTGCCAATAAACCATTATTATATACCATATATTACTCAATTTAATCAAAACATACACTGGACTTGGGACGTACTATATGTATACACTAACCGCCGGACTGTGAACCTGTTAACTACTAGCATAACCAGCACTATCATTGGAGTCACTGGAGCAGTCATGTCAGCCGCCCAGAGCCACGCTCCGTACACGACCACGCGCGTGGCGCCCACTTATTCGGTCACCACGTCACAGTTGCCTTGCTCTTCAGCTGTAAAGGTCGGAAAAAGAATTAAGATAAAATTACCGTCCATCTCGAGCGATGCCTTTGAAGGTATTGACCCCATCGTCGATCGCTCGTTCGATGTCGTCCATGTAGTTGTCAGTGGCTCCCCGGATGAGCACGGTGGCGATGCGCGACTCGTTGCTCTCCATACGGAACACAACCACGCGCGTGTCGCCCACTTCCTCCACCGTCACCACATCACAGTAGCCCTGCTCCTCCGCTGTTGGGGTCGTCAACCTTGGTAGCACCTGGGAAAAGGAATGAAGATAAATTACTGACAGGATTAAGTTTTACCCCTAAAGCAACGGCCGCCAGTGGCGGTCGTTGGGCCATTAAAAAATATTGGTTTCAACGTCCCCCACAAAAATTTCGTTTGAAGTCATGTTTTTTACATCAATTATGACGTTAAATATAAGAAAACATAACTTCCTTATGAATCCTTAGTAAAAGTAGAAATAGAAAAATCGATTCTGTAAACTGGGTGTGTATCTTTAGTCGACGGACACATTAGATGTAGGCAGTATATAGTCTAATGTAAACCATAATTATGGTTTACATTAGAATATAATAAATAAAATAAAAAAACTATTGCTTCAAACGAAATTTTACCCAACAACCGCCACTGGCGGCCGTTGGTACAAAAAATAGTACATTGTCCTAACATCCCCCAGTGGGGGGCGTTTTAGTGGGGGCCTTTGGGAGTAACTCATTTTGTCCTTGTTGAGGTTAAGGTTGCCAGAGGTTGTAGACTCTACTGCAGAGGATGTGGTGGTTGGTATGTGATGGTGTAGAATTACTGTAGTGACATATTAGAAGTTTTACCCCTAGAGCAGCAAATGTTTATTAGGTTTGTACACATTTACTGCTGAGATGTTTTTAGGGGATAAGCCACAAATGCGGGAGATTTTCGCAGCTACATTTGGAACTCGGCGCAACATACTAGGCACATTAACGCAGCAGAAAAAAAACTGAGACGCGTGTTTTCCGCACTTATCGTGAAAGGGCACAAATCATAAAAAAATGTAACACTACAAGAATTATATCAGGAACATTGATGTCTCTAAACAAGCTGTTCATGACAACATACATATTAAGCTATTACTTCACTACTATTAGATATTCCTTACGAGATAAATATTCATATAATAATAGTAGATATACTCACAGTAGCATTGACAGTTTTTGCCAAGCGTCGTAAATCGAACTTGGAATTGAGACGAACAGCCATTATGTTATATTTATTCAAGTAGTGCAATGCCATATCACCAAACTTGGCTCCGGCCACAATGACATTTATCCCTGCTTCTGCAATGTCTTTGATTTGCTTTTCTAGCATTGATTCCTCTCCTTTGCTGAAGTCGAGCAGTTCGTTGGCAGATTTGATGAGGACTGTACCCTTGGTCTCAGTCTGGGTAATATCGACGGGGCACGAGTAAACTGCTACTTTGGCCTTTGCAGCAGATGTGATGTCACCTTCCACTTCGCGCTTGAATACCATTCCAGAAAGAACTTCAGATTGCAAGATGCCAGCTCCTGGAATCTGAAAATACCAATATTACTGTCTACTAATAGACCGTATTTAATACATGTATTTGTTCATTTGAAGAAAACGTTACATTAAATAGGTACCTTGCATATTCTGACATTGTCAACATTGAATGTAGTCTTCTCTGGGAGAATGCCAACACATGCTTTAGCCACTAATTCTGCAATGAAATCTTCATAGCCATACTGCTTTGACATGATGGCAGGAACAATGCCTTTCATTATCTCTGCAGAGTTCCTGGGATCCTTAATCTCATGACACACTAGTTCAGGCAAAATTTCCAGACATTTATCCATGGCGAGCTCATAGCCTTCTGCTATTTCACTGGTGGTCACACCCAACCTCAGCAGCTCTTCTGCAGCCTCCAATAGAGCACCAGAAAGCACAATAACAAAATTGGTTCCATCACCAACTTCAGCGTCTTGCATTTGGCTGGCTAACACCATCAGCTTGGCTGCGGGATGTTCTACATCCAGCTCTCTGATGATGGTACCAGCGTCACTAGTTACAAACTGCTTGTCTATGTGGTTAATGATCATTTTGTTCATTCCATTGGGTCCATAGGCGGATCGAACACTTTGGGCGAATTGTTTGCACGCGTTTATATTGCGGTACACGGCTTCTTCTAAGCCAGAGTACATCTGAAATTAAATTATTCATGATTAAAACGTCGTGATGCTTAGAAAATCTCTAAGAAAACTAACCAGCGCCTGACTCATTAGAGCAGTACCTACTTACATACCCGTGCATTCAGAGAGGTGCTCAGTAAACATGACTGAATGAATAATCACATAGCACTTTTATTCCATATGGAATCTAAACCTAGTAATTTACATGATAAGTCTTCACTATTTTATTCAAAAAACAAAGTTATAGCTCAAATTAGGTGGCAAAAGTAAAAAAGAAAAACCATACTGGCCGGCACACATGACTAACAATGGTTGGTTATGATATTTTGGAAATTAACATAATAGACTTACTCGTGCACCTTCTTTCAACATTGAAGGCACGCCTGGGGCTTTAGGTATATGAAGAGCCATTTTCACAGGATTTTATTCGAATTCTTCTGCAAAAAATAAAATTCTAAATTCTAGCAAAATCCGCGTGAGAAGTGAACGAATGAATGAACGTTGATGGTTATTAATGGTAAAGTTATGTGATCTTTTTAATCTATGGTCGTCTGTAGAAAGAGTTGTAACAGATAATAAATTATTCTACGCAATATACTTCCATGGATGTAAAACATTATTTCATCTTTGGAGGATGAGTATACAACAATCGGCCAAGTACGAGTCGGACTCGCGCACGGCGGGTTCCGTACTCTATGGGAGCCCCCCTTAAACATTTATTTTACTAAAAATTTATTATTTACTGTTGAAGTAAATATAAAACTAAATAATCTGTGAAAATTTCAAGCATCTACCTGTTACCAATATTAATATAGAGCGAAAAACGTCTAAAAATTCAGGTTTGTTGTATGGGAGCCCCGCTTAAATATTTATTTTATTCTCTTTTTAGTATTTGTTGTTATAGCAGCAACAGTCCCAGTGCAACGGGTCAGTCATAGTAGCCCAGCGCCTGCCTCTTCAACTGCAGAGGGCAGTGAGAACGGCCATCGCGATACCGACACTTCTCTTCCCCTGCAGCCCAGTGGGGCTGCATTTGTCACCTGCCTTGGGGGAAAGACCCAAAGAAGAGGGAGACTTCGAGCGCCGCCTTTTCAGCTGCCTTAGACCTCCCCCGCCACGACAAGGCGGGAATACACAGGGGGGTTGTATATACACTCCAACCGTAACTTAATCAACAAAAGCATTCCTCTAAGGTATTTTGATGTGTGTTAGGTTTCGCAGCCGACATAAACATTAGCCAAAATCAAAATATTACGCGGGCGAAGCCGCGGTTAAAAGCTAGTACATAATACTTGGTAATAATAGCACACAAAAATTTCATAAGGCATTCCTACTACTACATATTCACTGTTGTTCCATGGTTACTTTTACACTAAACTTATATCATTATTATTTATCAACGCATGCTTCTAAATAATAATATTTTTTAAATTACGTTTACAAATGTTATTCAAACATAATGTGAGCTGCGTTCAATATGACCTGACCGCAGACCGCATCTGGTGTGGCAAATCCTTTATAAGTAGTAGCTGTGCCACAACCATAATAGCGAATGCTTGCTTCTTGAATAAAATTTGGCGGCAATTCAAAAAACGAAATCGCAAAAGTTCTCATCTAAACTCGTGCTGATATTTTTTTATGCTAAATAATTAACAATTTATTCCACCACTCGTTGCGGGAGACAAATATTTAAAAGTAGGGACAAGATAATAGGTCACTTTTGACATTTCATTTTATGCAAAGAAAAATATACCTTGTACTAAAGGAATAAAACTCCAAGCCGTATTCGAGAACACTTATCGGTCGTCGTCAATATTGTTTTCATGAGTTTTATTCCTTTAGTGTAAGGTATATTTTTCTTTGCATTCATGAACTGTCAAAAGTGATCTATTAAAATGACTCCACATAAGCTATTGCGCGGGAACTCATAGAAATCTGTTTTCCCCTAGCACTGCATGTATAGGTTGAATCACAGATAATAAATATTAGTTCAGGCTGTGGGCTGAATCTTACAATTCGGCTGATGTGAAGTTAGCTACAAGCTGCGCGATACCCAACTAACGCGCAGCTTTAGGTACCTATGTGAGCTTCAGTCAAGATTAGATATTCGCAGCTTGTGGCTAACTTCACATCCGCCGACTTGTATGATTCGGCCTAGGTATACCAAAACCACAAGAGAAAGAAACCATAGAGATTTTACGTTGTAATAGCTCTGTGGATTTTACGGTAAGTAAATGTTTAGTCAGCGCGCGAATTTCAAAATTCTTAGATTTTGCAGTCCTTTTCATCATGTTATTCCCGACCATAAGAGGGGTGAAATAAGTTTAAGATGTCTCTGAAGTCATAGTAAGAATTTATGGATGCGTTTTGATGTAATGAAGGCGGTAATATTTTAGTTATCCCCACGGTCGCTAAATTGGAGCGAATCATAAACATTAATAGATATTTAAACAAACACTTTTTAAAGAATATAGTTGTTTTATTAAAAATATAAGTGCTACAGATCTTACTATAAAATACATTAAAATTGATTCTAAATTACGTGTAAGACGGGTCTAAATATTTTGGCCACGTAAGGACACCTAGACACTAGAAAAAAGTGCTTTAATGTTTCAGGGATGATTTATAAGTATTAGAACGGGACGTGGCACGTAGGAACGGAACGGACAGGACACTAGACACAAAATGTATGGAACGTGCGCTGTCCGTGCTCCGCCCTGTTCTAGTATAAACCATCCCTTAAAGGGATGGATCTTAAATTTTAACCTATTACATACATTCGTGCTAAAGTTACAAACATTTCCATTTTAGATTTTTTTAGTTCATTTACAAAACAGAAAAAAATAATTCTAATAGCTGAATGCGCAACTGCATTCATCTTAGTCATAAGTCTTTATCTGAAATTGTATGAAACATCGCGCACCTACCCATGTAGCATGGTCCGCGTTTCCGTCAAAAGCTCTAGGCATTTGATGTCCGACTTCTGCTAGTATAGGTGCGCGTTCACTATTAGCAAAGAATATAATTATAATAATACTACTATTAGACTTCATTGTTCTGTTTTGGACAAATACCCAGTGGTCTAGCATAATATTTGTGTACAATATTGTGTCTTCTGATATAATTCATTCACAGATCTAAGCAGATACTGACGAATATGTCAAACCCCCATAATTTTATGATATACTACAAACTATATTATTTTATCCATTCCATAACTAGCCTGTTAATTTCACTTGCCACCTAGCGATTTCCTACCACTAACATCACAGGTTGGTCCCCTAACACTAAAGCGCCAGAATATTGGATACAGTTATCTCTCTCGGGCATTTGAATTTTTTTTTACAGTACCTATAAATATATTCTACATGCTTGAAAATTAAGGCGTTCTACGAGGTTTTATCATTCCATAAAATTCAATTTTTTTAGTGTTATGATGAGCAAAAATACTTAGAGACATAATAGGTAACATGTAAATTAATAGTTGCTTTGAATTTTTGACTATGAATTTTGAAGTATAAAAATATGTCAGAGAGATAGCTGCGTCCTCAACAACAGGGTTTTATAAAAATGAGTGTGTCCCCGTCGCATTAGGTATAATATAAGTAGTAAAATAATACTGGTTATTTATATCAATGCTGAATAATTAACTAGTCTGATCCAATAACTAAAACTAAAAGCCTTAATTAAGCCTAATCAATGTAAATCACAGTTATGGAAATTTTTGGATGAGACTTGTACCCTTAGAGGTCCTGGCGAATGTATAATTATGTTTTGGCACAACAATAGATAATTACAAGCACACAAGCATTAAATTCATAGCTTCATTGTAAGTAATATATTGGTCCTTAGATTGAGCCCAATAATATGCTTTGGTACTATTGAGTTCAAAACATTATAGGATTTCTTGTAGGTACTTTTCAGGTGAATTGAGACCACAATAATCCCTACTAATATTATAAATGTGAATGTAAGTATGTTTGTTACGCTTTCACGCAGCAACGGAGCAACTGATAGATTAGATTTTTGGTATGGATATGGTTCAAAAGTTGGAAAGTAACATATATAGGATACTTTTTATTCCGAAAAATAAAAGGTTCCTGTACCTATAGCATAAAAATCATAAAACGCGGGCGAAACCGCGGGAAAAGCTAGTTGCATATAAAAGAAGAGGAATAGCTAGTTTACTTGCTCTGTTACTGACATGGCAAGCTAAAGAACCCATGTTATAAACGGTTTTGTTTTGAACTTAATTATATACTTATTTTTACCATTATTACACAATAGTTTTCGTTTAGTACCTCATGAGGCAGATTTCCCGACAAGCCGTCCCTTTCGCGCGAATTTTAGCATGTCAAAAGTAAATGTATGATTTTTTATGATAAACCAGTATTAAGCCCAGCATAAAATAATGATGTTGATAAGAAACATACCTACTTCAAAGCATTAGTGTAGGCCGCGCCACACAAGTAGGCGGATGTGAAGTTAGCAAAAAGCTGCGCAATAGCCGATCAACGTGCGGCTTTATGTGAGCTTCAGCTATTGCGCAGCTTGTAGCTAACTTCACATCCGCCTACTTGTGTGGCGCGGCCTACACCTATAGGCCGAATCAAACTTCCTGGCGGCTGTGATGTTAGCTACAAGCTGCTCAAAACCCAATCCTGACTGATGCCCACTTAACAGTTGCGTGTGGATCGGGGTTCGCGCAGCTTGTAGCTAATATCATAGTCACTAAGAAGTTTGATTTGACTTAAAATATGCTTTGAAGTCTTTGAGGAAATATCTGTACAGTCATAATCGTGCAACAAAAGTGTCCGAGCCAATACTCTGCCCAAGCTACGTACTGGGCAGTCTTTTTAGTCAGTCGTAAGGCGATTGCAAGCCGACTCAACGCCTCGAGATGCCAAAGTGCTCAGTTACAAGCACTAATTAGGTGACATAACGTCTAGATTCGAGAAAACGGGTCATTGTGAATTATTTAATGTAAATATCTAAGTCGGTATGTATGACGGCGCTCGGACATTTTTTTACTTCTATTACTTTCACATAGGGACTGTGTCTCTGTAGATAATTGCTCGAAGTTTAAAGTATCATTTCAACATGAACATCAGTCAACAAATTATTATTGTCGATTTACAGAAAATTGAAGAAAGAGCGTGTCAGTGAGAGCAATAGAAATAGAGAGAGATAGAACGAAGAGACGACTCTGGTACGCTTGCTTCCGTGTCTCGAATCAAGTGATTTGGCGGTTGTGATGTTAGCTACAAGTTGCGGATAACCCTATCCTGACTGAAGCTCACTTAACAGCTGCGTGAAGACTGGGGTATCCGCAGTTTGTAGCTAACATCACAGCCGTCAAGTTGTGTGATTCGGCACATAGTCATGTGGATTTACATTGACCATCGAGGCTTTCGCAATTTCAACGTTATATTAACCTAAATTAATTCCCTTACCCATTTAAAACTTCTAAGAGCTCGTACATGTGTTATTTGCTAGCAGTCTCCCTATATTACATTACATCGGAAAAAATGCGAGGGCGCCACTCGCCGTGTAAACATTACCTCCGTGTTAAAAATTAATTATTAAATAAACAATGATCTCAAATGGACATAAAGTGCAACAAATATTATCATAAAACTACGGTCGATAAGTACAAGTGTTATCTGCTAAAAAATCCAACGTGTATAAGTGCAAAACTAAATTTAAAAGTGACTGTGAACCCGCCATATATCATTCAATAAAAACAGTGATAAAATTGACCTTTGATAAACTTTTCCAGTTCAAATTAAGGTGGGGATTCAATCATACAATTCCGCAACCTAACTTTGGTAAATATCAATACTTACATTTAATAGATACCAACGTCAAGAAAAGTACATATTTCAACGATATTATTATTACGGATGCTAAACGCTGCCAAGGCCACGACACGGTGCAAGAGCGCGAACGCGTCTCCTAGCAACGCACGGTCGCTGACCCAATCCCGAAATTCGCCGAATTAGAGCTGCTCTACGCTACACACAAGGTGTATGTATAGGTACTTTAATGCCAGAGATTTTTATTTAACTAATTAACCTTGGCTAAAGAGTGCACTAACTACGATATACGACCATAATAATGAGGAACTGCAAAGCATGTTGCAAATATATTAGATTAAACGAACTTTTGACCTGTACAGAATGCAATGGCCAGTACCATTATCTATGTGTGAAAATTACAAAAGATGTCTATAGAAACCAGTTACATTTATACCAACTACAATGGATCTGCCCCGAGTGCTGTAACGCAACGCGACGAACCAAGAGCGATAATACGCCAGTACGTACCCTCGCCCAAGTATTGCCGGCTACCCAAGACATAGCAGCTAGTGCCAATATGAAATTGAGACCAAAACAAGCAAAAAACCAAAACTCACTCCGAAATCATACTAATACAAATGTAACGTTTAATATTAGCAACTCCGAAAATGATAATTCTATTGATGAGATAATGGGTAGCACAATAATAATTGACACTAACACCCAACATAGCTCCACCCACAAGAAGCCTCTAACAAAGGACGATGTGCCAATTGCTCAACAGTCTCTACCCACACAAATAACACTGGAACAGCTCAGCCAATTACTAGACGCCAAACTAGAGGGAATGCGAGCATCTATACTAGCTGACGTGAAAAATGCAATACAAGTAGAACTCAACGACGGTATTAAAAAATTACAAACTGACATGGAGGAAAAAACATCCAAGTTATCATCCCGGCAGATAGAGTTAGAAGAAAAAATCATTGCTACAAATGAAAAACTAGAAAACATCAAACAAGAACTCCAAAACATCGAAACGTCAAAAAAAATTGTAATATACGGATTAACCGAAGAATCAAACGAAACAGAAAATGACCTGTATGCTCGAGTATCTGAATCTTTCTACAGAATTATGAACATAAACATAAACCCATATATAGAAGAAATAAAACGAATTGGTAAATATGGGAATAGAAGACCACTGGAAATTGAACTAGCAAATAAAAGAATCACTAAGCATATTATGGAAAATGCTCGAACATTCAGGAATAGCGGATTGGCAATAGGGCCATTTTTATCCGGAACCACATTACAAGAAAGAAATGAATTAAGAAAAGCTATGCAGTCCGCCAGGAAAAATGGAGACCATGCTGTAATAAAAAACAATAAATTATTTATCAATGGAAAAAAAGTTACAAATATCAACAAACCTACTGATAATGCCTCTATAAATGAAAAGACTGAAGAAACACAAAATTATGTAAATGAAAAACCATCAAAACAAACTAATCCCGAAGACCAACAAAAAATCAATACTCTTTTTCGATAACAAGTTTACAGCAATTTTTCAAAACATACGAAGCATTGGAAATAAAATCCATCTATTAGAGCAAATGCTATCGGAAGTTAAGCCGGACTTAATATCGCTATCTGAAGTATGGAGAAATGAAGATTTTTGCCGATCTATAGTTCTACCAGGTTATAAAATAGCATCATTGTTTTGCAGAAAAGATCGTGGTGGAGGAGGAACTTGTATAATAGTAAAAGAAGACTTAGAATATATTGAACGAACAGATATTATTAAAGATTCCAAAGAATATATTATAGATATGAGTGCAATAGAAGTTCCTAAACTAAATTGTATTTTCATAGGATTGTATAGAGGAGATCGTAGTATAAATATATTTTTTGAACAATTATCTAAAACTCTATCCAGATTAAATAAAAAAGATAAAAATAAACATATAGTTATTGGAGGAGATTTTAATGTCAATATCTTAGACAAAAACAATCATACCACTCAAGAGCTCTTACATTTTATGAGCTCTTTTAATATGGTAAATATTATATGTGAGCCCACTCGAGTGACTGACACCACTGCTACGTGCATTGATCTATTATTTACGAATAATAAATCCCAAATACATAAAAATTGCGTTAAAAACTACGGTCTATCAGACCATAAAGCAATAAATATAGAAATAGATTCTCCAGAAGTATTATATAACAAAAAAAACTTCTGGTACAAAGAGAAACGAATATTTACAAAAAACAATATAGAGCTATTCAAAAATTCTTTAAAAAAAATTGATTGGGGAAAAATTATTGATGAAAATAAAAATCTAAATGAAAATTTCAATAAATTTCAGTCCATAGTAACACAAGCTCTAGATAAGCACATACCAAAAAAGAGAGTAAAAATAAAAATTAAATTTAAGAAAGGATGGTTAACCAAAGGTTTAAGAAAATCATGCAAAAACAAGAGAAACTTAAGAATTATTTTAAATGAAAGTCGAAGTCCAGTAATTAAAGAATATTTAAAAAAATATGGTAAAATATTGAAGCAGAGCATTAAAATCTCAAAAAAGAAAAGTTTCATAAAACAAATGCAAAAATCAGATAACAAAACTAAAACTATATGGAATATAATAAATACAAAAACAGGCAAATTTAAAAAATATCAGACAAAAAACCTAACTTTAAAACTGGATAAAGAAGTGATTGATTGCCCAATAAAGATTTCAAATAAATTTAATGAATATTTTTCTACAATAGGTCAAAACAATAGCAATGATCAAAAATTAGGCAACCCCGTTATAAACCCACCGAACAACTCCATGTATTTGCACAGTATAAGCCAAAAAGACACCCATAATATAATAAAAAAATTAAAAAACAAACAGAGCTGTGGAGTAGATGATATACCACCAACACTTTTAAAACTATGCGCTGAAGAACTTTCGACTCCCTTAACTCACCTAATCAACCAAAGCTTCCGCGATGGCCAATTCCCAGAACAACTCAAAATAGCACTAGTGAAGCCAGTCCATAAGAAAGGAGATGCAACCAACCCAAGCAACTATAGGCCGATATCGCTACTTCCAACTTTTTCAAAAATTTTCGAAAAAGCAATGTACCATCAGTTATACACATTCCTAGAAAAATATCAAATACTAGATGACAGTCAAAATGGCTTTAGAAAATCGAAATCCACAACATCTGCAGTATATAAATATGTACAAACTGCCCTTCAACACATAAATGATAAAGAAATTGCTCTGGGTCTACTGCTTGATATGAGTAAGGCGTATGACAAGGTTTCACACAAAATACTCCTAACAAAACTTTATGGATCTGGTGTTCGTGGACCTGCCTATCAATGGCTAAAGTCATTCTTAAGTAATAGGCAACAGATAGTGCAGATTGAACATTTTGACTCTAAAAGCAATACAATACACATAATAAGATCCAAACAAACTAATCTGACCTGCTCAATCCCTCAAGGCAGCGTTCTAGGATGTATCCTATTTTTGATATATATTAACGATCTCCCAAAAATATTTAACCAAAATGCACAACCCGTACTATTTGCAGACGATATATCGATATTGGTAAAGACAGAAAAAAATCAAGACCCAAATAAAATCCTACAGGAAACTCTTAAAGATGTATCCAGTTGGCTCCAACACCATAATTTAGAAATAAACTATGAAAAAACGAAAATTATGCAGTTCAAATCCATTAACAGCCCCTCACTCGATATAATGATTAGTTATCAAAATACGCCAATAGAAAAAGTAGAGTCGCTCAACCTGTTAGGAATAAACATAGATACACATATAAACTGGAAACAACATATAGAAGTCATCAAATCAAAGCTGTCTAGATTTACGTACGCGCTCTATGAAATAAAAACCAGCACCGATGTAAACACAGCTATATCAGCTTATTACGGTTATGCTCACTCCTGGCTTAAATATGGGTTAATGCTGTGGGGAAATAGTGTTAATGCCGGACAATTATTTATCATGCAAAAGAAATGCATTAGAATCATCGCACAAATGAGTAGTCCACTTTCAAACACCGTTATGTCAAAAAATATGTGATTTTTTGATTTTGGCAGTTAACGTTCGCAAATTTTAAATACTTTGAAACAGATTAACGATACTGCGCCAAAACTGGCTACACTCCGTACAAATCAACATCAAAGTTCGACTACTCCTGCAAAAGTTGCTACGTTTTTCATTTTGACACTTGCAGAAGTCGCCATCTTGTCATCAACTTGCAAACACCGCTCTGTTGCGCCTAAACGTGTGCAAAACCCGCCATTTTTTGTCATAAACGGTCATTACGCTTTTTGCTATTATCTCTGATGCACGTATTGTTTTGTGATACATAATTTAAGTGAAATAATAAGGTTTTTATCATGGAAATAGCGCAACAAAAAGTTATTTTAGCACAGGATCGGAAAGGTCGTAAAAAAGAAGCTGACAAAACGTCATGGAAGCGAGAACGAGAGAAATTAGAACGGTTAGTAGTTTGAACATTTTGCATACTATTTTATTGTTTGTTGATGCTATTATGAGCTGCAAATTGCACGGGATTTTGTTTTACTACATATTTATTTGTTTTGTTTTTATGCTAAGCTTTCGTTTTTGCTACTTATTTACAGACATAAGGCAAAGAGACCGCCAGTGATACCCACATGTGAACATGGAAGATCACACGGTTACAAATGTACAGAATTAACTACGCAGGATTACAGCAAATTTCACAGACATTTTTATGCAAATGCAAGTAAAGTTGACCAAGATACTTTCTTATTGAAATATTGCTCATCACAGACTCCAAAACAAGCAGGTAAAAAGAAAACACAAACTATTCGATATTTTATACCAATGCATGTCATGAGCAGCAAAGGAAAACGTATTATCTTGAAGAAAGTTTGCCAAAAAGCAATAACGACTGTTCTGGGAATATCTAGGGATAGAATACAAAGAATTTGCAAAAACCATCTTACAACCATGTCACTGCCAAAGGAGCGAAGGGGAGGAGACAGGAGGACAAATCAGTACGCAGAAAGAAAAGAATCTGTGATGTCATTCATAAAAGAACTTAAGTCTGTAGAATCGCATTATGTTAGAGGCAGATCAACTGTGCAATATTTAAGCAGCGATTTGAGCATTAAAAAATTGCATAAAACTTACAACGAGTCACACAGTGTACACGTTAAATATGAATTTTTCAGAAGAATATTCAACAAATATTTCAATCTCAGTTTTAAAACGCCGGCAACAGACGCAT
Source organism: Hypomecis atomaria (assembly GCA_964007245.1). NCBI lineage: Eukaryota > Metazoa > Arthropoda > Insecta > Lepidoptera > Geometridae > Hypomecis > Hypomecis atomaria. The sequence continues at coordinate 12,075,571 of OZ023291.1, forward strand.
GCTCTAAGTGCATAGAGCTGAAAGAGAAAATTAAAATAGAACATGACCAAGGCAAAAAACAACTTTTGATGGGACAATATCGAATTCACAAACTGAGAGCTAAATGGTTTTACACTGCCTTGAGATGCGAAAATGTTGACGAAATTACTTTCTCGTTTGATTGTCAAAAAAATTTAGTTCTGCCAAAGGTACCAGACCAAAGTGCATACTTTAGTCGTCAACTGTATGCGTATAATTTAACGATTTGTCAGGGAACATCACGAGCGCAACAAAATAGTAAAAATACTTTTATTTATACATGGTTAGAGACGGAGGCCGCAAAAGGATCAAATCAAATTGCTTCTGCAGTTTATCATCGGCTGACTAACACGATTTTCGAAAGCACAAAAAAACATGTGAGATTATTTTGCGATGGTTGTGGAGGGCAAAATAAAAACAGAATAGTCTTAGGAATGTTGGCACATTGGCTGAGAACAAAAGCTCCGGATCATATCACGAAACTTACCGTGACTTTCCCTATTGTGGGACATTCATTTTTGCCCCCTGATCGTATTTTTGGCAACATAGAGAGAGAAATCCGACCAATAGAGGTCATAGTGCAGCCTCAAGAATATTACGATATTTTTGAGAAACATGGAACAGTTCTAAGACTTGGCAGAGATTTTAGTTTTCATGATTGGAAATCTGCCGTACAAGAGGTTCTCAAAGCACCTGGTTCCTGGCATTTCCAATTTAGTGCCACCAAAAGATTGTTTCTCAGAAAAGACAAAACCGGTAAGATAGCAATTAAAGGCGAACCTAATTATGTGTCAGAAATTGTCAACTACGGCAACATTTGCAAACGAGGGAAAACATTCCAAAATATACAACCAGCCATTATTGATATTGGAGTTCCTGTAAAACCCGCCAAACTGCAGGATGTAAAGAACTTACTTGCCAAACATTTTGGCGAAGATTGGCCTACATACCAAGCTCTGGAATTCTATGCTCACAACATTGGGCAAATTGAAGTCGATGTCACTGTAGAAGAAGAAGTGACAGATAACGAAGAGTCGGCAATGGCTGACGACATAGAAGTTAGAGTATAGGGTTAGAATTAGTATAAAGGGTTAGTATTTGACTATACAAGTCACCAAACTAGGTATGTTAATAGTATGCAAAGGCAAAATTTTCAAGCTGAAAATAAAATTGAATCAAGCAAGTTGTGACTTGCTTGATTCAATTTTCTTCTTACCAGCTTACTTTACTGCTTTGTATAGTTTCAAATCTTGCCATTTGAAATTGACTTATTTCAAAACTTGCTATTTAATTTTTGTACAATTTCAAAACTAGCTATGTTATGATTACTACTGCAAAACTGTTTATGTTAAATTTTTGAATTGAAATAAAGCCATGATACTAATTCTGTGATTTTGATTTTTAATGTTATTCGGTTTAATCTTACCCCAAGTCTCGAAAGAACAAAACAGTTTAACACTTACTAGGTTAGTTTTTAAAATAAACTTTTTTTTTGTTTACTGAGTTTTTTTCAAAGACGCACATAACGCGCTTTGCAAGTGGACTACTCAAATAGACAATACTGACAGTTGCAGGCCATTCTTCAAAAAATACAACATCCTGCCACTACCCTCCCTATATATCCATGAATTATGCTCATTTGTATTTAAAAACAACAGCACATTCCTTAAAACAAAAGAAACACATAATTTGAACACTCGATTCCAAAACAACTTAAGTTTACCATCATCAAGAATCAAAATGCTAAATGAAAGCCCATATTATATGGCAGTTAAAATATATAATAAACTACCGATTACTATACGAAATGAACAAAAAATTACATCATTTAATTCTAAATTAAAACAATTTTTAGTCTCACATTGCTTTTATTCTCTAGATGAATACTTTGAAGTTACCACCTATAAAAATAATAAATATGCTATTGCCAACTAGGTAGATATTTAAATTTATATTATTTGTACGACGATCTCTTTGATTACTTGCCACTAAACGTCTAGGTAACGATTCTTACGCCTAGACCATAAGTATAAAATGTTATTTTTATAATTATATTTTATTGCCAAATATTGTATTGTATTGTAGAGCGCCCTAGCAAGTTATAACTTTGCAATGCCCGACAAGGGTGACTAAGTTGTTAAGCACGTATCGTAATTAAGACCTTTTATGTACACTTAGTAGCAATAAAGAAATATGAATATGAAATATGAATACATACTTAAGTATCTAATAGAAACTAAAATTTCACTGAGATCAAACGCGTACCAATGAATAGAACTACCTACTAAGTTAAAGTAGCTCAATACTTTTACCTTTCATTAAGTTTTAATTTTACATTACGAGTACAAGAGCAGGAGCACACTAAACACAAAATACAAGATATGTTTCTTAACCCTAGAAAGATAAACTGCGCTTCTGAGGCGCCCGCGAAATCGTTATATGGCTATATTTTATTAACCAATTCGTTTACAAGTTTGTGTTTCTGAGCTAACTCTGTCTTCAGTCAATACTACCGAAAAACAGTTGTTTCTGTTTGCTAAGTACCATAGTTTTGTTGCTATGACGACACGTTGCGCTCGAGAAGCGCATGTTTATTTTTTGTGGAACTTTTGTACCTTTCTTTGTGATGTTTTACTTATTTTTGTTTAAACTGGCAAAAATGAAAGGAGGTATATTTAATAATGAATTTGAATCACTGTTTTCAGTATTAAAAATAAGTTTATCTATCTAGGGTTAATACGTAACAAAAACTTTATTACATTCGTGTTAATCTGTGCAATCAGTTATAAAAGTCATTAAAAATAATATGTTCTGAAGAGATATACGCAGTAGGCTGCCTATCTATTCATTATTTTAGGTAAAATGTATTCAATTATAATCAAGTAAAAATGTATAATAAAAATAAATTCGAATATGTGGAATAAATACAGTCTTTAAAATAATTAACTACAAACTCATATTCGCAGCATAAAATAAGAAATTAATGTTTTGCCAAAAATACGCCACAATTTTACACATTCGTTTTTTGAAATGTGAGCTGCGTTAACGTTATATAATTTTAGTAGTCAGATTGCATAGTGGAGCGTTTACATTGAACGCACGATCACGCCATGTCTCTTTTAATTGAATATCGTTTGGACTATACGCGCCTTTACACGACTGAACAAACACACACCTACCGCCTTTTTGAGAATCCATGTTAACGATAGATTTACTTTATAAATAGCATTTTGGGTTGGCCACATACCCGGCTTTCGAAAAAACATTTATTATTGGCGACATATTTCATGTTAGCTGTGATTTCAGTGTTATTAACCTAGGTCTAAGTACAGCCCGCGCCAAATAATAAAAATCAAGATGGCGCGTACCTTCTGTAGCACAATACTATGCGAACGGCGGGAGGCATGCGCAGTCGCTACTAAAACAGCTTATCATATCCCAAGGACACTCCCTGGCTAACCTTCACCCCTAACATGGCAAAGGGACAAATTGTCTTTCCGCCAATTTATTCCCTCGGAGTAGAAACAAAGTAAAAATTGACATTGAAAGTATGTATAAAATAGCTTTATCTCATTGCCATGCTAGGGGTTGCTGCTTGTAGTATAAGAATGTGTAAATGACACTATCTGCCAGCAGCGGCGTGAGGGAGGCGAGGGCGCGTGTGAGCAGGTTCAGGGCGCGTGTGAGAAGGTTCAAGGCGCGTGTGAGCAGGTTCAGGGCGCGTGTGAGAAGCTTCAGGGCGCGTGTGAGCAGGTTCAGGGCGCGTCGGGCAGCAGCGCCCAGTGGCGGGGCGGCGCGAGCGTGGCGAGCAGGCGCGTGCCGGCGGGCGCGAGGTAGGTGAGCAGGCGCGCGCCGCCGGGTCAGAACAGGCTGCGCGGCGGCGGCACCGACACCACGGCCGCGCCCGCGCGCCCCGTGCTCAGCGGCGCCAGCTTGCGCCAGCAGTTCGACTCCGAGTCGTACACCTCCACCACGCACAGGTACTGCACGCCGTCGTACCCACCTATAACAGACAACCCTGTTAAGCGGCGTACCGCTCAGGCGGGAAGCGAACAGACTAGTTTGTATAACAGGCTACGCACCGACGGCGACGATCCTGTCGCCGAGCAGGCAGGAGCCGATGGCGTCGCGGCCGTAGGAGAGGCGCGCGAGCAGCACCCACGTGTCGGCGGCGGGGTCGTACCGCTCCACGCACGCGAGCCGCCCGCCCACGGAGTTGGCCGGCGCCTCGTGCCCGCCCAGCGCGTACAGGAACCCGCCCGCCGCGCACACCTGCATTCATACATTTATTCACCTAAAGTTTTGGAATCTGACATTCATGCATTAGACACCTATTGAGGTCACTGTGATTCTAAGGTAGCAAAGCATGAGATTGTCCTTAAACCTTGAAGTGCTCCCTTCTTAAGCGTAGAATTACATTACACAAATACCAGTGGCTTCCTGTTCGCCTTCGTCGGAATGCTCACATCCTCTCCCTCCTTTATAATATTCTATTTAACCCTTCTACCCCTACCTATCTTAAAGAGCGTTTTTCTTATTGGCATACATCCCACACTATCCCTCTTCGGTCTAAAGACAACCTCATCCTGATGACTCCTTCTGCTCGAACTACTTTTTATGGCAAATCCTTTTCATTCCAAGCAGTCCAATTATGGAATCCTCTACCCATTTCCATTAAACGGGCCCCGTCCGTAATTGTTTTTAAAGAGGAGGTTAAAAAATTATATCTGTCGCAATCTTCAAATAGTTCTTAGTTTTTGGGTGTTTTATTAATTTCTGTAGTTTGCTTATTATTGTATTTGTTTACTTATACGAGTACATTGGTTATATGTGTATGTTAGAAGTTAAAAGTATTTGTTAGTTTATTTTATTATATTATTTATTTATGTATTAGTATTTATAATATTTGTATGTATTGTATAATTCTTTTTTATTTTTAAAGTGTCCTCTAAATTAGCACACCCCGTCGTTTTTTCTTTTGTACCATCTCTCTCCATCTTAAGGTTGCCTGGAAGAAATAACTTTCAGTGATAAGGCCGCCGGTTGCTTCACATATTGTATCATCTAATTTTCTCTATTTTTCTGTTTTATGTGTGTGTGAATCAATAAAGAGTTTATCTATCTATCTATCTATACCACATACATATGGGTATACCACTATCACACATTAAGCATTCACGAGACATGCTAGGCAATGGGGGAGTACTGACGCTGACGCCGCCGCGGCGGCGCGTCATGGGCGCGCAGTTGGTCCAGTGGTTGGTGGTGGGATCGTAGCACTCGACGGAGCGCAGGCAGGCGCCGCCGTCGCGGCCGCCCACGGCGTACAGCCGGCCGCGCAGCGCCGCGCACCCGCACGTGCTGCGCGCGCCCGCCATCGGCGCCACCATCGTCCACGTGCGCGAGCACGCGTCCCACCTGCAACACACGACACGTTCAGTACTGCAGCCGGGGCGGGTCGGGGAGTGTCGGTGGACATAGTTACCGCTCGACAGAGTTGAGGTAGATCCAGCCGTCGTGTCCGCCGAGCGCGTACACGGGCGAGTTGGGTCGGTCAGCCAGCACGGCCACGCCCAGCCCGTGCCGGTGCGTGTTCATGGGCGCCAGCGTGCTCCAGCTCAGAGATGTCAGGTCGAAGCACTCCACCTGCGAACACCACAAATAGCATACCATCACAGATCAGACACTCCTGATCAAAATTCAGCAATGTTTCTAACGGAATTCCTGTGCATCACGACATTTAAGATCTTCACATCTCAGTGACGAGCGCTAATCCTGTGCCACGCACAGTTTTGTCTGGGTGGAGCAGACCTGACATGGGCATATTTGTAACGCTTAACTATTAAACTCTTTACAATGACTGACAGATCAACCACATTTTTTGCCAACCATATGCCGTGACATTTCTTAAGAATATTTTCAGCAAAAGTTGGGAGAAATTGGTAAGCCCGGGTGAGCATGGTTGTGAAATAGACATGAAGACTAAAAACTATATATAGTTAGTGCGTCGGATAGATAATCAAAAAATGTATTAGACACGTATTGACACAAAAAATGATAAAGATATAGGCCGTTAAAGTTGCGTGTGACGTCACGATTCGACTACAAATTACCTTTAATGTATACTGTTGTTAGAGAAGTCACGTCACGAACCCCTCTCCCGAACTTTGACAAGGTTTATCTTTGTCATTTATTGTTTGGTTGACAAAAGAAAAAATACGTGTCCAATATGTTTTAATAATCTAACTCAAGGACTAATTATAATAATATTTTTTTTACACAGTCATCATACCTATTCAATTATTAGTGGGGTCCGAAGTAACAGTATGTAAAACAGTATTTATCTTTATGTTATAACAACAATGGTATACTGAGCGCCACACAAATCGACGGATGAGAAGTTATGCGCAGAACGCTGCGCAAAAGCCGAAATATAGGTATACGCGGGAGCCAGAGAGACGAGACGCCGGGGCACACCCGCCCGCCAACCTCATGCCTCCCGCGCACTCCCTACTCTTTGTGCACACATGCGCAACAATTAGCGAATCACGGCGAAGTGTCATCTGCGGCTAACTTCTCATCCGCCGATTTGTGTGGCACTCAGTATAACAGTGCCTGTGAAATCACACTGTGAACACACACAGCCAGCTAATATTTAGTGCGAAAGCAGTATTACCGTGTTAAGGGTCTTGAGTCCGTCGCGTCCGCCGACGACGATGAGCTTGTTCTGCAGCACGGCCACGCCGAACTGCAGGCGGCGCGCGCCCATCCGCATGAACGGGGTCCACGTGTTAGTGCGCGGATCGTACATCTCCATGTTGCTGGCACCCTGTATTCCACGACCATCATGAAACAAACCAACTTTACTTTTAGGGTCGTTCCCGTAATTTCTACTAGTAGAACTAACGGTACAAAATTGTCCCGATAGTCCTACGCTACGGTACGGTTCTACTGTAGAACATTTCGCTTTCAGGGCACATAAGGTCAAATTTACCAAAATTTTGAATTTTAATTGCATTGAATATAACATAGGATTTTTTCAGGACATAACATTTTTTTAGTTTAATTTAACGACAGATGTCACAGTAACAGCTGTCTAAGTGACAGCCGTTAAACTTAAAAGTGATTTACATATCGGTGATTATCGCTTCTAGACGATTGCTGTCTCTGTCTTCACGAAAGTGACAGAGTTCGACGAGATCTACGTTTCACAGTCAGCTCACAGCTCATGCAGACTGACCTAGATCGGCTCAGACTAGGAAATGTCGCTAGCGGCACAACAAATTCCCCAGGGGTTATGGCCTCTGGCGCCCAGCCTTGGCAAAGCGGAGTATTCCCCGAGGCCAATTCTCACCACGCCTAAGGAGGTGGTGGAAGGAGGACGTTTTGGATGACAGCTGTCAAACTGCAAAGTGATTTATCATAGTAAATATTCTACAGTAGAAATACCGGTACAATTTTGTACCGTTAGTTCTATCGTTGGATTACCGGGACAATTTTATACCGTACTAGTAGAACTTACGGGAACGACCCACTTTTCATGATATAAGTTTACAAGGGTGCAGGAGCTATTAGCAAGAACCCATAAATCGATGCCACAAAACTTGTACCAACTCAACAGCCGCTGTAAAGCACTTATTTTCTTTGGATTTCTGAGTCTGTTCAAAGACAATAATTATCGTTCGCCAAAAATGGCATAATCGACTTCAACCGTGTAGGTTACAAAGTTCGAATAGTTCTCGCGAATCAACATATCATCGATGTAGTAATTTTCACATTATTGTTGATTTTTTACGGATAAGTCGATTTCGATAAAATTTGAATGAGACCACCGCTGAAATATGTACAAGTATAAGTATCCACCAAACAAAAAAAGAATCATCAAATACGGTCCATAATTGGCACTGGCACAATAATCGCATATCATAATAAAAAAGACATTCAGTCGAATTGAGAACCTGCTTTTTTGAAGTCGGTTAGAAAAAATAAATCTCATGTATTAATTAATTATTGTCCTACCTTATAACCGTCCATGCCTCCGATAGCCAGCAGGCGTCCGATGGTGGAGGTGCGCGGTCGCGTGCGGTGCGAGAACAGCAGAGAGCGCCGCTCGGGTAGTAGGTGCCACTTCACCGCCTCCATGATCAGCGGCTGACACTCCGCCACGTTGCCGCATGCCACTTCTACCTTGTCTATTATTGTACCTACCTTATAACCGTCCATGCCTCCGATAGCCAGCAGGCGTCCGATGGTGGAGGTGCACGGTCGCGTGCGGTGCGAGAACAGCAGAGAGCGCCGCTCGGGTAGTAGGTGCCACTTCACCGCCTCCATGATCAGCGGCTGACACTCCGCCACGTTGCTGCATGCCACTTCTACCTTGTCTATTATTGTACTTACCTTATAACCATCCATGCCTCCGATAGCCAGCAGGCGTCCGATGGTAGAGGTGCGCGGCCGCGTGCGGTGCGAGAACAGCAGCGAGCGCCGCTCAGGCAGCAGGTGCCACTTCACCGCCTCCATGATCAGCGGCTGACACTCTGTCTCGTTGCCGCATGCCACCTCTACCTTGTCTATTATTGTACCTACCTTATAACCATCCATGCCTCCGATAGCCAGCAGGCGTCCGATGGTAGAGGTGCGCGGCCGCGTGCGGTGCGAGAACAGCAGCGAGCGCCGCTCGGGCAGCAGGTGCCACTTCACCGCCTCCATGATCAGCGGCTGACACTCCGCCACGTTGCCGCATGCCACCTCTACCTTGTCTATTATTGTACCTACCTTATAACCATCCATGCCTCCGATAGCCAGCAGGCGTCCGATGGTAGAGGTGCGCGGCCGCGTGCGGTGCGAGAACAGTAGCGAGCGCCGCTCGGGCAGCAGGTGCCACTTCACCGCCTCCATGATCAGCGGCTGACACTCCGCCACGTTGCCGCATGCCACCTCTACCTTGTCTATTATTGTACCTACCTTATAACCATCCATGCCTCCGATAGCCAGCAGGCGTCCGATGGTAGAGGTGCGCGGCCGCGTGCGGTGCGAGAACAGCATCGAGCGCCGCTCGGGCAGCAGGTGCCACTTCACCGCCTCCATGATCAGCGGCTGACACTCCGCCACGTTGCCGCATGCCACTTCTACCTTGTCTATTATTGTACCTACCTTATAACCGTCCATGCCTCCGATAGCCAGCAGGCGTCCGATGGTGGAGGTGCGCGGTCGCGTGCGGTGCGAGAACAGCAGAGAGCGCCGCTCGGGTAGTAGGTGCCACTTCACCGCCTCCATGATCAGCGGCTGACACTCTGCCACGTTGCCGCATGCCACTTCTACCTTGTCTATTATTGTACCTACCTTATAACCATCCATGCCTCCGATAGCCAGCAGGCGTCCGATGGTAGAGGTGCGCGGCCGCGTGCGGTGCGAGAACAGCAGCGAGCGCCGCTCGGGCAGCAGGTGCCACTTCACCGCCTCCATGATCAGCGGCTGACACTCTGCCTCGTTGCCGCATGCCACCTCTACCTTGTCTATTATTGTACCTACCTTATAACCATCCATGCCTCCGATAGCCAGCAGGCGTCCGATGGTAGAGGTGCACGGCCGCGTGCGGTGCGAGAACAGCAGCGAGCGCCGCTCGGGCAGCAGGTGCCACTTCACCGCCTCCATGATCAGCGGCTGACACTCTGCCTCGTTGCCGCATGCCACCTCTACCTTGTCTATTATTGTACCTACCTTATAACCATCCATGCCTCCGATAGCCAGCAGGCGTCCGATGGTAGAGGTGCGCGGCCGCGTGCGGTGCGAGAACAGCAGCGAGCGCCGCTCGGGCAGCAGGTGCCACTTCACCGCCTCCATGATCAGCGGCTGACACTCTGCCACGTTGCCGCATGCCACCTCTACCTTGTCTATTAGATACTAAAAACAAGATCAAATATTAAGTCATTTTAAGACAAACCAAAGTTACCGACATTGCTATGCAGAATTAGCAAGTTAACAGGCAGGGCACATAGTTCGAAAAACTGATAGCCGATGGAACCGTAAGAAACGCTAGTGCGACGACTTTGACACATACGAGAGGGGTTGGCAAGAGGTTGCGAGGGATCGCAACTCATGGAACGAAATGGGAGAGGATACCTATGCCCAGCAGTGGGATAGTATTGTGGTAAAAAAAATAATAATTTGGTAGTGGCAGTGGAGTGTGCAACTTGTTGTTCCGGGCCTTTTCCACAATTGAGCCCTCCGTGGGCCTGTTTTATGTTGTTTTTGGAGTGCGCAAAAAACCAAGTTCATCTCAAGAGAGTAGTTCTGCAGACCCGTCGCGACAGTCTGTTAGTCATGGCCGATCTGTGAAATTTATTTCAAGAATCAAATTTATTTCGCGGGATTTCTTTCGTGAGACTAACTTTAGCTTGCCATCTTGGTTTGTCTGCCATATTGAGTTTAGTTACTAAGCTAACCATTGTGTCATAGAAATTGTATTAGAAAAAATTAATGTTAACTGCTTGAGGATATTTTTTTTTTCTTTGATATTCAGTACATATTCTACACTTATTCTGTACATAGATTATAATGTGCAATAAATAATAAATTGCTTTAGTGGTTGCAGTTCATCTGAATGTGGTAAAAGAAAACACTTTGAAGTTCACAAAATTTTTTAATCCTTAAAAAAAATTGTGAACCTTCTGCATTGGTATTTGATTAAAATTCCGATATAATACTAATAATAATTAATGATTTAATTTGCCCAACTCAGATGAGTTGAGCAAACTAAATCCAGTGATGTCGGCATTTTAGTCTGCATGTAAAAATATTTATACTGCATTTTGCTGTGACAAAATCAAAAACTTTGTTTAGAATGTGTATTTACTGGAATGCACATTAATAACTTTACACTGAAGATGTCTTTATGTTGGGATGTGTCTCGACTCAACAGGAAGAAATGAGTCAACTCCATAAAAATAGATCAAAGCTTGTCCTTTGATTCAACACAAAGGCACCTAATTGAATTATGGACAAAGAACATGTCTTGACTTAATCTTATTAAAATTTACAGCTACTCTGACCACTATTATTACCAATGGCTTTGTTAGCAATGGAATTTAATTGAGTCGTCACAAAAGCTTCTACAAAGGAATTATAATAAGAATACTTTGTAAATAACATACACTTTAAAAAAAAATCTTTCAGTTTTAGGAATAATGTTATCTATAAAGGAATATTTTTTCTACATATGTTTAACAAGATTTTTAAATTGTTATGTCTAAGCAAGAATATATTTTGCCCATACTGCGGGCGGCGGGTCCTCGCCGCCCGCACCTGTCTTAGTCCCCCTTTGTTGTCTACCCCCGCGCCCCTGTACCGCGCAGGCGAGGACTAAGTTAAACAGTTGGATTATACCTATGAATACACTAAGTACTTATCTAAAAGACAAAAAAGCAGCAATGTTGATTTCTTACCTCTGATGAGAGTAGGGGAAGTTTGATCAGTTTTAGCAAGGTGGGCAGGTACTGTTCCCTGGACTCACTGTCATGTTGCACCCAGGTCATGAGACTTTCAAATACATTTTCTTCTGTCACCACATTGAGATCATCTGATTTAAGCAGGCTCGATAGCTGCTCTGAGTGGAGGCCCAGAAACTCCTGGTGTTTCACTACCTGTGTGATACATGCCACATTTACCTATTGAATCAAACTTAAAAATGCTTACAACTAATAAGACCAGACTGTAAATATCTACGATGAAAAATTGTGATTATATAACTGGCATGTTTAATTACCTGCATAAAGTGCTGATATGTATATTTGAGGGCCGCCTTGTGCAAGTCCAAGCAAGACTGCTGTTCTGCAAACAAAGCTATGCCCAGGCAGTTGCATGGATCCAATTGCTTCTTCAGGAATGCACAGCAAGCATTTGTGACAGAATTTAACTGAAGTAAACTTGCAGTAGACAAGAGCACTTCAACTGTCTCTTCTCTTAACTCTGCAATGTATTGGTACAAAATGAGTGAGTGGCTTGTATTTATGAGGGTACAACCCAAAAGCATTTACTTTAAAATAATACTTATATATGAAATCACAATGATGTATGCCTTTGCTTCCATTGCTCTCATGCGACAACCTTCACCTTTTGCAGTTTGACTAGTTCCGAATAGTAAAGTGTAACAAAGAAATGAATTTATCAATAATTAACAAGCAATTTAATTGAAAAAAGATCAGTTTAACCATCAATATAAAACTAGTGCATAAGAAAAAACATGTCAGTATTAATAAAATAATCTAACAAACCTATAGTGCCTGTGTAGCAGTAATGTACCAGTGCCTGAAGTGCCTGTGAGTCAACTCTTTCAAGTGTGATTTCAGTAAGCTGAGCTTCTCTCAAGGATCCGGTAAACATAGCCGCAAAATACTCGCTGCAGGACGCCAACAGTACTTTATGTGCTGGAATTCTGCAGTCAGAATGAATACCATTGTGTCATCTAAACAATAACATGCTATAAAACTAATCTAGAATGTTTTCGTCATCGGAAGGAACGTGCTCATTATTTTCAGATGTAGAGTTCATGAACCTCAACATCCGTAGTGCGCTGCGCACCAGCCGACACAAAGTAATTAGCTAACCTGCATCCTCCCGCAATGAGCGCTACATCACAAAGTTTTTGAGCTTGAAAGTAGCCGAAGATGTTTTTAAGTGTCGCCTCCGAATGTCCTTTATCGGAAAACGACTCATCTTGGCTCGTAGCACTAGAAAGGCTCAGCTGGCTCAGTTCTCGTGGCAAGCCTTCGTCAATGGAAGTAGTGGAAATATTGTCTTTAGAGCATTCCGGCTTTTGAGAATCACAGGCCGCCATCACTGTATTTATTTATCACACTTTGGGATCACGGTTGTTTCCATATATTTAGTGTACTAATCGAAAGACAACTGAATAGTGTCTTTCAGAAACCACGATCACAAAACAAAATTCCAAACAACACAACAGCACTTTGACACAACAGTTCACACACAAAAACAAAGCTTTTATTTTTAATAAATTTTTAGCGACTGGAAACAAAGTGCTTTATGCTTATGTTAGGTGCGTTCGGATTGGGTCGGATGGCCTGCTGATGGCAAAATTACAAAATGTATAGGTACTTGTGAGGTCTACTGTTCGGAAAACTACTAGTTAATAGTTACAGATGTGAAAACTGTAGTACACTGGATACACACACTAAGTCTTGTTCCATATTTAGATATTAAGTTCATTTACTCAAAACAACATATTGTATGGAAATCTAATTTTTTATTCACAATATTGGGGGGTTTACTAACGGTATTTACGGTATGGTATGTTGATAATAACATAATGATGAGTACAAAAATATCCTAAAACGTATCCATGGCTTAGAAAAATACCCAATAGAGAATGAAACACTTTATTTCTTTTTTTCCTTACTCCCGCCTAGCCTCTTGAGTATAATTTTCTTTGCACCTAACCCACGGCGTGGCTTCTGAGTCTTGTGATGGTGCTTGACTGTGTGCGGTGATGTTTAAACATCCATAACTCCGTCATTTACTAAGCAATTCGAGTAATTATTTCACTGTGCCCCATATATGTGACTGTGACTTTGTAATTAGTGTAATTGGCGTATGCCGTTCTAATGAATAAACAATATACAAATATTTCTAACGTATTTCATTGTGATTTCATTGCATAAATTGCACAAACCAATCACATCTGTCAAACTTTTCAACGATCTGTCAAATTCGATTCGATGTCAACTAGCTAACCAATCAGAGACAACATCAACTGCAGTCGTAACAATGGTAATTCGTTTACCGTTCTTACTACTGGTAGTAAGATTGGTAAGTAACACTGGTAATAAACCATGATATTTATCTTCCTAAAAACCCCGATAGAACTAAGCCTAGTCAGAAGAAAAAATATACCGGTGGGAGTGCGTGAATGCAGCAGATTAGAGGTTTATTCGCCTGGCGAATGCTCTAAACAGGTGACATAGACATAGCCAGGTTAATTTTTATCTTAACTGGAGTGCGTACACGCACGTGGCTGGTAAAACTGGCGAATAGAAAAGATTGCCGTGCTGCCGAGAGAAAAAAAAAAGCCCTTAAATTTTCGGCGGGAATGCAAAAGTCTCATGCCGCATGCCGTTGCAGGCTTGCAGGGTTCCGTACCTACCCAAAGGGTAAAAACGGGACCCTAATTCTAAGACTCCGCTGTCCGTCCGTCTGTCTGTCTGTCACTAGGCTGTAACTCATGAACCGTAATAGTTAGAACGTTGCGATGTCACAGATGACGTATTTCTGTTGCTGCTATAACAACAAAAAGGTAGGTACTAATAACAAAAAAAAATAAAATACAAGGGGGGCTTCCATACGGTTCGGAAATATTCGTGCGCGAGGCCGACTCGCACTTGGCTGATTTTTTATGAAAATTATTGTACGTACAAAACAAGTACAAAACGTGACGTCGCCTGTTCGTTACAACAAGAACTGTTTTTATAACAGAATTAATGAATTAATCTTCACTTTACGCCCATGCGCAGTTAGCGAAACAGCCAAGCCTTGACGTTAAGGTGTAGAGTTTGTGAAGTAAGGACTTCTAGAGTAAGGAGTGTAGAGTTAGAAGCTTGGCTTTACGTGAGATTTGACAACTTTTTGATAGTGGGAACTGTGACTTGGCTTCATTTCACATGAAAATGTTTTTTTTGGATATCACTTCTTTTTGTAGTTTACTACAAGGAGTAATTTTATCGATTTTCACATCTCTAGCTTCAAAACTTGCGGAAGTCTCATACCAACTTTTAACCCCTAGTTTTAAAGGTTAGGGGTAGATTTACTAAAATCTTGAAATACGTGTTTTATTATATTTGTAATAAAGAGTCCCTCTATCAATTTTTGGACATCTAGCATCAAACTTTGCAATAGTGTCATACAAACTTTCATCCCCCAGTTTTAGGGTTTGGGGGGTGGTTTATTAAGAATCCTGAAATCGAGTTTTATTATCTATTACAACGAGTTCGTATATCCATTTTCTGACTTCTGACATCAAAAGTTTCGAAAGTGACATAAAAATTTTCATCCCCCAATTTTAGGGGTTGGGGGCTGATTTATTAAAAACCCTGAAATACGTGTTTTATTATTTCTAACAGGGAGTCTTCATATCAATTTTTAGACTTATAGCATGAAAATTTGTGCAAGTCTCATACAAGCTTTCATCCCCTATTATATAGGGTTGGGGGGTAAAAGTTCAAAGTTTTAGATTTTTTCCTTTGTATATGCCTGATAACATATCTTGATGCCAAATATTAAGTTTCTAGGTCATCTGGAAGTGGGTTAGGTTTTTGATCTATAAGTCAGTGAATCAGTGAGTGAATCAGTCAATGAAACCCCGGTTTTTAAACGTTAATATTTCATTAACCGTCAAAGCAAAGTTAATGAAATTTTGTATTGTAGATAAGCTAAAGAATTTTAATAAATGTGTTAAATTTCATGTTATATAGGTTAAATAGCTTTCGAGTTATGAAGGGGTCAAAAGTGTACCTACTAGTATTGAAAATGTACCTATGTAGGTACACAAATTGTATTGTTAGGTACATGCTTTTTCAACGATAAATTACTTTTTGCGGTGATATTTGGAGAGGGCGCGCCTCTCCAAACTCTTTGGAGAGACTTGCATTAATCGTTATCGTCGTTAGGTACGGCAAGCGAATTTTTCCGTTAATATTTAACGATCGGTAGTATCAGAATAAGAAATTGATTCTGATTCTGATTCTAACCATCGGTAGTTTGCGATCGCATCGCTATCTATGTCGAAACTGCAGGCCCTGGTTTTTTCATTTATTTACTATAGAAATAGTTTACGTATAAATAATAGAAATGATAAAAATTGTTGGTTATTTTCTAGGTAATTTGCAATATATTATGCTTTGATTCTCAGACCATCTTTATGAACCACTTTTACTATGGGGCCAAATCGAAATTCAAGAAAAAAACTCAGGTTTTTGCTGTTTCATACATTTGGTCGATTCCAAGTTGCAGTTTTGCACAGAATATTTTTTCTCGAATTTCGGGTTGGTCTAATCGTAAAAGGTGTTCATAATGATGGTCTTAAACACCCCATATTGGCTTAGTATAAGGTAAGCAGATAACCCTGTATGCACAGAGTACATATTATACACGTCATCGAATTTCTTCTACGGATATTGCCTCGCACGTCACGATGTTTACCATCTATAAGAGCCAATGGCCAGTGGTACCCATTGTAAATCCATTTAAGTCCCGTTTTACTTCTTATTTTTATGCAAAATAGGGCTACATTTGGCCACCAACTCGCCTGATGGAAAGCGAAGTTGTAGCCGAAGATGGAGTATGTAGACCTAGAAGATACCTATACTTTTGACTTAAAGATATCAAAATTGTAATTGTCAGGAAACAATGACGGAGGTAGTCATTCCAATCCCTGGCGGTCCGCATTATGAAGGATGAAACGAATCGCTAAGTACGGGCAGGTGGTAGCACGGTACCGTGGTGGTAGGTACGAATATGTAGGGACTGACTTACGGATTCTTCTGAAAAGGAGATGAAGGAATTAGGTCGTGGAGTTCAAGCGCACACTCGCCGAAATGGAGTCTATAGAAAATTGCCAAACACGCTACTTTACGCCTGTGTTCCAGGCTTTTCAGCTTGGAAGCGACAAGACTTATTGCGACCGGATTTGAAGGTCCTTGAATAATTCACTGATAGGTCATTTCACAGGCATCATTACGGTCACTAGCCGTACCGGCAATTTTAATAGTTCACTGCTGAACATAGGCCGCGGTTGGTGATTAGGCCATATTCACCACGCTATGATTGCGGGTTGCCACCCAATGCGGGTTGGTGGATTCACATTCGCCATCAAATTTCTTCTATGGACGTAGGCATGCAGGTCGTAAGAAAGTCACGATTGTATAGCGGGTGCTACCACCACTGCAAATGCAGCACCAGCACAACAGGCTAATGCCAGCGTAGTAATGGCCTGTCTTGTCTATTGCCATTTCAAGAATTACCGACGTTTGTAGGATGTTCTAATTTGTGTCTCGTGCGACGGTAACTCCGGCTTCCCAGCTCATAAGACTATTCCCAGCTTACTAATGTAGTACCTACCTAATGTATTTTATACTCTTACCTTGAATACCTAGTACTTACCAATTGGTAAATATTTTTTATGTGTGAACAGCGTAAATAGCATAATCTTACGTAGAATCTTCGTAGATTACCTAATATGTTGTGCCATAAAGTCATCCCTCGTCGAAGGTACTAAGGTATTTTGAACGAAAAAATGGTCTGATAAAGGCCGCTGGAGCCTGCTGCTGGATACAAGCCGTCCTTTTGGTCCAATTGGCACTTTTGTAAAGCATTGAGAATGTGGTTCTATTAGAAGTTCTACGCCTGATATTATGATGACATTGACTAAGTAGGTACTATTATTATCGTTGATGGGTAAAAATATATTATTTGTAAAAATACGAAAATAAAAAATGAACCCGAGTAAATCATAGATGGATAACTTTTTTATTGGGAAAACATACAATAATTTTACAACAAACACATTTGAAAGATACAATAGCAGTAGATCAGTTTGTATTAGGCCGAGTAGCTAGCTAACATGTCAGCAAGCTGATTTATTATACTTACTCCGCTAGCAACCAATCAAAACTATAACACAAAAACCAATGCTACATAACACTCGCATGTGGGTCATTCATAAGTAGATACTATATATACGTTTAGAAGGTGTTGTCGGTAGTAATGGTATTCGGTATTTTATAATACTAGATAATTTAACATGGGGACAAAGTACTTGCTTATGTCGCGGGCGATATATATAGAGTCCTGAGTGAGGCGAGAGGTTCAAGCTGCCCAAGACAAAGACAGACTTTGCTCCAGCGTTGGATACTCTACTTTTCATACCTCCTGCGAGAAAATAAAAACTCAGGAATTTTAATAATGTTAAACACTCTCATAACCTCACTATGTGTACTCACTAAGCAACTCGGTATTGTTCACAATAAAATAAAAATTAGAACATAAATACAAATTTTCATGGAAATTCAAACCAAAATCCGAAATGTAAATACTACGTGACAGTCATAGCCTACTCGATTGTCATAGCTAACTCGATTGTCGTGGCCAAATCGATTATCAAATAAAACCTCTACTTACAATGCCCACATTTCTTCGAAGTTAATAAGTTTCTATACGAATTAGACATTCCAAATTGAAATTTCATACAACATTATTGCCCTGCCATAGCCCTCGATATTGTGTTAAGATGATAATAACTTATTTCACGTTGAGATTGTATGACATAAATTGGTAATTTTCGAGCAGGTGGTATGAAAATAGTCTTATGCCATTTATGTCGTATTTATGAAAGGTATTACAAAGCCCAGCGTCGTCGTGTCGTCGTACCGTTATAATTAAATATTGGCGGACCACAAATTATTATATACTCTTTCAAACGACTAGAGGTCCACGAACCTTTGGTTGAGTAATTTTTAAAGGTAGGGCGGGGTGTTTGCAGTAGTAACTTTATTGTAGAACACCATTTTTACAATGAATTCTATTATGATTAAAGAACCATCATATACTGGTAACTATTTAACTTTTCTGCTAGGCTTGCCTTGATTACAAGAGAAACTAAAGATTGCTCGAGATGGCAGATTAATACTTATATTGCCTAATCTGACTAAGAAGCCACTAGGCACATCATACGACAATGAAACACCCCTCATGAATTCTGGCTGAGGCATTTATTAACATTTATTTTTGTTTTTTAATTTTCATATTATTACAACATACATAGTAATTAACAATACATAATAAATAGTCCAAAAGTATATTACGCCTACAAAATAGCGTAGTCGTTTAAGATTATCGCCATACGAGTTGCTCACGTGGTCTGTGAATCGACAAGGCAACTCCACGACTTGCTAGACAAAATGGAAATACCCAGAGATCAGTTTTAGAAATAGGCGTTTCTGGTGGCGTTTTCTTGGAAAATAGTAAACATATAACATAAATATGTACTTAGATATAGAAATAAGATATATAGATAGTGATTTCCTACAAAAGGTAAGTGTGTTATGAATGTAGTGAAATCTCTCGGTGCGTATTCCATTTTATCTGCAGATAAGTTATCACTACGACGACAACGAGCGGCCGAATGAGAATGATCAGCCTGCTCTGCTAGAGACGGCAGCCAGGCGCGACTCCGTTACGGCCATCGGACAGACTCGGTACTCGAGTCTGTCAGTAGGAATATGAATCAAGTCTAAACACTACTAACGATTCAGTTTGTGCGGACAGAAGTCTAAGTTTGTCTGCTTTGGCAAACATAAACACTATGAGAAAATATAATTATGTAAATCTCTATCTAGTGGTAAATCAAATATGTATCTACAAAAATAGTCGCTTTTTTAAATTATAGCTATGAAGGAAACCAGAAAATTAAATGTAAATTTTTATATTAGATATAGTTATATAATATTACACAGGTAGGATTACATGTTGAAGCCATAAAACTTCTAAGTCCAAGTTTTCATAATGGTTGATCGTTTAGGTTCCTATTCAATTATGTAGGTACATAATAGTAATAGGTGCCTACCTATTAAAAACAATGAGTCCTATCTGTAAGTTAACAATCACAAGGGTGTCGTCTAAAAATATCAATTTTCCAACAGTAGGTATAAATCGTCAAAGTTAAGTAAGTAATTTTTCCATTTTGAGCTTTGTATTTGTATCATGAGGTTATAAATGGAAACACCATTTTTAGGTGCAATAAAATACACGATTGTAGCTGCTTTCGGAAGATTTAATAAGTCAATCCAACCACATCTTCACAAGACAATATAAATTTCAGTCATGTGTGTCATTCGCTAATCAAGTACCTACCTATATAGGTAGGTAAGTTGTAGACAAAGTAACATTAACAGCGGGAAGATTCTAATTTTATCGGGAGGGAAATAAGAGAATAATTTAACATTTATTGACAAATGTGCTGACGTGCTGCCACATATGAAATCTTTAAGTATATAAATATAATAGACAGTGAGGGGTGCGTTGAAGTAAGTAATGACGAGACGCACGAGCGGTCGCTACAAGGAGAGCGGAGAGCGCGCGGGCTGCGGACTTGTGCGGACGCAGATACCCAGCGGCCGTGGGTGGGCAGACAGTCTGCTCTGCCGGCAGTGGACATGCGGATAAACTCGTGCCAGGGCTGCACGCAGACGAGTCACGCCTGCCACGGCTCGCAGGCGTGCGCCCGCTGGACGTGGAATGCGTCAAGCACTCGCGCCGCCGCCTATCTCCGTTTGAGAATAGAGACAGTGAACAACGATTAGCATTTTATATTTATATATTCTACACACATACAGGTATATCGATAAAATTGACCAAAAATTGCTAACTGTTTCTAATGAAATAAAACTGATAAAACACAAATTGGAACAAATATTAAAATAGCGTAATTCGCAATTCATTACAAAATTCATCTACATACAATAAATAGCCGCATGCCCGCAAGTGTTTCTAATAAATAAACAAAGACCTGTATTACATACAGACTAGCATAGTTTTACACAGATAACATACGTACATAATGGTATAATTATTTAAATTAACAGTAATCACATTGATAGGTACAATTAGTCTATTCCCATCTTTACTTGCGTCTTAACCTATAGTATTTAAAATATCACAATAAATTGCTGTGCACATACGAAACAGGCAAATTTTGAGTGCAATTACCTTATATTTTATATAATAGAAATACATTAATTTATTTTCAGTATTACTAAATACAAGAAAATAACAATATAATAAATATTTAAGTATTTCTATGGAACTAAAATACTTGCCGAATAGTCTAATTTCATGAAAAGTGATGTGTAAAAAACAAAGCTGTGCATTTCGTCAATCATAGATACTTACTTAAACATTTTTTTTCAAAAGTATGTTACTTCGCATTGTCTCCGCATAACCCACATTCAGGTACTCAAAAGGTAAGCAATTGGGCATTGCAGTAAGTCCGGTACATAAGTATAAATTAATGTTATATTTTATGAGATCATGTTCGGTATCAGATATTTATAATAACTACGAGGGTATGCAGAACAGAATTCTGTATGCAGCAGGAGCCTGTATAACAGCATATAGGGAATTAAACTTTCGGTCGGGAATTAGAGTGAAACGCTTTGGTCAAATCGGTCTTGTTACTTGGAAAGCCAATGTATGGCTAATTTGCATTTCATTGATAACAATATTAGGTAAACAGTTGGAGCTGTGCGATGTTATGGAGCAGATAATTAATTTAATTTAATATCCTACTTACAAATAACTAACTCCTCCATGACGTTACCCGTAAAAGTGCAAAATGCATCCTTATCTCTTTAGAGTTCCGTGGATTTTTGTATGCTTGCCAATGCGTTATTATGGGTGTACTTATGATGTACTTACCTACTACCCAACTGCATTTTTACAAAACTCATTTGCAAAATATTTTAATTACGACACCATGTAGGTTTGTCTGAAATAATACTATTTAATTTAATTGCATACTTACGGAAAATAAAAAAGTAGAGCTATCCACGGAACTCTACCTTAAAGGTACACGTATAGTTATACATAAAACTAAAAACTTCGACAGTGCCAAAAATGAGGGTTATTTTTGTTCACAGTTTTTGACTATGCTTTTAGATATTTGCTATGATGTTCTATAATAGTAATCATTCTTTACAAACGGGTCACAATATCAAAATAAATTGTTGCATGTATTACTGCTACTTGGTAAAGATTTAGTGATCTTTCCTTTAGTCTATCGCTGTCAATCGGTACTCATTCATCATGTTAGTCAAAGGTCATGTTTACATTTTGCAAATAAAAATGTAAGAAATAAAATATTTCAAAAATACTAAACACGATGAAAATAGAATGGCGAGTGGAGTTAAATAATAGGCAAATGTGAATTCATAGATTTAGATTCTTGAATACAAATTACAGTACTCTCTCGCTAATCCGCCGCTCGATTATCAGACAAGTACTAATCCGCCGTTTTTGGTCTTGATCAAAATCTGTTATAGGCCGACACTGAAATTCTTTGACTCGATAATCCGCCGTCGTAGGTACCCCTTTTTCAAGCGTAAGACCAACGGAGTTCTGTACTCCGCCGCACGGTGCTAAGCAACCACTCTTTAGTCCGCCTACTACATCTGGGGTGAAAGGTAGTGCGCGTATTCCACGATGCGTTTCATGAAGTAAAGCGTCCAAAATGGCGTCGTTACCCAAACAATCCACAAAACAAAAGCATGAAACTCTGACTTTAATGCTAAATATAGAAATTATGTTAATTTTGTATTTTTTTTTCAATTTGTTATTCCTGTATATTATAATCCGCCGTTTTCAGTAATACGCCGATGGTTAAGATTTTATGGTGGCGGATTAGCGAGAGAGTATTGTAATCTAAAATTTAAATGCCAAACTTAACGTTGTGCAAATGATATAATTAGATGCAAAAATCATTAGGCACTTAGTTTAAAACTGAAATGAACCAAAGCTCGATCTTGACACTGATCTTTAAGGTCACGTATTAATTATATGCTCAACACTTTGTTTTTTTTTTTTTACCGAAATTATTTCAAACCAATCTTGATATACCTATTTTCTAATATTGTCAATGACCAAGATAGCTTAAAATTATGCTCAATATTCTCATTTATTTGAAGCATGTTTACTAATTTGTTTATTTATGATTAGTATGATTACACAGTACTTGCTCTCGGTAATATCCAAAATACCTGTTATACCAATGTCTGTCATTTTAGTTTTTAATGTAATTAATCTAAAGGTCTCCTTGTGCGACTTTATAAATAAATATTGCTTCAACTTATCTTTCCAAGTATCTATAGTTGTCGTTATATTATGTTATAGAATGATAGGTATTTTCTAGTAAATTTTCTTATTTTGATAAGATAGTTTGACATGTCAAAAGATCGTAAGTAAACGAAAATACGATAACTGTATTATAAACGATAATAGTCTCCATTTTTTTTACAAATCTGGATTATTCAAGGTTTGAAGAATACCGAAAATTTGGATTTTACTTTCGTAAATATGACCTTTTCTGATTCCGACTATTATAGTCATTTTTTGACCATCGGGATTTATCTTTACTTAAACTATATTAAACTGGACCTCAGAAACTATGACATATAACAGTAGACACCAAGAGAACGAATTAGTGTCTTTTGTCACGAGCGACATAATATTGAACCCTGAGCGTAGCGAGGGACTCTAGAGTTAGTTCCAGAGCGTAGCGAAAGTGTGTTAGATTTAGAGTCCCGGGTAAAGCGAAAGGTTCAAGTCGCCCAAGACGAAGACAGGCTTAGTTCTAGTGGTGCATACTCTACTTTTCATACCTCCTGCGAGAAAATAAAAACCCAGGAATTTTAATAATGTTGTCATAACCTCACTAAGTGTACTCATTAAGCAACTCGGTTTTGATCACAAAAAAAAGAACATCCATACAAATTTTCGTGGAAATGCTACCAAATCCGAAATTTAAAAAGAATATAAAAACTATGTGACACTCATGACCTACTCCATTGTCGTGGCCAACTCGATTATATTATCGTATAAAACCTCCCATACAATGCTCACCTTACAATGCCCATATTTGTTCTAAGTAAAGAAGTTTCCATACGAATTAGACGTTCCAAATTTAAATCACTTTACTCCCCAGGGAGTTTCATAAACATTATTGCCCTGCTATAGCCATCGAGATTGTGCTATGCTAATAATGTTTTGTTTTACGTTGAGATTGTATGACATTTAGCTGGTTATTTTCGACCAGGTGGTTTGAAAAATTAATTAGAAACTAAAAAGAAGTATTCAGTTACTTTAGTTTTGGTAAAGTGTGGATTTGTCGAGTTAAAATCTCTATTGATTTATATACTGATAGTTATAAGTGCCTGTTCTGAGTAAGTTCTAGTTTTTATTATACTGACTTACCTCCAACGCCTATATAAAAATAACTTTTTCATCCCCCCATCTCGGCAAGAGTATTTTTGTCTTCGAAATCTAAGTGCAAAAGCAGTTTTTATCTGCTACAGGACAAAGTAAAATTGAATTTAGAACATCGTGTGCACTAAGTTTGTAAATTTAAAACATCATCACCCCCATGGTGCCGAATTTATCATACAATCTTTTTTAATTTGTTAAAAACTCAGACACGGAACGTTCTTGGTGTGCCTACTTTTTTAATTAGCTTGGCGTGCGCCATTTTCGTCCACGTCATATTCTTAAAACATCATGTTAAAAACAAGAAACATGAAAACACGTGAAGTACCTAAAATAAGTGATTCTATATACAAGGAAGTTTATTTGACGCCAACAAAATTGACTGAAATTGTTAATAATGCACAAATAAGTTTTCTTCCTCAACAATTACGCGAGAAGTATTTGAACAGTAAGATATGTCGATATGTAGACCACTTTAGTCATTTCCTCGCTGAGGTGGGATGAAAAGTTACGTGTTGCACTCGAGTGCAAAGATTTTTCACCTTGTGTTCTTTTGATTTCCTCGCTAACGCTCAGGAATCTAATTTTTGAATCCTTTGCTTGCTCAGTAATCAAAATTGAGAACGCGGTTAAAAAGCAAATATGCACTCTTGTATAACAAATAACTATTATACAAACCTTGCATTTTAAATTAACGTCAGAATATTTCCTTTCATACCCATTATCATATATTATTATATGATGCAACTACTGATTTTCTTATCTGAATATCTGCCTTTATTGCGAACCCAGTCAAAAAGAGAAAGAATAGAGATTAACATTATTCATTTGTTTAATAATTTCACGTTACGTAGATGGTGAATACAATTTCATTATCAAATATGTTGGATGCATATACATATTAATTTACAATAAAATTACCTAGTATTATTTTCAAAGAATATACGATGTGCACGTTTCTGCGCGGAATGTTGATAAGTGCTCTGTTTCAGTCCCAATACATTTTGTAATAAAGAATACTTACCTTACCTACCTAATAATTAAATAATAATAATTAAAAAAATCTCTTGACTTGTTGCGATATTTGACAATTTTTTGATGTACCAAAAACATGAGTTCCAAATAACAATTTTAAGCCAGCTGGGTTAACATACGCACTACGACAATTACATATATCGACGTGTCAGAACGAGACGAGTTATGGTGAAGTATACAGGGTTACTGGTATCCAATTAGTTTCCTTTTAAAATTATATACATCAAATGAATACTTGATTACCTACAACGACTACAACTCTGTATATCCCTCACTTTTTCACACGTCGACGAAACTCTTTTCGTAGTCGTATGCTAAGCTAGCTGATCATTTCTGTGTTTTATCAGGCGTCTTTCCAAATTATAAGAATTACCAATCTATAAAAAATTAAATTAAGATCGAATAAAAATAAACAAATTAAATCGACTCAATTATCATCGTAAATTTTTAACAACGTAAAAAGTGTTCTCTCTATCGAATGTCTAAAGTGAAAAAGAAACAGAAATATGCTAATTAGCTATTAGCGCCTTATTGATTGGGCCTTATAGGTAAGTAATTAAATTAGATCAAAAACAACGTTAAATAAAATTATAGTAAAAATTTGATCAAAATTCAATTAATTTGATAGAATTATATTAATTTGATAGAATTATAGTTATTTTTATCAGTATCAGGTATTTACGGTTAACATTTTACTAGTGAAGTTAGTATCTTAAATTCAAGATTTACTTCTTTGATGATTTGCTTTTTAATATTTTAAAGGGGCATGATTCTGTTTATCAATTTTTTACATTCACAATCTACTTAAATATTCTATGTGTTTGCTTCAAAAATATATTTTTTTTTATATATAACTAGATAACTCTTAGAAGATAGACCGCGCTACCAGGCACTACATGGTGCTTAAAATATACCATGATACGAAATTTGTAGCTATAATAATTATAATTTTATCGTTGCAATTAATTTGTACCACTGAAAATAAATGTTGCAATGACATCAAGGTTAGACTGTATGGCGTTTGTGTTAATGACATAATGTGGCATGTGTATTGTGTATAGCTTATACAAATGAAAGAGTTAAAAATGCAAAGGAGTATTTTTTTGTCATATGCCATTTTGTATAAATACTAGTAAATGAGTATGAGTAAATTAATCGTAATATTACATGATCACAGCAAGATGGCGTTGAAAACGCATAGAAACTGCTGTGTAATCAAGTGACATTTGCACTACTAATCAAAGTCATCAAAGTCACATTGGTCTCTCAGCAAAATGGCGAATCATAGCCGTCCTACGTGGAGCTTATAGGTATTTTCAACCTTATTGCAAAAATAATAATACCATCTCATTTTCTACACCCGGTCCACTCTATAGTATGAGTACGTTCATAGTGTAAAGGTTATATTAGAGTCACATACCTACCAAAAAGGTACTTTCTGAGACCGTGCTTCAGTAGGTAGCGAGCACATTGCGACACTGTGTGGCATGTCGCATTACGAGTATAGTTGCGACACTGCGTTATTATGGCATGCATTCACGTTAGTATGCTGCTTAGCATAAAGTAACATGATGTCGCCTTGATGTGAAATGAACTACAAGATTTAATATTCTGTATTAAACCCCATGTTGTCCGATGGCTCTAGAACTATTAAGTTCTAACAGGATCAACAATGGAATTTATTCTGGTATTTGCTATTGTTTTCAGAACTTTTCATGTGTTAAAAATTATATAAAAACCTTGTAGTACAAGATGCGTCTCCCTGGTCTATAATAAGAGTTATCATAAGTACGTGAAGGTAGTTCACATCCACGTTTTGATGTTCGCTTACAGGTCTTCTAATTACCTTGAATAAAACTAATTAAATTGAATTTAATAGACACAAAAGATTAACATCTATTATAAACTTTCTACAAGTGCATGAGTAATATGCGAAATGTATTTATCTTTTCATCGACGCATATACCATAGCATACAGCATATTATTATTTTTTATCTAATTAAATATCATTATTTATTAATATTATGTCATATATATTTCTAATGTAATGTTGGTGCAATTTACTCTTATATTGTCATCACTATAACATCAATGAAGTTCGAAGAATGTGCAAACTAACAATTATTTACTATCAAATTTTGCCAAGCGTAAACTATAAAGTGGTAATCTGACGCGATGTTAAATCTTGCCAGCTATTATTTTAGTTTACGCCAGGCATAATTACGAATAATTTTATCGAATAGTGCGTGAGTAAAATTTTACGTGCAATTAATATAATGAATCTTACAATGCGTATTCAATTATTTAATTTACCAATGATTATTTTACACGATTTATTAGAATCGTTAAATTAAATATCTACTTAGTAGGTATCAAATCTTATGTAACATCTACTTTACTCGTATATTTAAGTGGATGTGAACTAATAAAAAAATTAGGCAAATTTAATTGTTAGATACGTTATTTGTTTTATTGTATGTCAAAAATCATAACTGAACTTCATTATATTTTATTAAAATTATGTGAGGGTTTGTTTAGATAAAATAAATATTAGGCGTAGGTACTTCGCTTATAAAGACATATTTTGTTTAATGTACGCTCATATTTATGAAACCAGCTAATTTAGAAAACGCAATTAAATATTATTTTAATAAAATAAATAAATATTAGGGGACATCTTACATACGGTCTCAGACTCCAAACTAAGCAAAGCTTGTTATATGGCTGTCAGAGACTGATATACCTACTACATAATTATATATATTTTTAGGGTTCCGCAGTAAAACGAGAAACCCTTATAACTTCGTTGTGTCAGTCAAATTACAAAGCCTTATAAATTCCACATTTATGAACAAAATTGCTTGAAATTTGATATTATATTAGTTAAAGTATAGATCTCAATCTTGAAATCTTATTTTTTTTAATTGTCTATTTATGGGGTAGCTCCCATATAGGTATGTTTAGTGGGGATGAAAAATTTTTTCAACCCCACCCCCTGATGTTGGATATTGTTGAAAAGAGTTTTCAAAATGAATGTCAAGTTTCTTTAACCATTTATTCACGTGTTCC
This sequence comes from Hypomecis atomaria, assembly GCA_964007245.1. Lineage (NCBI taxonomy): Eukaryota > Metazoa > Arthropoda > Insecta > Lepidoptera > Geometridae > Hypomecis > Hypomecis atomaria. The sequence continues at coordinate 12,103,736 of OZ023291.1, forward strand.
ATTTGTGACATATAGGTCGCCAAAGTTAAAAAAGTGTGTTTAAATTTAATTTGTAAAGTATACAAGACAGAATGTTCAAACTTTCTGAGCTTATAGAACAAATTAAAAGCTTTCTCTAAAAGTTATTTTGAGCTCTGTTTAATGTAACTTTTTGAGATATAAAGAAAAATTGAAATTTAAACTTCCACATAGACCAGAGGTCGTTGACCACACAAATATATTTTTTAGTCAATTAGGTTTTTCTAGCGCACAATCATCTAATGAGATCATGAAAATTGGTTTTTATCATCATCAAAATCATCGTTATCATCTACGGAAGCATATCTATATCACTTGATATCTTATTAAAAATACTTAGATAACAACCAGACAGCAAACATTTAAGTTCATCACATAAATATTTACTCTGGGTGGGAATCGAACTCACGCCTCTTTGATCCAGTAGTCAGGGTCCTTAACCACAGAGCCACCAAGGCAGTCAAATTATTTACTTTTATTGGCCGTTTCTAGATAAACTATTTTTTAGTTGGCGCAGTGGTGCTAGAGAACAATTTAGTTGTGCAGTTAGTTAAAAAATAAAAGTACCTGATAAGATTGGATATTTTAGGTACATCATTTAAAGTTACTTTGTAACTTTAACTGATGTACCTAATGATTTTATGCCAAGATGATTATTAAATATAAAAAAATAGAATAAAATATCCAATCATATCAGGTACTTTTATTTTTTAAGTTAGATATAATTGGGACTGAAAAACATGCACTTGACAGGTAGTTAATGCTTTTTGGAAAAGGTGCGAGTTTAAATATTTTGAAGCGAAAACTTGTTTAGCGGTGTTGTGCACTGTTTGGGATGGGTAAAAATATTTAAAATCTCGTCAGACCACGTGACCTGAACGAAAATTCGTAAGAAGGCGCAGGGCGCTTGCGCGAGTGTGCATGTGTGATATTGTATTTTACCAGATAAATGATAGTACTTTATATGCCCAAGTTTTCAGTTCTGCCGGCACTCCCGGAGTTCAACCCATTGTTTTTTTTTAAACTAGAAGAAAATAAAATCACGGTTGAAATAATAAATAAAAACGAATCACTCGCCCTATTTACCCAGCTATACAGGGTTACTGGTAATCGATTAGCATCCTCTGAATGGCATATTCTGTCCATCAAAACCAACATCCACGACTTCTAAAAATTCGTATTTATTAATATACAAAATTTAAAAAAATAATTTGACAGGTTTAAATTAACTCAACTTAATTGATATGTAGGGTATGTAAAAAGCGCGCGCGCCGCCGCGCCTCCCGCGAGACTTGAGCCTCAGACAAGATACTGTGTAAAAATGCAAACAAGTCTAAATATTAGTTAGGTATGTTAAAAATAATTATTTACATAAATGCCTGACTACAATTCTAATTTTTTTTGGGATATTTGTTGAGATTTTGGAAAAGTTGCAGAGAAAAAGTTGTTTGTTTTGATGTGCAGAATATGCTCTTAAAAGGATGCCAATCGATTGCCAATAACCCACTATTTAAATCTATTAAGTGATATTAATAGCTAAGTAAGACATCAATATTTTTCAGAGTACCTAATACGAGTAAATTACTTGTATGTCATATCAGTCTTTTGTAGATCAGCAAATAGAAAATATGGTTAAAAAATTATCGGTGTCAATTTTTCATTGAGAAAACTAGTTATAGTCGTACTTTTTGCTTGGGGAATTTGTGTGTATTATTATTATAATGTGACAAGAAATAATCTGCTCTACGCAACCTATAAAGCATCCGGTACAGACAAAAATATTTACTAATGTGTGGCAATCTGACAATGACCACGTGTACGTACATACCCGAAGAAGAAAAGATCTACCTACCTAGTTGTAGAACCAAGCCTTCATAGATACCTCTACAGGTAACTTGTAGGTAAGACCGTACCTATAATATCTGGACCACATCGCTGCTTACCATCAGGCAGGACTGGTCCTTTGAAAACAAAAATGTTATCATGATGATAACAAAAAAAAGGTTGTCTGTCCATATGCTATAGTTTCCTGCGTTTAGCCCATTACCTTTTTTAAAAATAGTTCTGGTATGACTTGTTATAATAGAACCGTTAATTTTAAACCAAAATTTCAGTTGGAAAACAATTTTTGTGAAAAGAATGCTTTCATCAATTATTGTAGATGAAATTTTAGCACGGTAAAATAAAGAAGATTATCTGAAGCCTATTAAATAGAGGACATAGGAAACTCCGTTTCTAATATTTTTTTACCGGTTTATATCTATTTTAATGATCTTATCCTTTTTTTTTGCAGATTAGGCACACATTTAATTGCCTACATTATGTGGCATGCGTAACAAAAAAAAACAACAAATAATAATAACGCGGTGTAAAAATAATAGATTATGCACCTAGACCAATGACATCGTGTCTTGTGTCACGGGCGACATATGGAACCTGAGCGTAGCGAGGGACTCTAGAGTTAACTCCTGAGCAATGCTATAGGGAGTTCTGAGTGAAGCAAGGGGTTCAAGTCGCTCAAGACGAAGACAAACTTTGTTCTAGTGGTGCATACTCTACTTTTCATACATCTTGCGAGAAAATAACAACCCAGGTATATGAATAATAGTAAAAAATAGAAAATGTAAATGGTCATAGCTTCCTCTATAATCTTGCCCAGCTCGATTATCAAATAAAATCTCTTTGCTATACTATATCTATTCTAGGTACAGAAATTTTCATACGTTTTATGACGTTCCAAATTTAAATCACTTTACTCCCGAGGGACTTTCATGCAACATTATTGCTTTGTCATGTTCATCGTGATTGTATTATGATAATAATGTCTTGTTTTACGTTGAGGTTGTATGATATGTAGGCAGTTGGCAATTTTCCAGCAGGTGGTGTGAAAAGTATTTTATAAGCTAGAATAAAATACAGTGCTTTGAAAAATTTTAGGCTGTGAAGGGAGTACCTATGCCTTCAAAAATATGAGAATATTGAGCATGTGATCTAAGCTCATGTCATTGTGTTAACTGTTATGGCCATAAAAAGAACACTCATCGCCAATGAACACTGATTTTCAATAAAACACGTTTTACGACTGTCGCTTTCGCATTTTGACTATATGAATTTACCAAACGAGATTAAAAAAAAATCATCAAATAATCAACCATGGCATTGAAATTTTCTTTTTAAAAATATGTCACTTTTTTCAATATCTAATAAGTTATAAATGTTTTTTTCGTATTCACTGAAACATTCCTCATAGGTAATATTGTTTTTTTTCCTACTCCGTAATTATAAATATCTTCAAAATATTCCAATGTGCGACTGAGACAGCTGACGATCATGTGTCTTTTCCTTAACTCCCGACGTTGTAAAACGGAATGCTTTATGCTTATATATCATATATAAGCTTATTTACGTGGATTCAACAAGGATATTTGGAATGTAATAAAAATAATATAATAATACCTACTATTTTTTCATTCAGAAAGAGTGCATTAGTAGTAGCATTGACTTTTTCTACAGATTCTGCATTATTTTACCTGATCAATATATTTTTGTCTAATATAGGTACTATATAGGATATTATCCAATCTATATTTACAAAAAGTATTACATGGAATAGGGAAAATTAGGTCGACCAGATTGAAAGCGTCACGGATTTTAGATGGCTGGATAATCAACAACAGGTACTTAGTAAGTAGATTTAATAATATATTTATGTACATCAAAATATATTTAAAATCAAATTTCAAATGACATACAGTAATAATGTCATTAAAATAGCAAATTAATTTTATCACAACTTGACTTATTGACTAATATTTTTAAAGTTACGATCTTCAACAGTTCAAATATTTTCTTTGGGAGTAGTTAGTATTTCAAGTTCTGATTTATGAGATCTCAGTGCTCTGATGCTTGCAGCTTGGTCGAACCCTCATTGTAAAACAGTGTAAAATACTGCGAATAAAATGTCAAATGAACACAACTCTAATAATAAAAGTTAAAAGTATAATCTATGTCTGACAAATATTAACATTAAATAAGTCGTTACATTACTACATAAGAAATTAAACAATACTTATTTCTAGGGTTCAGCAATTGACACTCCGCAAAAAGATTATAGGTAAGAGTCAAATTATAGGAACTAATAAAGTAAATGACTAGAGTGCATTAAGTTGAATCAGACTTCTCCGGCAATAACAGTAATCTCAGTCAAAATGCTAACTTTATGCTAATAAATCGTATGCAAAATTATCAGTAGATTTTAAAGTAAAACTAAAAATGTAATTCTTCAAGTCGTAAATCACGTTCAATATTACACAATATAATATATATATATAGGTTAGTAGCTGCCTAAGTTGAATTTGATGTGTTTATACCATACAATGTCCTCCATCCTCAATGACTTGATCTAAGTATATCACTTATTAATGTTGTGTATTTTGCAATAAGAATATTAAACTCCCCACAAGTAGTATTCCAGCCCGTATAAAAGAACCGGCAAGTTACTCGTGTGTCTATTCCCTGCCATGGATCATATTCGTTCCGCTGTATATATCATATCATAGGCCGGCAATGAAACAAAATAGGTACAAACCAATTCATTAATCAAGTTTAACCTATGTACACAAAATTATTTCTTATTTTACAACGCCGTCAAACATCTTACAAAGGAATGCTGTAACTTAACGTAGAATAAATATACATAAAATAAATATCTTGATAAATCTTCATAAACATCATTTCTTTGTCAAATGAAGAACTATTCTAAAATATTTATGTATAATCTAATGACTAACAATGTCGACTACCAGTCTCACATTTTAGTTAATAAGTGCTAGAAGGTACGAAATATTTGGAAAATAAATGAGCTGCATAGAAGTTTGAGTTGGGACGAAACCAGTTCCTATCACTTCCTTCGATTAGCACGCACCAGCACATTTCGCGTTCCACGGTCGGAAACCTTACACTACACTTTAAGTGGTCATGTTTTTGGCGTAGGCTGCACCACTACTTGATATGTTTCATTACATTCAACGCACGAGCAATATAGACTGGTTGTGGCCGAATATGTGTGGGAGTTCGCAGCGTTCACTGTCATGAGCACGGTATGGTTCGTTAGATTTGGTATAAGGGAGGGATGTCGGAGCACTCGGCACGCGGCGCCTAGCGGCCGCGCGCCCATCGCAGTAGCGCGTCCGCTAACACATCCAAGTGCGCCTTCGTCTGAAACATAGTCATTATACAATCAGTATTAGCCTACGATATTTCAAGTAAGTCAACACAATTGCGGAAATATTTTACTAGGTAATTTATTTATAGAATACACAGAGGTTTGCACTATCCCAATTAGGTATAGATACTTGCATGTTGCTGTCATATCTTCATATTCATATTTATACTTGTAACTTAAAGTACAACAAAACACATACAATCTACTCTAATTTAATTACATTCCTACCCAAATTAGGTACGCTATAATAAATAAATGAGGTAGGTATGCTCGTAACTAATGTCCACAGACTTGTAGTTCTCCAAGCAGTAGACCTCACGCACGGAAAGGTCGTTTAGCATTTAAATCCTAACAAGATTTACGAGTACTATTATCTATCAGCCTTACGGACGTCCACTGCTGGATATAGGTCTCCCCCATAGATTTCCAATAAGGCCGGTTGGAAGCGGCCTGCATCCAGCGCGTTCCTGCGATCTTTATTAAATCGTCAGTCCACCTAGTCGGTGGACGTCGTACGCTGCGCTCGCTGCTCCGTGGTCTTCATTCGAGAACTTTACGGCCCCACCGGCCATCCGTTCTTCGAACTATGTGCTCTGCACACTGCCACTTTAATTTGCTAATCCGCTGGGCTATGTCGGTAACTTTGGTTCGTCTGTGGATCTCCTCACTTCTGATTCGATTCCGCAGAGAGACACCGAGCCAGCTCCATAGCACGTTGGGCTATCTTGAGCTTATTCATAAGACCCACATTAAAAGACCACGTTTCAGTTCCATATTTATTTATTTATTTCCAATTAGTACATAATTAACAGCATAGACCAAATCACTACATACTAAAATTTAAATGAGCAAGAATTATATTATTAAAACTGCCCAAGCTATCACAAAAAATGTCCAGATCAGGTTGTTGAGATAAAATGTTATTAATGAGCACAATAAATCGTGAAGTAGGTGCGTTATAGGCACGAGCGGTGTGCAGCCCGGGCGGCAGCGCCAGCAGGCGGTGCGGCCGCCGCGAGCCGCGCGCTCGCTCACACGCGCGCACGTAGCCGTCAGGTGCAAGCAAGCGTAGCTCACTTATCGCATTAGGATTATCGACTTTGTTGTGGAGAAGAAGATAATAATGAATAATTAATTGCATCTTACGCCGTAATTCCAGGGTACTTAACCCAACCATTCCGGAGACAAATAAGGAAGGATACAAGTAAGGGTAAAAACCATAGACTTTTTTATACAAATATCGTGCAAACTTGCGCTGAATTCTCTCAATCATGAGGCAATACTTCTTTTCGTGGGGATCCCAAATAGCAGCGTTATACTCGAGTTTACTACGTACGTAAGCCGAATAAAGCGCCATTGGTGCTCGTGCATCCTTAAAATTAAACGACGTGCGCATTATGAAACCTAGCATTTTATAAGCTTGTTTACAGATAGTAGCAACGTGTGCTCTAAAATTCATCTCTTTATCAATAGTTAAACCTAAATCCTTGATCTGATCAACCCTATCAATCAAAGTATCACCAAGTCGGTACTGATTCAGAATCGGTGATTGCTTCCTGGAGAAAGTAATGACCTTACATTTACTTGCATTGAAGAGTAGACGGTTTTGAATGCTCCACTCAGTCACACGGTCTATGTCTCGTTGGAGAGCTTCACAGTCAGTTGCGCTTCCAACCGCCGCGAACACTTTTAGATCATCGGCGAATAGTAAGCAATTAGAGGTAATGACGGTCCTTGGCAAGTCATTCACCATAATAGAAAATTTGGTCGGACCGAGTGTGGAGCCTTGATTTACTCCGGATCTCGTATAATACTCGTCACTAAAATGTTGCGTACCCGGCAGTTGTACATACTGAGTACGGCATCCAAAGTAACTGGCAGAGAAAGTGAGAAGCTGAGGATTATAACCTATTGAAGAGCATTTTTGAAGAAGAATATCGTTATCCACGCGGTCAAAAGCTTTTTGGAAGTCGAAGTATGCAGCATCAACCTGCAGACCAGCGTCCATCTTGGCAGTCACATAATCAACAAAGCTTATATGGTTGGTAACTGTAGACCGCCCCGATCTAAACCCATGCTGAGCATCATCTAAATAGACACTAATCTGCCTGCCTAATCGCTTATTCACTATCATTTCGAATAGTTTGCCGAAGACAGACAGCACCGCTATTGGCCGGTAGTTGGTGATCTCAGACTTATCACCTCCTTTATGAACAGGTGTGACCCGGGTGACTTTCCAGAAGTCAGGGTAGATGCCAGTATCCAGGGACAGATTGAATATATGTAATAACGGCTTTAGAAAAATACGAGCACAATCCTTTACCAAGTAGGGGGGGATACCGTCAGGTCCCGTGGCTGAGCGAGGCTTTAGGCGTTTTGCAGCAGTAAGTAACTCCTTGGCATCGATGTTCTGTACAGCAATGTGAGTTGAAGTATGGGACGACTCAGGCATATGAGCCTCATTTATGTCCAAGGTTGGGATCTCGTCAAGAAAAACAGAGCTAAAATAGTTGGCAAAAGCATCAGCTGCAGCCTGTCCTGTTACGCTTTCCCCCTGATACTTAAATTCGACACATTCATTACGTTCTGCACGTTGCTGCTTTATATATGACCAAAAAGATTTAGGATCTTTCGTCATATCCAATTCTATTTTATTCATGTAAGAGTCGTGAGCCTCATCAATTAAGTCTTTAACCAAAGTTCTATAGTATTTAAACATATTGAAATTAAATTCGCAATTGTTAATTTTGTATCTCTTATGATGAAAATGCTTATTTTTAATATTATGAATAATTTCACTCGTAAACCATGGGGGATACGAGTATTTACTAGATATAGTTATATTTTTTTTTCGCGGAACACATAGATCCAAACATTCATAAATTTTTTGATACAATTCACTAACAGCCAAATTGACACAATTAAAAGAGGTAAAGTTATCCCAATTCAAATCAGCGAGAGATGCATACAATGCGTGAAAATCCGCTTTAAAGAAATTCCAGCAAAACCGGTTTGGACTAGATGCCTCCTGCGGAGGGGGCTGCGATAAGGAACTAGCGCTGCACATTCCAGCAGGCATCAGTTTGACCGTGAATTCGATGGGCGGGTGATGTAAATCAATGTCAACTAGTGGCTCCGCCACATCTGATATATTTACACGATCAAAGGAAATGTTGCTCAAAACCTGATCTAAGACATTTCCGTATACATTAGGCTTACAATAATGTTGTTTAAGTTTACAAAAATCTAAAAACATAGTGAAATGATTATTAACAGTGCTTCCAAAAGAACATAAATTAAAATCACCAAGTAACAAAAAATCTAACGATGAATATTTACAAATAGCATTCTCGAGTACATTTAAAACATCTAAATATTGTTCAGTGCTATATCTAGGAGGAATGTAAACAACGCAACACAGAAGCAAATTTTTTTTATGTGACACTAAAGTGAAAAGTATTTCATGATGTGACATCAGGCCGTCGATATTGGATAGTTTTTTAACAGTAAGGGGACTTTTGACACCCAATAAAACACCACCCCAGCCGGCGTCATTCTCCCTATCTTTACGGAGCAAAGTGTACCCGGGGGGAAACAACTCAGCATCATACACGGACTTCTTCAGAAACGTTTCGGTGACAGCTACAACATCATACATGTTCCTAATTACGGACTTCTTGAACTGAGTAATTTTCGTGCGTAGTCCACGCACGTTCTGGTAAGTACATAGTAAGGTAATAGATTTATTGTTTGTCTTTGGTGACGGGGACGCCACGAAATCGCCAAGGTTTAATGCATATATCTTCCGTCCAGTTGTCAACAGCCAGTACTGCGTCAGCCAATTTAGCAGGAACCCCAATTTTGAATGACGCATAATTCGTTCCTTTGGGTTTTAGCGTATCAACAGTGCATACTTTAGACTTACAGATTGTGGCTAAATGGTCAGATATTTGCTTGTCTGTCGTACCCAATTTCACATAATAAAGGTGAAAATATTTCCAACGTTCGGAAGCCTCCAGAGGTGTCTTACCAGGAGCCGCGGTTCCTTTAATAACATTTACCGGAGCCCGTGATTGTTTACGCCTAACTTCGGTCCAATTACTTTTATCGGCATTGATAACCGGTAAATTATAGGCATCTAGTGGCGCAGGAGTGACAGAGAGGGTAGGCGATGTCGAGGCCACAGATTCTGTACCGCTTAAGCCTGTAGTGACGGCAGTGTGTGGCAATTTAAGCGACATCACTGACATATGGCATCACTGGTAACACACAACTGTAGAAAATTCTCGTCTTGAAGCACGGAGATGAAAATACGTAACGAAATTTTCCGAACGCTGCCCAGCCGAGTCGGATTCGGCGATCGACCTCTTTCTTGAAGTTGGACTTATCTAGCTAGACTAGTTGTTCTAGGTAGACGTACGAGTCAACAACTTCAAGAACCGAGCTCTTAACAGATATTGGGGTGGATACAACATGGGCATTACACATGACCTTCGTTTTATCCATGTTCATTTTAAGACCCACCTGTTGAGAAACTCGATTAAGGCTTTCGAGAATCGTGCTGAGCTCTTCCTTCGACTTCGCCATGACCAAAATATCGTCGGCAAACCGAAAGTGAGTGATGTATTCGCTATTGATGTTAATGCCGAATTCTTTTCATTCCAGGAGCTTAAAGGCGTTCTCCAAAGTGGCAGTAAACAGTTTCGAAGATATCACATCTTCTTGTCTAACGCCTCTTTTCTAAGGGATCGCCTTCGAGCTCTGGGGTCACTCTTTCAAATCCGCGGTGGACATTTAAACTATGTTATATTTCATAAATAATGCCATAAATGGGCCTTTAAAATAAAAAATAATTTCTTTGATATCTCACATCCAGCTTGTTTTATTTAATTTCAACATCAACCCGTCCTTGTTGAAAGACCCTTTAGTAAATCTGGAACTAATAGAAGATGATGTACCTAAGTACATAAGTACAAGATGATCTTGATTTTTTCCGAATTTCAGTTTTGTTCCGGGTTCCATCATCTTTCGTTAACTCCATTTTATATGTACATTTACCGTTAATTTCAATCGGGAAATCAAAACATCTGTACCGCCGACTAGAGCTGAATCAACACAATCTTCTTTTTCTTTCTCTTATTTATAATAATATGCTTTCAAACTTTTCATGTTTCCAAAGGCCAAAGTCACCCAAAGTTTGGCCCACGATGGCCAAAAGTGGCGCATCTGCCAGTATGTATATTTTTACCATAGTACCATCACGCAGCGGCGTAAAAATGACTTGTAGGTATTTTAGATCAAACATTCCCATCTTTTCTTACATATCATTGCCAAGATTTTAGTCGCCATAAATTATCCTCGGCTCCCTTCGTTCTTAAGAAGATATTCTTCTGACTAATTGCACACATACAAAAAAGGATGCCAAGAATCGACATCCTTTTTTTTTTTTTTGAAAATTTTCATGCATAAAAAAGCAGTGCTTTAAAAAAATGCAGATTTTTCTGTTATTTTCATATCACTAATCAAAATTCAGTTATAATGAATTGATTAAAAAAAAAAATGAATTTTCACTGATTTCTCCGTTAACTTGACCACGATTTTCCATTACAATTGGCAGTCATTAGACGGCGAAGCCAATATGACTGAATAAATGAAAAAAAACATTTTAATCTACATGTCACAGTAAATTTCACAAGATATCAAATGTCAAATCACGTTACAAATTACTATTGTGCTGCTATCGATGTGGTTCCAGAGCCAGACTTAGTAATTTTCGATTTATGTCAATCACGCTTTTTTATTTTAGCTTTTCTGCTATCACAAAGCCTAATGCGAGTTGCAGACCAAGAGCTAAGCTAACTTAGTTCGGGGTTAGTTCGCATAGCTGAAACAGTTTTCCATAGATCTGTGCAGACTGCGAGCTATGCACGATCTATGAAAAACTGCGCCAGCTACGCGAGCTAAGCTAAACTAACTTAGCTTAGCTCTTGGTCTGCAACCGGCATAATGCTTTGCACTTATCTTTATCCAAAACTTTTCCTGGACAAAGTACATATTTTGGTATATTTTGACGTTCATTAGGAGTTTTTTTTGAGCATGTTGTAACGTATCCTCGTTTCTTATTACTAATTACAGGAAACTGTTAGAGGAAATGCACAAATATTACGCGAATTGAAATTAAAATAACGATCCAGCGCTATCTGTAGTTAATAAACCTAGATGTTTCTTTAGCCAATTTGGTACCTTATTGCAAAATAATGCCGGCAGCACTTATACCTAACTCATACGTGCTCATATAGCTTGAAAATAGTTTTCAAGTTTTTCTTATTTTAACTTCATAATAAACGAACTTGTCCAATACAGACTATTTTTAGAAGCGTTATAAATTACTCTGATGAACATAACATTCTTATACACAACTTGGGAGAAAATGAGTGTGCAGGTATTCGTATGTACGAATACCTGCACACTCATTTCGAGCTACCGGCATCCTTCTTTGAGATTTTCTACTTCACAGGATGCACATAGGGTATACAGAGTTATCCAGAACTGGTGTACTAAGCCAAAAGGAAGTGATTCAGGCCATCATTATGAACAATGTTCACTATGGGGCCAACCCGGAATTTGAGAAAAAAATCAGCGGTTTCATACATTTTGTCGATTCCGAGTTGCATTTTTGTATGGAACTGCTGTTTTTCTCGAATTCCTGATTGATAATGATGGTCTTAATCACTTTATCTTTGGGTTCAGTGCAGGACAAACAGATAACCCAGTATATAATGCTGTTTTGTAATGTTTTAACAAGTAACTACTGACCGTTTTATAGAACATGCAGGCTTGTCTGTCCTCGTCCTCGCCGCTGGGGCAGTCGATGAAGCCGTCGCAAAGCACGTGGTCGTCTATGCAGCGATACCGGCCCTGCCGGTCCGGCGTGGGACACGCGAACCGCTCCATGCCGTCTGCTGCCGGCGGACACTCTGTAATGACAACAAGTCATCATTGTTACCAGCTGTTACCCTCGGCTTCCGGGATAAAAACTAATAAAACTAACCCTATGACCATCGACTTGGCATTTTTTTTTGGGTTTTAACTATGACGCTCTCTGACCATTAAACTACTTGCAAAAACTTTCTTACATTATTTGAGAAAAGTAATATACAAGCCTTGTCCACAACTAGGCATTGATGGACTAACGTATGTGTGCCTCGGCTTCGCCTCGGCCCCCAACTCATACACGTCCATGCTTCTTTGCTGGCCGCTGCAGTAATGTACTAATCCATATTCCTATGACTTGTTTGTGATAACTGTTCTGGGTGTGTATAATATGTATGGAGACGGATGGACGACCTTGTTTTACTTTGTTGACAAAAGCAATAGTACGAGAGAAATTCTAGGATATCATTTTATGCAATTTTATGCATCATTATGGCCAAATTTTACTATAAGACTAACCAAAATATTCACCTGCTTCCGGTAGTACCTAGTATTATTATTTTTTTAAACGCAAATAAGTCCGCGTTTGACCACCAACTCGCCTGATGGTAAGCGACGTCGTGGTCGAAGATGAAACACGCAGACCTAGAAGATACCTATTCAGTCCGACCTTGAAAAGCTTAAGATTATATACCTTAGGAAAAAATGTTTCGCTATTTATTCTTTTATATTCTATGTGAGTGGGTCTCACACATCAGATACAAATGATCTTTTTTTGCAGCTGTGCTATCGAGCTTAGTCTTTAGTTCTGTATTCTTAATTTTTTTATAACTTTGAGTATAAAACTAGTAGTTCTCCGAACAGCAGATCTCGCGACACATCTCTTTAACTGATTCTTCATAAGCCTATATCTCGACTTGCTCTAGACCAGATTTACATTCACAACAATTTTGCTAAAAATTATCGAAATCGCCTGATAAATAGCGCGACAGCAAATTTCTCTACCCTACCTAAACCTACCCCCCTATCAAAAATCTTCGACGAAGAAAAAATCAGGTATAATAAAAATTAGAATCTGCTGTGTACCAAGTTTTGTCGATATCCGTTGAAAAAAACCAACGTGGAGTCCCTCCGTGCGGAAGAAGTGAACCATCGACGCAACAGTGCTCCCCCTTCATTTAACGCAACCAAAGCGTTAAACGTTTAACGCAACCTTGTTGGAAGTCGCAAAATTTCACTTCAAAATGCGACCTGTAGACGAAAATCAACACCTAAACAGACGAAAGTAAAATCGCCGTGTCTAAAACGGAGATCTTCGCTTACCTTCGATCAATAAAAAGAGTTACAGAGGTAAAAGAGAGTTGGTAAAAAATAATTATACGGGCACTTCGCAGGCACTGCTGCTCGTAATTATAAAATGTATCGAATGTTTTAGCTTCTGTACTTTATCCAGATACTAGCGCCCCGCCCTGGCTTTGCACAGGTGTATTATACATATTAACCTTCCTTTTGAATCACTCTATCTATTAAAAAAACCGCATCAAAATCCGTTGCGTAATTTTTAAACACATAAACATACATAGGGATAGACAGACAGCGGGAAGCGACTTTGTTTTATACTTTGTAGTGATAGTGAAGTGATAAGATGACCATTTGGTCATTTGCTTTTGCCACTACTACAATAATTTCCGCACTCTTACACGACTAGAAAGTATTAATTACTTAGAAAAATTATAAAAGAATCATACCATTTATAAAACTAGCGAAAATCTTTAGTCACGCCCACTACTACGTTGAGTTGAAATTTTAGCGCTTGCGTGGAATCATTTACCTTTTATAAAAAAATATCAGACAACGTTCACAACGTCAAACGTTAAAAGAGTGCGTTGACCTTTGTCCTCTATTTTGTACCTCTGTAGACAAAAAGAAGTAGCTAGTTAAGTGTCAATATTCAAGTGGCAGACAGGTTGAATTGAAGAGTAGGTACTTTATTATAAATTCTAATATGAGTAACATTAGATTCTGTGTATAAGTACACTCGATATTTTATTGCCTAAATTTTATTCATAGGCAGTTCGAATACTTTAAATTTTCAGATAGAATTATTTCTCTCTCATTGTTGGACACATACCTACTTAGTGTACTTCTACACAACATAATATGCATTTTTAAGTAGTTGTCAAAAGAAGAAATGTTTGAAGAAGTGATCAAAAAATCTTGTGTCTTTGTAATCATACAGATCGTTGCGTTACTGATAGAACGATGGATAAATAGACGCGACGAGCGAAATATTTTTTTCAGGCTATTTTCGCTTATATGTAGGCGTGTCCATATGTTTTTGTAGCGTGCCACTTTGAGCACACGTACTAATGTTCGCCACCCTTGCTCTAGAGTTGCTACATATTATTTTGGTTTAAAGTTATTGCTTCCATCTTGCTGTTCTAAGGTATTTGTAGCTAGAAGATGTTCAGTACAAATGCAAATAACAGGTAAGCAATATAAATGTACTTGGTGATTAAAATCGTACAGTAACTTATTTATATGCAGGCTGTGAGATTTACGTCCGCACCATTTTTGAGACCCAATCCTTAATATGGGACCAACGTTGAGTTGATCCTAATGTTGTTCACAATGATTATGTATCCTGATCATATCTGTAGATATGTATAACAACGTCTTTGGCGAACAAAATTAAAGAATCCTACTCTTCCGAACGGTCATTTAAAAATCAGTATAGGAAATAGGCCCATAAATTTTATTAGGTTAGGTATTATATGCATATGTAATTATGTACCTATAGCTTTATGATATGTCTGGATAGGCGTTCTACAGCTGAGATGAAAACCCCTTTCACGAAACTTGAAAAGTAGATACATATAAGTACATTTTTGTCATTGCTTCTAATTTAGTAGTTAGGCACGTGTCGTGATGATCGCATGTGCGTGCGATGACCGCTCGATGCCGTGGGCTGTCCAATATAATGATGGCTCGTTTATGGGGGTATCTAATGGCCATGTTATTTTGGGAAACATGCCGTCAAGGTTTTAACTTAACGACCGGTTATCCTGGCTATCTCAACTCTCTGACATTGAGCGCTAGCCCTTTAGAGAAACGACTAAGTCTCATACAAACTTTCATCCCCTTATTTAAAAGGTTGGGAGTAAAAGTTCCAAATTTTAGAATTTTCCTGTTGTTTGTGTACCATTACTAATTTATATACCAAATTTCAGATTTCTAGGACTTCAGGAAGTACCCTATAGGTTTTGATGATCTTCAGTGAGTCAGTCAGTGAGTGACGAAATCGGAGGATTTTAGATATCAATGAAATCTAAAGTATAAGACCTATTCATGTTTACTAAGTCTATTTTGGACATTATATTCAGAGAATTTCATTAATCTA
This sequence comes from Hypomecis atomaria, assembly GCA_964007245.1. Classification (NCBI taxonomy): domain Eukaryota; kingdom Metazoa; phylum Arthropoda; class Insecta; order Lepidoptera; family Geometridae; genus Hypomecis; species Hypomecis atomaria. The sequence continues at coordinate 12,119,311 of OZ023291.1, forward strand.
GTATAATCCAAACCCAAGTAATGAGGGTTAAAAAAATCGACGAACCGCTTCGAGAACAGGTAGGTAGTACTCTTGAGCTTCGCTTCACTTGGCTCATCTTGGCGGGGCCATTGCCGCCAGATAAATATAAATGTACTTGAAACACCATTAAATAGGTTAAAAATACGACTGACAAAATATTTCAACAGATTCGTTCTTAAATGAATTAAAATGGTTGTTGTTTTTGTTATTTTAAATTATATATGACGGATGTAATGAAATTTACAAACAAAACACACAAGATACGCCCTAACAACAATACCCTACCCAAATGGTAGAAATATATTGATATAATTTAATTCATTCATTAATCCTGTTTAGTGAAATTACTTAATTATGTTTTTGTTTACTTTTCAAACGACGAAACGGAGGAGGTTATCAAGTCGACGCGAATATTTTTATGTATGAAATAGCATAACTTTTTACAAATTAGTCCAATTTAAACTAAAAAATAATATTGCAAAAAATATACCTACCTTTAAATAATTGGTTCCATATAACTTTTATCGAAATTAATTCATTGATTTTGGAAAAACAAATAATCTAAAAATGCCATAGGTAGTTCCGAGTGAACTATTCGAATTTTGTACCAACGTTGCAAAGGTTGAAGTCGGTTGAGCTAGTTTTTTGCGAAATATAATTATTGTCTATTATTTCTTTGTATTATGTATGTCAAAAATTTAAAATGTTAGTAATTTATTAATTTGTATTTGCTTGAAAAAGGGCTCGATAAACGTTAATTTTTCCCTATACAATACAGTGTTATAGCACTATTGCGCCAAATCGCATATTAGGTCCAAAATCGGGTTTGTCTGGTTCAGTGTTACTGTAAGCCAGTCTACAGCGAGCGTCTATTTTTAGACGGCAGGGAAAACGAGGGCTGCTCCGCTGCGTGCCTTGTATTCTACACACCTATACTTAGTGTGTCTATTCACTTTGTGTGGGGTAGCGACGTCTTGTACATTCGTAAGTAGAAATCGGTATCATTCAGGTAAACCGAAGCCTTATTAAGGAATGTATTCGCCATATTGGTGCTGCTACGATCTTTTTCTTTTCTTTGAGGCTTGAGGGTCCTCCAATATTTGAAGAAATGAGATTTCTTTTTAAAATCTTGTTCGTTCGTGCCCAGAAAGTAGAATACGAGTAGCTATAAGAAGTGGCCCTCAAATAAAATATTTTTTTACATTGGATTAAATGTCATAGGTGAGTGGGGTAAAGACACATATTTAACAAACCTACGTCAAGATGAAAGATCAGTAATTATTGTTTGGACAAAAATATTAGTTTATAAATACTTAATAGGTATGTGATATTAAGACATAGCAGTTAGCAATAGTTGTCATTTTCGCGAAAAATGACACAACAGACTTTAAGCGTATTAAATATAAGAATAGTTCGCTCGAATCGATGTTTACATTTTTTAAATAGATATTGTTGATTTTTCAAAAACAGCTCAGACAAATTGAAATAAATAAATAAATAGGATGTGATGTATAACTTACCAAATAATAATAAAAAAAGGTTCATAATTCGCGGAGTAATCGCGTTCTTACATATAAAAAACGTACAATCGAATGGAGCAACTCCTTTTTTGAAGTTGGTAAAAAAACAAATTAGGTTTCTCAAATATTTCACTAAGCTTTCATCTGTCTACGTAATCATAATATGTACCTATCTACATCTACTACTAAATGCCTGTACGTTAAAGAAACATTTTTATTTTTAAACATATTTAAAAACACGATAACATTTAACAATGGTCGCGCTAAGAATCAATAATCCTTAATATTAATCAAATGTTTTGAGACTAATTTAAGAAAAATATTTTCATTTATACCTAAATAAGTATAAATAAAAATATTTGTTTTGTTTAATGTTGTCGTGTTTTTATCACAAAATAATTGTCATTAGACAATACGTACGTATTTCTCAAGTGGAGACCAAAAATACATTCTAAAATTTTTGACTAAACTCACAAATTAATTTAAATATAAGTAGGTAAGGACCTCGCAATGAGTAAAACACATCTATATCCTAATCTACACTTTGAGTAGGTACTAGCTAAGCTAACTAATAATGATATCAACATCAACAAGGCGGTAATTTAACTACGACAAACAATATTGTTGCAAAAAATATTCATTACACTTCATCAAAATTTGATGGTTTGAAAAAATGGTTTAAAAAAAATCTTAAGGTTATAAAACATTGCTTTTTGGCAAAAAAATACTATCGAAGCCAAGGTTTTGCTTGATAAACATTATTCGGACTTTGTTCCAGGAAAATCAACTACTAAAAAGTAGCTAAGTTTAAACGAGGTGAAATGAGCACCTAAGACGAAGCATGCAGTGGACACCCTAAAAAGGTTCTCACCGACGAAAACATCAAAGTCCACAAATAAATTTCAGATAACTGTAAAATGAAGCTGATTGAGATATATTTAGCTGAGACCCCAAAAATATCAAAGGAACATGTTGGACATATTGTGAATGCTTATTTGGGTATACGAAAGCTCAGTTCAAAGTGGGTGCCGCACAATCGACCAAAAACAACAATGAAATGATGATTCTGAATAATAAATCCGAATTTCAATTCACCGAATTCTTCGGATCTGGCCCCCAGCGACTTTTTTCCTGTTCTCAAACCTCAAGAGGACGCTCGCTGGCCAGAAATTTTGCGCCAAAGAAGAGAAAATCACCGAAACTAAGGTCTATTTTGAGGCTAAACACAAATCCTACCATAAAATGGATCCAAAAAATTGTATGTATTTAATGTATATATTAAAGTATTTTACCAATATTTGCTTGGAAGATACTATTAGCAAAAATACCACGAGATGTTGCAATAGTTTTAAAGACTTTTCACGTGATCTGTTGTGTCTATCTAGCCCGTAACACTGTTCTTAAATATTTGTCAAGCTTAACTCGTTATCTGTAGACAGCCAGGATGTAACGTTTTTCTTGAACATGCCCTCGGAAATTCCCAACGCCCGCCCGTGCCTAGCGTAGTGTAGACAGAAGAAATTATGATGATTCATGTTATTTTTTTCTGGAATATTTTAGTTATTTTTAAACTTTCGCAATTTAAACACATTATTATTATGTACTACGCGACTAATCGCGCACTAAAAATTACGAGATAAATTCAACCTCATCATTCCGACGTTTCGGCCGAGTTGCATCGATCCCGTCCCGTAGTACATAATAATAATATTTTAGCTCGTTAACACAACCGATTATTTTTTTTGTTACAAATAAAATTAATGTTTTAAATGAGTAGATTTTATTGATATCAATACGTCGTTACGAAATATTAAAATACTTATATTATAGTCTACTAGCAACCCGCCCCGGCTTCGCACAGGTGTATTTTACATATAAACCTTCCTCTTGAATCACTCTATCCATTAAAAAAAAACGCATCAAAATCCGTTGCGTAGTTTTAAAGATTTAAGCATACAGACAAACAAACAGACAAAATAGCGACTTTATTTTATACTATGTAGTATTGTAGTAAGGGTTATTGATTGCTTCAAATAATTTGCTTTTGGGAAATAATGCAGAATAGAGACTAAAAATTAAGAAATAAATCTTACAGGTGGGTCAATTTTCGAAGCCTTGACGAAATTCTAATCAGGTTCATGGGAAATACAGAGAATGCGCCTCAATTACACGCCTCAGTGCTTTGTTCCTGCGAGTAGAAATTGAAAGCCGCGGGTTGTGCAAGGAATTCAGAAGAATTTCAGTTTTAAATATTCGCTAAAAATAGACATTTATTTCTACTTTCTTTCTGCTCTTTACTGGAAATTTTAAATTCTTGTGCAATAGAAGAGACGTATATCTTTAGAGTTTTGTAAGTAAACACTTCGAGAAACAGTTATCTATTTTTTCTAAACACGTCTTAAAATATAATAAAGACCAACCAAGTGCGAGTCAGGCTAGCCTACCGAGGGTTCCGTAAAAATCCCGAAAATCGTTGTTAGATAAAACCTTGGGGCGGATAGCTAGATATGGATAACAGGGGATTTTTTTTTTCATTTTTCGTCATAAGTCACGGAGTCACGGTAAGTCACGGTAATCGATGTGTAAAACGTTTTCGAGTGGAGACAACGTATACAATCCAAGAAAGCCATCAAATTATTGCATGGGTTGTGATCACTTTCCGTATAAGTAGTTGGAATTGACTTATTATTAGCATATTATCTACTAAATTCGAATTAAATTCGAAACAAAAGCAAGTATATAGTATAAAATAATCCAACAAAAACATTTTCATGTCAAATGTAGCCAAGACAAGATCACAGTTCGCACTTTCAAAAAGTTGTCAGATCTCATGTAAAGCCAAGCTTCTAACTCTACACGCCTTAACTCTTCAAATTCTTACTTCACAAACTCTACATCTTAGTCAATAGTATATATGTGACTTGGCCGTTCGGCCATCGGAAAATACCGCCCCAATCAAAACTCGTCGACGACAAAAAAAAACATTAATATATCCTATATACAAAAATTCATCAAAATTCGTATAAAATGCGACCTATAAAGGAAAATAAAAATTCCAACATCCGAAAGCAAAATCGTCGTGTTAAAACGAAGATCTTCGCTCCGTTTCAGTTAAAAAAGACCTTCGCTTCGCTTCAGTCATTTACAAACAATTAATGAGTAAACAGATAAACATGCACATTAATTTCCTTTAAACGGTATGGTTACAATTAGTTTTTAAGCCACCACAGGCTTCTAACACTGCTTAACTGTAAAAACAATCGGAGTCTATGAGCAATTAATATTTAAAAATACGTCACCACACAGTGCCTTGTTTCGAGCCAGACGAAAAAATTTAAGTCTCTGACACAGAAACTTGATTTTGGGATTCAGTTGCAAGCCACCGATTGTTTTTCTTAGTTAGTTCTGTAGAACCACTCTACAGCTCTATAAATAGAAGACAGTTGCGTACGTGCCTCAGTCACTATAATGATAAAGACAGTACAGGAAATATCGCTAGTTAAGTTTCCCTCAAAAAAGGTACATCAAACCATTCAGCTTAATTAGTGTTACGAGTAAAAGCAGTAGGCACTCATTTATATCATTTTGAACATTTGAGCTTATATATTGACTTTTGCGAACTGCTATTGGAACGATCGTATCACATACCTAGTATAATATTTTTAATATCATCTTTTTTTTATTCACTGGTAGCTCAAACAGAGTTGTCAGTAAATAAAAAATGTGACGAAACTAGACGAAACCGAAACGAAAACCATAGGTAGTAAGGTAGGTTTGCAAGATATACAACTTAGGTGGTTAAATTATATTAAAACATAATGAGTCAAAAACTTAGTCTTCTATATTATCTGTGATTAATAACTTTAGTTCCTTCGACTAGGTCTGCAAGATATACTACTTAGATAGTTAATTTATATTAAAACATAATAAGTCAAAAATGTAGTCTTCTATATTATCTGTGATTAATTACTTCGACTTCTTGAGCATAACAGCACACTTTAATGTATTTATCCAAAGTGTGAAAAATATGTTGATATCCGTTTAACACACATAAATAATAATTAGGTCAATAAGATCAAATATGTACTAAAAAATACTTTTAACAGTTTTGTTTAAACCTTATTTACTGCTAATAAAAGGTTTACTTTGTAGAAGCCGCGACTCAAGCGTAACTTTGCACGCCGCTTCTGCGCTCAGACGACTTAACGCTTAAGCCTGGAGAAACGGAGAGATAAGTAATCCGGATCTTCAGGTGTTTCAAAAGTACCGCTAAGTCTCAAACCACTGCGAAATGTCACACGTCGAGTCAGTAGCATGCATATCACGTATTTTCATCGCCTTCGGTCCACACAATTTGAGATAAACCACGTGAGTGGAGCCGCATAAAATTGCGACACAGAACGCAAATAAAACATAGAAGAATTTTCATCTTCGAATAAAAAAGAAAGTACGTAAAACATTGTTTTTTATCATCAGTTTATCTAAAAGATGATGGACATGTAGCTTTCTCAACAAAAGATATAATGCAGAAGGATATCGAGTCTAGGCTATAACCTGGTACAGTATTTAATTATATTTATCACTGTGCGATTAAATGACTAATTTGTAAACTTGTGCAGAGGTTGACTTTGGAAACAAATTTGTAATTTTATAGTAAAAAAAAGATTATTGCTATTGGAACTCCGTTAGAAGTAACTACCGATTGTTTGAACATTTGGAAACGTAGATATTGATATACGAAACATACAATAAAATATATAATCAATTACCCCGATCGTATTATTCTGATCGTATTATTTTTTGGATAATTATTACACAATTACATAGATACTATCGATGAGAAGCTTCTCATACTCTTTTACTAGCTCCACCATGTTCGATATTCGAATGTAAGCAAAGCAGCCTTATACAGTGATAGTGTCTTTGTATTCAAACAAACAACATAACAACAAGCAACATAAAATAGTTAATATATCGCGAAATCAGTAACATTAAATAGTTAAAATATCGTGAAATCATGATAATAACTCGACTTTACAAATAATATAATTATCAGTTAATATCTTTTTAGGATTTTGTACCCAAAGGGTTAACACGTCTTATTAGTATACCCTATTACTAACACTCCGCTATCCCTCCGTCTGTTCGTCTTTCTGTCACCAAGCTGTATCTCATGAACCGTTATTTTATTAACAAGACATTAAAGAAAAAACAAAACTGTTGAAATCATTTTCACAGATGATGATAACAACAAATACTGAAAAAAGAATAAAATAAATATTTAAAGGGGGCTCTCATACAGTAAACGTGATTTTTTTTACCGTTTTTTTGCTAGATATTTTATAATAATGCTTACAACCTTCCCATATTCATACAAAGCAGTCAGAACTAACAACCAATCATAACAGCATCTCAATGAGCAAAGGAGTTATTAGATGCTACGAGTTAGAATTGTAGCAGTGCTACGATTGTAGAATTATCACATTTCGTAGTATTGCTACGAACTAGTGCAAGCTACGCTTCGTAGCACGCTACGGCCCTACGACGTACGATGTATCGCGTGTTTCTTGAGATAATTTAGAATAACATTATAATTATTATAAAATATAGAAGTTGTTTTGAAACAAATAGTTGATTATGGCTTAAGTAGTCTAACTCAATGAAAACATAGATGGTGCTAGTCAGCTTTAAACAAGGATTTGAAAAATATTAACAAAACTTGAGGCAATTGTGAGGCGCCAACTTGTCTACCTCTAAATATTATCAGATTTATGTTTTTTTTTTTCATTAAATCAACACTTCAATCACTAGGATTATACGTCTCAGTTTTTAATTTTTTTTTAAATAACGGTAAAGTTTTAAGCCTCTAAAAAGTCATATTTTCGCTGAAAAGTATAAATTAACTAAAAACATTTCTGAAAAAAGTAAGAGATACGAGCGTGCATTATTTTTTACTCAAGCGATTGAAACAAAACATAACATTTCGTCACAATTAAGAGGTGAACAATTGAACATAGTTTTCTCTTAGAACGTATTTTTTTTTTGCAAAAATGTACCGCGAGTTTTCTCGATGTTCTACAGAAAACGCGAAAACACTAGTCGATTCAGAATCCTCATGACAACTATTTGACATGCGGTGCAGTCATAAAACAACATCATAGGAATCTCACACGCGTATTAACTGTTATAAAACATTAAAATCTTCAAAATTACCACAAAACAGAAGAAACTTTCCTTTCTCTCTACTGTGGTTGTTACTTACGCGTTTTAAGGAGCGGAAAGCTGAAGCCGACATAATTTGACCCACAAGTAGTACTAGTAGCTTATTTAGATTTACAAAACCTATATAAGGCATTTGTTTGAATATATGGGTTCTAGGTTTGGAGTCCCTACATCTTTCAAAGATATTGATTTGCTTGAAAGCGCTTAAAGAAAAGTCACCAGGGAACCATATGATCTGCGCAAAACTTATGAAGATAGGTTAAATGCATTTTGTCTTACAAGCCTTGAAGAACGGCGAGACCTTCTAAACTATCAAGGGCTTCTATAACTTTCCTGATATTTACAACATATACACCCTGAAAGATAACATGTGAGACAGCAGACGCCATAAATTCTTCTAACAGCCTACCCCATCACAAACTAACATTGCATACGACATCCTCTGCAACAGGCCTACAATTGGTTGGCCTACAACAGGTTGCCTGAGGATGTTATCTCAGCAAGGACTGTCAACACATTTACGAATAGACTGGACCTTAGATAAAGAAGGAAAAACATTCCTTGACAGATAATTACTAATTATTCGACACTGCTTGATAAAGGCACATCAGTTTATATTGCTCGCCTATAAACAAATGAACAGTAATCAGTTATCATAAGAGGAATAAAAAAAACACCTAAAATTTATTTGAAAAGCAATGTTTTCAAACAAACTGAATAATAAAGAAACAAAGTAATTAAGCATTATACTTTATATGGAACTCATTTTGACCTCATAATAATCAAAATAGCTCGATAGATGCTCCAATATGATGTTATATAAAATTGTACATAACTCGTAATTAATAATAGCTTTATCTGTTAAATTCAAACTATGTCGAAAGCTTTAAAACAGAAGACCAAATATATGATTTCATTTCGTATTAGCGTCAGCTGTCTTCTATAGAAGATTATTTTAGTTAAAATGTGCAACCACTAGTTTCCATAATCAAATCCTTGACTTTTTAAAAAATAAAAACAGACTGTATATTACCTAATTTCTACTAATTTGCCAATCAAATGTGTATGTAGCTGTATAGGTACGAGCCGAGCACGGAGCATCTATAAAAAGATAAATAAAGAGAGTGAAAAAAACACGATCCAAAGATCATTAAAAAGTTTGAACAACTTGCTTTGAAACGAAATACTCGTAAAATTATTTTAAAACTTCAGAAAGAAATTAACGTGTAGTCGTCACGTCGTCGTCTCGTCTCGGTAATTTAAACTTGATGGGACGCCCGACTTGAACATTATCACGAGTATTCTGTTTTTACCATTCTCCAAAATGTACGACATAGACAAGTTCTTATAGTTTTTTTTATCTCATTTAAGTTATTTATTTGAATATAATTTTAAAGTAAAAAAACAGTAGAGAAGTTGAAATAAACATTATAATATGATCATCTCTTTTGTGAAACAAAAAAATATTAATAAAATTAAAAGCTCTGCCAACAAATTAACTTTGATTTTACGTTGACTCTATCGAGAATTAAATTTCGCGGCCTTGGCATTTAACCATTTTTCTTGAATGAAACGCGATATAGAATCAGGCTAATAGCTACTTTATTTGCAAAATGCCTATATAAAACGGCTGCTATAATATGGTGTTTTATGAAATTGGACTCTCCTGGCTCAGATTTTCATATTTTATTGGTAGAGTGAGATAGTAAATCGTTGTAGCTGTATACTGAGTCACGATCAAGAGTTCCTCGAACGGGTGGGCGTCGAGCGGAGGTTGCACGCCTATTAATCATACTACGGTTGCTTTATTGCTTCAATGGGGTGCTGATATAGAGCCGTGTTCAATGTAGCTCAATGGGGCAAACGTGAGCTCAAGCCGATCTCCGCAGCGAGCCGTCCGCTAGGTTATTGCGCTTCGTGTTTTATAGCTCGGTCACTTTCATACAGAATTGCCCTTTTTAGGGTTCCGTACCCAAAGGGTAAAAACGAGACCCTATTACTAAGACTCCGCTGTCCGTCTGTCCGTCTATGTGTCACCAGGCTGTATCTCATGAACCGTAATAGCTAGAACGATGAAATTTTCACTGATGACGTATTTCTGTTGCTGCTATAACAACAAATACTAAAAATAGAAAAAAAAAATGGCCAAGGGGGGCTCCGATACAGCAAACCTGAATTTTTAGACATTTTACGCTCGATATTAATAACGGTAATAGGTAGATGCTTGAAATAGTCCAGAATACTTAGTAAAATATGCACTTTATAAATAAATAAATTAATTAATTAAAATAAAATAAACATTTAAGGGGGGCTCCCATACAAGTAAAGTGATTTTTTTGCTCGATAGTAATAAAGGCAACAGGAAGATGCTTAAAATGTTAAATGGTATAATTGCTTTCAAAAACAATAAAAAAAATATATATTTAAGAGGGGCTTCCATATGGTGCGGAACCCTTCGTGCGTGAGTCCGACTCGCCCTTGGACAATTATTTATAGACGGAAGGCCTCACTTTTCAGCATTGTTCCAAAATTCCAAAGGCTTCGGAAGGGGATAGAATTTTAAACGGTGGCTGAGGGAGAAACTATAAAAGTTGAGGAGCTTCGTGTTTTGTAACAATCCATAAAACAATATTTTTGACGAATAAACGGGATTTGTTTTTGAATACTTTTAATATTATTATTTATTTTAGAAACAGAAAAAAACGAAATTACGTGTCATTGAGAATGATGTTAATACATTACATTAATGAATATTGGTTTCAAAGTGTTGGAAGTCAGCTTATCAGGTCAGGTACATGTGCTGAAACCTGAAGCATAATTTATTTTAGAGTTTACAGACGCAAGTTCATAACTTCATGCTTATGCTAAGAAGCAAGTCAGGGTACTAATTAACTTGTCTCTTGTTCGTTAAATAGGGCGGATCTCGAGCATAAAGTTTGGTTGGGGAAATACACAGTAGAGTAAGGTGAAGTGCCGCCTTGGGCAATACCAGTTACCTACATGGCCTTTGTAGAAAGGAAAAGATAAAGTTTTCATAGGTAGATGGAATGGATAACAAAATAAATGTATTCTACGAGTATTAACGTATACCACATATATGGCATTTTTAGGGTTCTGTACCCAAAAGGAAAAACGGGACCCTATTACTTCCTACCTAAGACTTCGATGTCCGTCTGTCCGTCTGTCTGTCTGTCTGTCTGTCTGTCACCGGGCTGTATCTCATGAACCATGATAGCTAGGCAGCTGAAATTTTCACAGATGATGTATTTCTGTTGCCGCTATAATGACAAATACTAAAAAGAGAATAAAATAAATATTTAGTGGGGGGCTACCATACAACAAACCTGAATTTTTTTGAAGTTTTTCGCTCTATATTAATAATGGTAACATGTAGATGCTTTAAATTTTCACACAATATTTAATTTTATATTCACTTTAATAATAAGTAATAAAATTAAAAAAAAAATATTTAAGGGAGTAGTAATAATGAAACATCAAAACACACACAACGAGTTGCTGAACGATCAAACTACCGTCACATCGCCTTTACTGCGGTGCGTCACGACGAGTATATAAGAAGCGCCGGCGCGGCGAGCCGTCATTCTTGCGAGTGAGCTCGAAGAGTCAACACGTCCTGAAGATGCCTCGTTTAGAGGCGAAACACGTGTCGAATAGAGTACAGTAAGAATAGGGGTGCTATTTATTGACTAAGTATTTTTTCAATTATTTTATACCATTTTTTATAAATAAATTATATTTGTAATTTTAACATATTAATTAAATATTATTTTCAGATTTACTACATTTTTTAAATAGATTACTAATCACTATTTTTGTTACAGGTTTAATTATTTTTTATTATTTTAAACGGATTAATTAAAAAATTTGTTTCAGGTTCATTCATATTTTGTAAACATACCTAAGCCTAACTTTTCTAACCTGACCTAACCATAGTCGAACCATGATACAGTTTGATGATTAATTACTAATTTTGTTTGTGATTTAATTTGGATTTTGAATAGTACCCTTAACTTATATGACTACGACAGAGCGGAAATACACTAAATATTTATTCAAAACAAGAATTTGAAGATGAACTTCCGCAAAGTAACGCCTGATTCAATAAACTAACAGCAAAGAAATCTAGGCACTGTGTACGCACCTCAGGCACAAGTTTTTCATGCCACAAAAAACTTTGATTTGACGTAGGATTTCACTTATGGACGTGTTATCTTACTCACGTCAAATGCTACTCGTAGGTTAGTTCTGTTATAATTTGATAAGATAACGGTCGATTCTAGAGTGAATTGTTTAACAAAAGAGGTCACGTCAAGCAGCTTAGTTTTGAAATGGGAATGAATACAATAATATTTTGGGTGATGCTAGACTTACGGGAATCTTGAGTGTAAGTTTTGGAAGGGTAAGAATTAGAATGTTTTATTTAGTTTTATTTTAAATGTAGAGTTCGCCGGCGATATTATCACTCGTGATATTAAACTGACGGAATTCGGTCATTGCGTTATAATATTGTGGTAATATTCACAAAGGAGAATTCGCTTTTGTGCCCGCTAAAACAGTGATTATTTGTACATATAATAGTTACCACAGCGACTGCGCTACCAAATAACTGGTACATTTTGTATCATCACAATTGTCCACACGTGAGAGTGTTTTTTCACTTGGTATTTGTAAAGCAGCTAAACTTTATGCTAGGGTTAAAGCTAAACTGTTTAACTATGTGACTATTTTCACCAAGTTAAGCGTTGTAGTGGAGCGGCAAAGATGTGCTATGAAGATGCGCCACGCAACTAGAAGAGCGTAGTGTACTCTGTTTAGCACATATATCCTCCATTTTTGCATCACTATCTCACATCTTTAGATTGTTTACTACACAGACAACATAGCTGCTATGAAGGCGTTTCCTCTAAAGTTAAGCTAAGGCTCGCTATCAAAATAAGCGATCGATACTAATTTATAGGCCGGCATCTATAACTACTCGTACACAGCTAAGCTAAATCACTACAAAGTATAAAACAAAGTCGCTTCCCGCTGTCAGTTCCCATGTATGCTTATCTTTAAAACTACACAACGGATTTTGATGCGTTTTTTTAATACTCGTAGATAGAGTGATTCAAGAGGAAGGTTTATATGTATAATACACCTGAGCGAAGCCGGGGCGGGTCGCTAGTCTTTACTAATATAATAAAGAGGTTTGTGAGGTTGTAGGGGGTAATCTCTGGATATACTAAACCGATTTTGAAAATAATTTTACCAATAGAAAGTCACATTTCTTGCGAGTGTAAATAAAGTAAGCGCGGGCGAAGCCGCGGGTAATGGCTAGTAAAAATAAATCTCTTACGCTCGTTTATTACGAGTACATATTAAATAAGTATGATCGTGTGCACTACTGTGTAGATATGAATAATCGTTATGATTTTATGTCGAAAACATTAATTTAAAAATATACCAATAAGTACAAGTAGTTTATTTAAGAACATTATTGCTGATTTTGTTCATCTGTTTTGATATAATTGAACTAGCTGATATACATATTTATGTAAAAATCTAACTGTTGATTGCTGTGTTACTTCTACTCAGTAATTACATATTAACTCCCGAAAATAAAATAAAAATGCGAATGAAAAAAATACTAATAATAAAAAAATTACATTATTTTTAATAATTAAATACTTATTTTATTTTTTTATTTTTAGTATTTTTTTCATAATTAATTTTACTTACCCATACAATAAACCTGAATTTTTAGACGTTTTTCGCTCGATATTAATAACGGTGACAGGTAGATGATTGAAATATTCGCAGAATATGAAGTTAAATACACTCACAAAATACCTAACTGAAATAAAAAAAAAAATTACGGGGCTCCCATAGAAGTAGTGACTTTTTTGCTCGATATTAATAACGGCAACACGAAAATGCTTGAAATATTAAGTGGTACCTATATTCATCTCAAAAACAATTAATAAATTAAAATTAAATAAATTAAACGGGCTTCCTAACGGTGCGGAACCCTTCGTGCGCAAGTTCGACTCGCACTTGGCCAATTATTTAAACGATTGAATGACGGCACGAGCTATACGTTTGCCTGATTAAAAGTTACTATGTCTAAAACAGTTTGATTTACCCATAATTTTGAGCTAAGTATACTTACAAATGCTGTACAGCGCGGCAGATAACCGCGCACGCCACTTTGTTATACCTGATGTTGCCCAGAAGTTTCAATAACAAAATAGATTATTTTATTCGTACTAAAAACACGGTAGTTACAGGTAAAGGGCGTTTATGTCAAGTACGTCGAAGATGGGTATTCACGATCGATCGGTCGCCGTGTGCCCACTAAATTATGTAGTTTTCGTACCGCCACTTAGGGATATTTATACCAGCTTCAGTGAACGGACATACGAGTAGCTACAATATAAACAAAACGGTACACGTTATTTTAATACGGACGAATTATTTTTATTAATTGACTCTATAAATAGGTTGTACTAAAAATAATTAGTAGATAGTTTATATAGCTTCGCAGCAGTTTTTAATAACAGTAATAGTATACCTACTTGCTAGTTTAACAGATGAATTGCTTTTAAACCTATAATATCCATTTTTATTCAGTTTATATTTTCGTGTGTGTATTGGGCGTGGATTTGGATTTGTACTTGGAGTGGGGTTTTCACGTTTTTATTGAAGTGTAAGAATTAAAACATGTTGCCAAGCTTGATCATAAAGGTTTGATAACTATGTAGGACACGGTTCATTCACAAAATTATTCTCGTATCACCATCATGATTTTTTTTTCGTAATTCATCATTTATTGAATATATTACTCTTTCTTTGCATTAATCTGGTATGTTATTTTCATTACAAACAATATTATTTTGTTATTCATGCATGATTTAACTTTCAATGAAGTAGGTGCTTTTGCCACTTCGTAGATAGATTTCATAGTAGCCGCTTATGTTGAAACCCCTTTAAAATAGTTTGTTGGCATTCGTCTCATTGATATTACACGAACGGTTTGCTTAAAGTCAACTGTTTTAATGTTATCTGTATCTTCTTGGAATTAGCCAGCAGTACAAGGGAGTAAATATACCGATTACTTACTACAAGCATGTTAACATAATTTAAGCCTGTCCGTTGTAGCAACAGAACCATTGTCAATAACATTTAGCTGTAACTTATTATAAACATAATGTCATAACCGATAACAGATATTACATAGTTTTGTCTGAATTATATGAAGATTTTTATTCGTATTTTAAAGTAATTTTGGAAATAAATATTTCCGTGCTCAACACTGTACCTACACCCCAAGAAGATGATCACCATGTTAAACTACTTATTTAATAGATACTATGCAAAATATTAATATGTTTTGGAGAGTATAGTGGTAGAGCTGACAGTGCAGTCGACGCTGTGTGAGGTTCGATGCCAAGAGTTGAAGATGCCAAACAATAGGCAATATGCGGCGGAGGCCCCGCTGCTGCGTTGTTAGAACCGCCTATTCCTTGCCGAGCTCTCACGCCGGAAGTCGTTTCCATACCATGTGGCAGCTTGCAAACTCGCGCTCACATTTCATCTAGCAGAGAGTTCTCTGAACTGTGTCAATTTAGAACAAATTTCGCAAGCTGCTGTAAGCCGACAAGAATCTTTCTTGAAAAAATTACGGGTTGTTTTTATGCCAAGTTGAGTTTTGTGGCAGGCAAAAGGTTGCAATAAGATAAATTATTATTATTATGTAATCAAAAATGTTATAGCGCAATATGATGTAATGATTTATTAATTCAATTTGATAAAAATGTTTCATAAATAGGGTAAGTTTTGTTTGTTCGTATCAGGATCAGGCTCGACTAAGTTCTATTCTAGATAGAACTTGGATTCTAAGTTTAGTTTGTAATTATAATAATATTTTCAGCTAAGTGTTCATCGACATATTTTAATGTTAGTTAGAATCAAGCTCTTCAGACATCTAGCTAGTCGTAGATGACCATTAGAAAATACTCTACCTACTTGTTTATTATTTTTTGGACTTTTCCTATACGTACCGGTAATTTAAGTTTATTGCAAGTTTTTTTTAAAGGTGCGTCGATAGAGCTTGCTAGAAATTGGGTCATTATCATTAGACACTAACATAAAACTTACATAATTTTTTACCAGGCGTGCTTAAATGTATTTAAGCACGCCTGGTAAAAAATTAAAAATTAGCTTATTGAATGCTTTTGATATTTCTAAAAATGGGTGAAGTTGTCATAAAGCTTATTTTTACATTCTATGGTTTTCTGAAAATTGGGTTTTAGAATTATTATTAGAGATACTTTAACAGATTGAGCGACAATTTATTGTAGGTATTGAGAACTTTAGACATAAAGAGCACATTCGCCATTCCGTTTATTCCACTCTACAAGTAAAATGCTTTGACATTTTCAAAAGCGACAAGGCGCAGAATCTCGGAAAAGCAAGTTTGGTCGCGTAGAAATTTTATTTCAAAGTGGAACGCGTTGAGTGTACATTATTCGTTGTCTTTTTGGCGGAGTTGAATACAGCGTAGACAGTCGTTTTCACTTTTCCGTGTTTTGTAAGTGTAGGGCCACGGAAGGAGGGCAGCGCTCGGCCGGCTCCAGCGAAGACCACAATTTATCCTTTTAGAAGAGCTCTGGCCGCGCGCCAGCACAGTTCTCAACGTACTCCTTAGCTTCTCAACCAGATCACGGTTTTAATAGTTTTGTCGTCTTTCGAATACCGTTTAATACGTACTTACCGCTTGAAAAAACGGCAACTAAACCAGTTTACGTATTCATATAATAATATGTATCTATTTATACCTGATATTTGTAAAATATTAACAATATCAATAAAGTTAGGATAAAAAAGAACATAGCTACAAACAAACAACAAGAACATAATATACAAAACAAGTATTTAAAGTAAACAATGCCCTGGGCGTAACGTACAATTGAGAGAAGTTACTCAATAATTTTAGTATCTGAATCAATCTATCTCGGTTCAGTAGATAGATCTGTGAATTATTAAGGTAAATTAAGCGAGTGAAATGTACCAATACAGGTCATCCTATGGGATAAATCTGGGCGACCCTCGTCAGTGCGCTGGCACGCACGCCGTGGCGCGACATATTGAGTCATATTATCTAAGTTAAGCGTCCATGTAAAATATTGTTATCTTATTTTATCGCTGTAGACGAATACATTTTCCTAGTCCAAGAACACTTAAATTTGTAACTCAATCTACTTGGGTCGGTTAAAATAGTTCAATACAGCTAATGCATGCCGCATTTACAGCTAGCCGGTAAATTAGCATGTTTGTTTAGATTAATGATAGGCCTGCGGTCTGGTTTGTCGAGCGGTTATGCTTAAACCTTTAAATTATGCGGTTAATTGAGCAGATCGCGGTGATTTTAGTCCGTTTTGGTAGCGCTTAATTGGGGTTTCAGGTCTAATCGTCGATCACCAGATACGTTCATGGCTCACTGTATACTAAAAATAAACTTTATGGATGCGTGCGTGAGAAGGTTTCGAATAACCCGAATTGCTATACGCAGAATGAGGTCATTTCCCTTTCAGAGCTATTCTTATTTTTTATTTTTACTTCGCAACTGGGTTATTGTATGCCTATATTTACTTTCTTGTGTAAACAACTTTTAAAGTGATATTAATGTAGCCTTTGTAATAACGAGCAATGTTTCTACGCTCCTATTTAAGGAATTAAGCTTTGATTTGTGTATTTTCTTTGTTTTAAAATACTTACTTATCAAAAACATATTTTCATAGGTCCGTCTAGTAAATTATCACAAATTTTAGTCATACCACTAAGTGAGCAAAATGCTTAAAATAATCAATCATCTATTGGAACATATGTACCTAATACATGTATGCGGTTCATAAGTAAGTTCGTGTAGGTCATGTAGTAGAGTTTTTAAGCAGCCTGAAGGCCTCTGACTTGGCTAAAAGGTTAAAATAACCAGAACCTACAATTTAACGTGCCAAGCGAGTCACGGTAGCCCTCAATTGTAAATGCTACCCACTGCCAGACATCCAAAGACTGACCGTGCCGAACGTTGCTACTTAAGTGATCGCTGACAAATATCTAGTCAAACTACGCTATGAGCGCTACAACACTACACGGCTCTTAAGTAACATGTTATGTATAGTTGTACATATACTTAGACAAAGTCCAGTCCATCCAGCATAAAATTTCTTACTATCAAACAAACGCTCCTAAAATAATTATGATGCCGATTTCTATTGTCACTAGCTCTATGGGTAGTTAAGTAACTATAGTAATAACTTAAGCAAAGTTACTGTAAGACCTCACTTACTTAGATATTTATTGTACCTACCTAAGTGAGGTCAAGTACCTATCTGTTTACTCTATCTCCAAACTTACATTGTCCAAAAAGTAAAACGACGCGACGAAAATAAAGTTGTTCCTTATTTTTATGGTTGTGTACCTGGAAGTTATGGATTTTCGCTACCTTTATTTATATTGGCGGCCTCATAGCACCGCCAGAGTTTGTTCGGAAATCGATCGTATTTTACAACTATGAAGGGTTATGTACGTGGCACATAAAGTAACACTCAAGCTCGGTAAAAATGGATTAATTATATGACAGAGTTCGTAGAGAAAACTTTTTTTGTAATGTTAACTTTACAGTTTATTTACTTTATGTGTTAATATTTGTATGTTTAATTATTGGTAAATTACTACTGCAGAACCATAGCAAAATAAAATTTTCATATTTCAAGAAAATAGTATCTCAATAAAAACATGGCAAGTAAAAATTACAACAACTCGAGCAACAGTTTTCAGTAATTATGAGGTCAAATATAAACACAAGTCGGTCATCTGTTGGCATAAAAGTGGGATAGATGCGCTCAGATAATGACCCTATAGACATTAAGTTTTAGAGAAATGTAGCAGCTGACCGCTTTATAGATTTTTTCTAACTGCTACATTCTAGTTTTCTAGGATGGGCAAAGAAGTTTCTAGGATGGACAAGGCCCACCCGTGCCCTCTAACTGCAACCATATTTTTATGTCAAAATTAAGTCCAATAATATAGCTCTAGATCGAGCGTTTTTTTTTTTTACGAAAAAGTCCGCGTTTGTCCACCAACTCGCCTGATGTTAAGCGAAGTTACGATCAAAGATGAAGCACGCAGACCTAGAAGATACCTATTTACTCTGACCTTGAAAAGCTTTAGATTATGGTAGTCTCTTAGGAAACAGGAAAGCAGAAAGACTGTTCCATTCTCTGGCGGTACGAATCAGAAATGTTGAGTCATACCGCTTTGTACGAATCGAAGGAAAATTGACAGTTTAGGGGTGCTAATGTGGCGTCTTTCCTCTTGTCCTGTAGTAAAAAGGGGATGGTAGTATAAGGTTGTGCAGCTCAGATGCACACTCTCCGAAATGAATCCTATAGAAAATGGACAGACTCACAAACCTACGGCGATGCTCCAGGCTTCATAGCCTGGAGCAAGAGCAAGATTTTTTTTGCAACTAACTTTTCATCACCTTTGAGCCAAACAGCACACCGGTCCACGCCGGTCACGTCAATTTCAGAATTCATGTGTGTAAACTAAACTATTTATAAACGTAAATTTGAAGGAATCCTTTATTATTTATGGTATGGTAGTGAACTAAATATTCTTTGTTTGATAGCTTTGATATTTTAACTCCAAACTATGATATCAGTTTTTTGCCACCTCGGATGTGCTCGTATCTCTCTCGCGGTAATTACAGTTCACTATTACTTATAAACGTTTAGGGACCTACCTCCTCATCACAATAGGTAATAAGTATATCAATCATCTACTCAGTAAAATGTATGTAGGTATGCTATTAGTTTTTATATGAATTACGGCCATATTAACGAGTGCAATGAGCTTTTATCGATTTCATGTCACATACTGATCTTATCGACGAATACTGAAGTTTGACAATTGACAGGCTGCGGTGGGGTAAGGTGCTGCACTTTCTTATACCTTCACCAAGTAATATTCTACAGCAGTATGGACATAGAAAATATAATATTAAACCAAATAAAGTATCATGTGCATTATTAAACATATTTTAGATCAATAAAAAATTTGAAAGCAAACCATATATTTTCATACATATTTTGTTCTTTTTGCCAAAAAATGTATTCGTTATTATTATAAGAATCTGAGCTAAAAAAGTTTTTGGTCTATAATGCATTATTTTTGAAAATAACAATTGCAACAATTAATATTCAAGCAATTAAGTCTAATCCCTCCAACGAAGCCTAGCTGTAACAGATTCAAAGGAATTAAATTGCTTTAATGTAAAGATTCATTTATCAGACATTCTTACAATTTTGTTAAAATTTTGTTATTTCGAAGTAGTTACCTCAAAACTACTTCAAAACTAACGAAATAATATTGTCGAACTTTTTTCGATTCTTCTATAGATCGAAAAAAAGCTAGAGATTACGCCTACAAATGGCGAAAAAATTGCATAACATAGATACTTACTTAAAAAAATGATGTTTTTAAGGCCATTACTTGGCCAGGATTATTCAGAAATATCAAAAAAATCAGAACAACGTGGGAGGCACGTTAAAAGTTATGCATTTTCGTATGCTACATTTAAACTGTACCTGATGTTCTGTATGTACGGTGTGAAATGTGCGGAGGAGAATGGGGGAAAGCACCTGCGCAAGATGCACCCGCGTGCAGCCGGCGCGCCAGCCAGTCTGGCGCCGCCCGCGCCTCCCCACCCACCCCTCACTACACCACTCCCACACCCGCGTTTGTTTTCAACTTTGATTGATAATTTGTTATTGGAGTGCGTATAACGTTTCGAAAACATTACTACTATGGTTGCTGCGTTTGCGTCTCTATAGATTAAATGTTACAAGTTTTTTAAACATCTTAGCTATGTACCTGCTTTGACTGTTACACATTTTGTCATGCTGCGATTCCATAAAGAGATTGATAGTAGATGATTTTATTTATAGAACTTTTAGGTCGATTGTACTCGTAAGTATGAGAGATTTTGTTTATTGGTAAGATGATGATATATGTCATCTTCTAGCCTAAAATTGATACTGGCTCTTATGTGTACTGTACCAGCCTTTATAATAGTCCACTGCTGGACGTAGGGCTACCCACAAGAAGTGATTGGGCAGATATGGCCCAATCACTCCTTGTGGGTAGCTGGACCACCACGCAGGCACAATGCGGGTTGGTGGATTCATATACGCCATCGAATTTCTGCTACTCGTACGGGCATGTGCATGTTACCTCACGATGATTTCCTTCACCGAAAAGCCAATGGTAAATATGAATATCCTTACATAAGTACGAGACCAAGATTTGAACCCTCGACCTCACGATTGTCAGACGGGTGTTACTACAACTAGACCACCACGGCTTCCAGCTCGGTCGGCTCTTATGTGAGTCTGCCAAACTATGTAATTATTAATTTAAAGTTTGTTAAACAAACAACAACTTTGTGGTGTTAAGTTTAAAGTTAAATACATTTGCTATCAACCCAGCATTTATTAAAACTGCTGCGTACAAGTGATGTTTCGTCATTAAATAATAATTGTTTTCAAAAATATATCTTAACAATGCAATGAAAAAAGATTGAAGACGCATGTTACATCAACATTAGTACAACGTCGCGGCGTCGTCAAATGTCATGGTCAAATGTCTCTGATACATCAAGATCAATATTTCGTAGAAATGCTCGTTTATATTGTGCCTTGTGAGTGCACAAGCATTTCTACGAAATATTTTTGATGTCATCGCGTACAAGAGCTCTACGCGCTCCGTGTAGGAAATCAATTTTATTCCGAAATGCTCTTTGGTTTCTCTAGGTACGTAGGTACATCTCTATACCGACGTAGGTTGAAAGATTTACATGTTCAAATAAAATTTGCTTAAATAAATATGATTTTGCTGAGAACGAATGTAGGCGTTTTCTGTTGATAAAAGTCCCTGCCACCCACTGCAATGTCAATCGGTTTCGCAACTGTATGCGTAAGGACTCTATTAGCTAGCTTTTTTAATCGTTTTTACGAAATATTTTGTTGCTGAACCAAATTAAATCGTATAAGTATATTAGATGTATTTAAGTTTTTGTACTCGGGATCAAAATTGAATAGTGCAAAAATTGGTTTACATTGATTTGGAACAATAAAGTCAATTGAATCGAATACAGGAACAGGAACAAGTTTTAAAACGGTAAAGCAACCTGTAATCAATCCTTGCGAAAGAAAACAACGATTTCAGGCTCTATTTTTAGACTCTATTCAAGTTTCTGTGATTTATTTTTAGAAGCACAACAGAGCACTGTCGTGATAAGAGAACATCAATATGAACACAGGAAGCGGAGACAATAGTTTAACTCGACGTATTTCAGCAAGTCATGTACAGGTTGCGTTCAAAATGGTGGAATATTGCGGGAAGGTGTGTTGGCGAAGTATAATGGCTGACTTCAAGCGAGAAAGTTTACGACTTTAGGGCCAATGGAAAAAAATATTTGCATGTCAGTAGTCAAAATATACATTTAAGTGATCAGAATAATGTTTCTTTAGTCCTTATTCTGAGCACAGGTGATTTTCTAGAAATCGATTATATTATAGGATATCAAATGTACTCGCACCATTATCACCAATAGGATCAACGCTGAATTGGCAAAAAAGTTTATTCATTTTTAACATAATACTTAAAGAGAACCACGGATTTATTTATAATTCGTAGATTAAATAAATAAATAAATATTAGGGGACATCTTACACACGGTCTTTGACCTCAAACTAAGCAAAACTTGTCATGTGGCTGCCAGAGACTGATATACTACATATTTTTAAATACATACTTATACAGATATGTAGTACCTAAATAACACCAAGACACAGAGCAAACACCTATGTTCATCACACAAATGTTTGCCCTGGGTGGGGATCGAACCCACGCCTCTTTGATTCAGAAGTCAGGGTCACTAACCACTGAGCCACCGAGGCAGGCAGATTTTTGAGAATTCGTCGATTGGTTCCTCTGCGAAATGTGATCATTATGATGCGTATAATATATAGCTTTATAAATATCTGCTCTTTGCAAAGCACCTTGTGTATAACATTGAACGAAATATGAATGAAAAGAGCGCGCTCTAAGCTCTCCGTTTGCATATGACCTTTTGCGCGAGAAGCAAAACGGTCGCGGTCATTAGCAGCGATTTCTCTTTGTGTCTTTGTTTTGGAAGCTTTACGAGTATTGATTGACCTTGCCCTCGAAATTACCATTTCTCACACATCACTATAAAACGCGTAAATAGTAACAGTAATACCTCCGTTAACTTAAAAATAACGGTGTCCTGATTTGGTTTCATTAGTATAACAAAAAAAATAACATACCTACAAGGCAATCATCAAAAAAATTACTTTTTTTAAACCTACATCAATAATATATTAAAATGATTTTAGGAAATTGATTATTAGATCTTAACTTTTTGGACTAAGTACGAGTTACTTCACGTACTAAATTATGCGCGGGAAGAATTTAAATGAAATAATATCGGTTCCCTCTCGTAATTTAACTAGAAGCTTAAGTCCAACTTTTATTGGAAAACTACCTAGAAGGAAAGTTTTCTCATATCTGAGGCAAATGAGAACGATAAAGATACGACTCGGCTTACATTTATTGTCAGTGCCATTAAAGATCTCGGTATCCTTAGCGAAATAATATTTTATAACACGATGGAAGCGCCTGTGTCCACACAATTATAAAATTAAAGGCTAAGGCCTAATTTCACCGAGAGATGTCAAATATTTAATGCCTTGTTAGAGCTTGAAGAATAACAAGTAATAGAAGTAAGTATTGCAAAATTTTACTCAAATAAAAACTACGGTACAACTGTCTTATTCATATCTGGTTATACAGCATATGCGAGAGTGAGTGGAACAAAAAAAAATCGCAATGTCTGTGAATTTTATTTTAAAAAGCGCTTAGTTGACCGTCATTGCTCTATTCTCCCCTACTCATTGTCAAAAGATCAATCAAATCTGTGCCTCCTGTGATGAGTGATTCAAGTCGGTACAACTCGACTTGAATCACTCATCAATAATTTTTTATCTGTCAAAATCAATTTTATAATTTTGACAGATAAAAATGATGAGAAAAAATTGCGGACTTTTTTGTATATTTACACAGTAAATATGAAGTTTACTCAGGGGTATAACTAGACTTGTGTCATTTAACACATTTTTCAAAAGACTAGAATTTTAGCAAACTGATACAAAGTAAATTATGAAAATACGACAGACGAGTGAACCAATGTAATCTTTAGGTTAATATGATTATTATATGTTTGAGCAACATTTTGTTAAGAACATATTATAATGAACTTTTACGTTTTTTAACTTCTTGTATAATATCATTTTAAACAAAAACAACTTAACTGGTGCAAAATGGTTTAATTGTACTTGTATCACAAACCACGCAATTATAACACATAACAAAAATAAAAAAGGTACAACTTACAGATTGTTCATGAATTACTTTAGAACTATAATATGTAAAATGAAAATTTTAAATGCACAATGAAATTATATGTTTTGGTCCACAAAACGAGGTTCTTAAATGTAACTAAAGCCTCTTAGTTCACGAACTAGATTTTTTAACCTTGTTTTTGCTATCCTGTAAAATGGTGATTTTTGAATTGTATCACTTACTAGCTTAAAACCCGCGGCTTCGCCCGCGTGGACTTAGTACATAGGTACTTGCTTAAAATGAAAGTAGCCCGCGGTTAGACCCGCGTTGTATTGGTACTTGCTTAAAATTAAAAAAGGCTGTCTGATGGCCTGCGTTGTCATATTACTTGCAATGATAATGGCCCACGGTCTGGCTCGCGTTGTTTTAGTAATTGCTCAAAATAATAAAAACCCACAGTTTGGCCCGCGTTGTCTTCGCACTTGCTTAAAATAATAATAGCTTGTGTAGCCCAGCATTGTCGTATAACGTATTACTTGCAAGGATAATGCCTACGGTTTGGCCTGAATCGTCTTAGTATTTGGCTGGATAAAAAAGTATTGTATGGGTCAGAGTGTTCGGCCACCATAGAGAGAATGAAAGGAAATTGCATGCAGCGGAGATACGAATGCTGAGATGGATGTGCGGAGAGACAAGAATGGATAAGATTAAAAATGAGTATGTTAGAAGAAGTCTGAAAGTAGCGCCAGTGACTGAGAAATTAAAGAGTGGCAGGCTATCTTGGTAAGGGCATGAGACGGGAAGAGAGTCATGTCACGAAAAGAACCCTAAATATGATGGTAAGCGGCAGAAATTGGAGGTGACGACCAAAAAAAGTGTGGATGAATTGTGTGCAAGATAATATGCGAGAGAAATGAGCTGATGATGAGATGGCGTATGATAGAGTGAAGTGGCGAAAAGAAACGTGCTGTGCCGACCCCACCTAGTGGGATAAGATAAGATAATATTTATTGTCATCAAGTAAATCTAAGGGCAGGATGATGATGATAATAGGTTACGGTTTGGCCTGCGTATTCTTAGTACTTGCTTAAGATGGGATATAAATTACGCAGCTTAGCCCGCGTTGTCTTAATACTTGCTTAAAATTATAATAGCTTACCGTTTGGCCTGTGTTGTCGTATTATTTGTAATGATAATAGCCCACGGGCTGGCCCGCGTTGTTTTAGTAATTGCTTAAAATGATAATAAACCACAGTTTGGCCTACGTCGTCTTGGCACTTGCTTAAAATAATAATAGTTTGTGGTTTCGTCCGCATTATCGTATAACGTATTACTTGAAGGGATAATGTCTACGGTTTGGCCTAAATTATCCCAGTATTTGGCTAGAATAATAACAGGTCGTGGTTTGGCCTGCACATTCTCAGTACTTGCTTATAATGGTAATTTATAGCACGTAGCTTGGCCCGCGTTGTCGTAGTACTTGCTTAAAATTATAAGGGTAGTATTTAAACGCAAATCAAAAAATATCCTTATTCTATGCAATAAGATTCCAAATTCCCATCAAAATTACTGATTGCACAGCATAATATTCAACTCAAAATATCACTAAACACACTACAATTTATTTTCGCAGCGTACAGCGATTTTTCCTAAAGCAAAAGCTTTTTCATCAATGCACAGCTAATAATCTTAATGCACATTATACCTGTTAACTCTTTTTCTTTTAAATATAGCTTCTATTTTTATATTATTTACAGCAGTTTTTCTAAATAAAACAGCATTTTATTAATCACAGTCGTCTTAATATTTAACCTAAACTAACCTAACCTAACCTAAACTAACCTAACCTATTTTTTGTTTCACACCTAATCTATAAAGGCGATTCGCTTCTGGCACTTCGCCGGCCGCTGCCGCGGCACGCTCGCTTCGCTCGCTCGGCTCGTGCGTTGTTTTGTCATGTTCTAACATAACCTAACCTATTTTTTGTATCACACCTAATCTAATTTCTTCACTAATTTACCCTAAAGAAACCATCTATTGATCTAGACCCCTGATAACAGAGCATTCCCTAGGAAGCGAGGGTCAACTTAGGGATTATGCGACTGGGATAGTTATTTTGCTATGAAATATGAAAAATTTGCTGTGCAGTCAGTATTTATGCTATGTATGTAGTATTTTTGTACAAAAATAAATTTAACTGTATTACATTATGAGGAAAAAAGTAATGTCATATTGATGTAAAATTTCGAATTATCTGCAGTTTGAGTTTTGTTAAACATTTAGTTTATTTGTAGTGAAGTAAGTTATTTGATGTAAAAAAGAATATAAATGATGAGTATGTATTGATAGGCGATTATTTATTTGATATGCAATTTATATTATCCCAAATTATAATAGCCTGCCGTTTGGCTTGCGTTGTCGTATAACTTGCAATGATAATAGCCCATGATAATAGTCTGGCCCGCGTTGTTTTAGTATTTTCTCAAAATGATAATGAGTACTTACTTTAAATGGTATTTCCCCACAGTTTGACCCGCGTTGTTTTAGTACTTTCTTGCTTAAAATAATAGCTCATGGTTTAGCTCGGGTTTTCGTATTACTTGCAAAGATAAGATTAGCCTGCTTTGTCTCAGTATTTGCTTAAATTCGCTCGTGTCTAAAGCTTAAGCTTTAAGCTTAAGCTTAATTATTACGGAGTACCTACGACAATTTTTAGATGAAATTGATTTGCAAAATATTTGAAATTAATTAAATAATAATTGTATGATTTATTCATGTTCAAATAATTATTTTATGGCCGCATTGGATTTAACGGTTAATTCAATATTTTTGTTCTTAGTATTAAGATCTCAATGTAACACAGTTCAACAGTAAACATGTTCTTTGACTTTAATAGCCTACGGTTTGGCCCGCGTTGCCTTATAACTTGTCAGAAGATAAATACTTAATAAAGTTATATGTTAAAATACCTACTCATTCTTTATGTGGTAAAAAGAATATTTTTCGGCACATTGCTCACTCATGAACCATGTAGTTTCCCACTCGCATACCAAATTATATCCAACTCCATTCGCATGTCATGGTCCACATCACAATCGTAAGGTCCTAATCCTGGTCTGACCACTGAGCTTTGAAACTTATGTACGAAATTTACACTAATGGCTTTTTATTGATGGAAAACATTGAAGCAACCTGCAAAGGCACGTCCATAGAGAAAAACCGGCCAAGTGCGAGTCGGACTCGCGCACCGAGGGTTCCGTACAAATCTGCAAGGTTTACAAAGTTCTAAGTTCAAAGTTCTTCAAAAAAAGTAATAAGTTTATATTTATTAAAAAATATATATTTTGTAATGTAACTAAAAATTTAAGGTTTTCGGAATTTTTCCTTTATGTGTGCTATAAAACGTTGCTTCGTGCCAAATTTCAAGATTCTAGGTCGACTGGAAGTACCCTTTAGGTTTTGATTCCCTTGGGAGTACTTGCGAGTTTCAAAATATGCAGCTTAAATTGCTGTTTCTTTTGATTGCGTTGACATAGAAGTTTGATTTTGTTACAGCTTAAAGGTATTATAGACCTGAGTATTTGGTATGAATTTCAATTTAATACCTCTACGCGTTTATGAGGAAATGGGTAGTAAGGTTAAAATTATTAAAAAAATATATATTATGTGATGTAACTAAAAATTTATGGTTTTCGTAATTTTTCCTTTATCTATGCTATAAGACGTTGCTTCGTACCAAATTTCAAGATTCTGAGTTCACGGGAAGCACCCTGTAGGTTTTGATTCCCTTGCAAGTGTCGAAAATTTGCGGCATAAACGGCTGTATCTTTTGATTGCGTTGGCTTAGAAGTTTGATTTTTTCACAGCTTCAAGGGACAGTAGACCTGAGTAATTGATATAAATTTCAGCTTCATACCTCCACGCGTTCCTGAGAAAAAGGGTCTTGACAGACGGACGGACGGACAGACGGACAACAAAGTGATCCTATAAGGGTTCCGTTTTTTCCTTTTGAGATACGGAACCCTAAAAATCGATGTATATGAATTCAGCAACCCGCGCTCGGCCAGCGTGATGGATATGGCTCAATCACCCTTCGTGGGTAGGCCTACGTTCAGTAGTGGACTATTAAAAAAGCTCAGTACAGGTATTCAACATGTTTCATTAAATTATTAGAAATTTAATTTTGATTATCCTGAACTCAATGACAATCTTGCCCAAAACCGTTCACCCAGTCAAAAGTGGCCGAGACACTTGTAGGACTTTCAGGCATTCTCTGACCCTGTACAGATGAAAAAGTAGCACACAAGTAGGTATATTTTATTTGAGAAATACATATTGTACCTATATCTAGACGACAGGCATGTTCTAGGATTCTATTATACTCATCATTTGACTTACTTTTACTATGGTACCAACCCCGAAATCACGTAAATAAAATCTGCTGTTCAACATAAAAAGTTCATCGACCCGCGGCAAAATGTAAAGAATAGGTAATTTTCGCTTTTTCAGGTAGAACCCATAGTAAAGTAAGTTTATTTATCCGTATGTACCCTAAGTTCAAATCTATTGGCTCACAAAATAAAATCTTTCGTAAACTATTAGGGGCCCATTTTGCCCCACTGACGGATGAGTCAATATCTAAATTTTATTCTAGATACTTCACTATATTACTATAAAAATGCGTTCAAGTTATTTTTCATGCTTTTATAGGACGTTTGGTCTAGATTTCGACAAGGAATCCGGGACTTTTCCCAAAACGTCAATATGGTCATCTATTAGTTAAAAGGGTGGGCTATTTTTAAACAATATTGCATCGATTTACGAATAGATTTTTAGCATTTTTTTAAGAAATTGTTATCGTGACCCACTGAAATTTTCCTGGATAGCAGTAGGTACCCCAAGTGGTAATTTGTGTTATTGTCTAGCATCGTACCAAATTTTGTTAGAATTCATTTACCCGTTTTATCTTAGCTTTATCTGATAATTTTGGCTATCCCTAAGAGACCCTATAGATTTTCCGGGATAAAAATAGTTACTGTATTGAAACATGTTATGTGCTTCCTACATACCAGATTTCATTCATAACCGTTCCGCTCGTTGGATGTAATTTATGTTTTTTTCACCAACTTTGGGACCCTATTTGACCTCTTAGATAAAGAAAATTCAGAAAAACAGGAACAAACGTATTTTTCATTTTGTCTGAGTAGCATATTAACAAAGTTTTAAGTCAATCGGTACAGGAATACAAAATATACTTACAAACGAAAAGAGCCCGTTTTACCCCGTCAAAGGTCAAAAGTTCAAAGTTTTCGTCTTTAGTGCTCCATTACGTCATACAATGTACCTATATTCCATATTTCAAGTTTATATCTTTAGCGGTTTGGGCGGCAGCCGAAACTGATTAATTTTGGCTATCCCTAAGGATCCCCATAGAATTTCCGGAATAATAATAGTTCATGTGTTGAAACATGTTGTGTGCTTCCTCCATACCAGATTTCATCCATAACCGTTCAGCTCGTTGGATGTAATAGACACTTTTTTCACCAACTTTGGGACCCAATTTGACCCCTTAGATAAGGAATATTCGGAAAAACAGGAACAAACGTAACTTTTATTTTGTTTGAGTAGCATGTATACAAAGTTTCAAGTCAATCGGTAAAGGGAATAAAAAGTTACATACAAACGAAAAGGGCCCGTTTTACCCCTTTAGAGGTCGATTTTTCAAAATTCCGTTCTTAGTGCTCCATTACGTGGTCCAATGTATCTTTGTTCCAAATTTCATGTTCGTATCTTTAGCAGTTTGGGCTGTAGGCTGTCTGTCAGTCAGTCACTCAGCGAAGCCTTTTATATAATAGATCACAGGAGGCACAGAAATAATTTCAGTCAAGTTTGACATTTCACCTAAGTATTGAAATAGAATGTAGGCCGGTTGCATTATAATCCTACAGAGTGATCGTTGTTTAAAATTGGTCACATAGCATTACAAGCAATTATGAAGAAAGTTGTGCAAATGTATATGCAATGATATTTCAAATACAAACATTTCCATTAGGTCACATTGCAGAGAGAATGAACATAGAGTGAACAATTTTATTAACGCGGGTTTTACTAACCGTTTGTTATATTTTCTTCATAGGACAGAAAATGATCTAACAGTTCTCTTATTTTTAAAGACCCATTGGCTAATGCCTCATTAAGAACTAACAAACATCGTACGGTGAAATCGGCTCCAAGTTAAGCTAAAGTTTATTAAAAGTAACGTTCGAGATGACGTCAAGCTAAGTGACGTCAAACATTGCGTCTACTTTCACTGCCAAATATGTGACTCATTTTTCTGAGAATTCGTTACTTACATTTACGCTCCAGCTTAGAATAAATAATATTCTAAAATTGTGGTGAAATTGGAGTGATTCAAGGGTGAACCAATAGGGAGAACGTAGGTAGGGTAGAAAATTACAAGTAGGTAATTTTTGCCAGAACTCTTTACTTATTTAAATTGGGCGATACTTTATATTTGTACAGTGAAAAATTCAAAATGTAGTTTTCATACCACCTGCTCAAAAATGACCCATTATGTGTCGTAGAACTTCAATGTAAAACGAGGCATTATTATCTTAACACAATCTCGAGGTCTATGGCAGGTTAACAATGTTGTATGAAACTCCCTAGAGGTTAAAGTGGTTAAAATTTGGAACGTTTAATTTGTATGAAAATTTCTCAACTTAGAACATTTAAACACATCGTAAATAGGTTTCATTTTGCAAAATCGAATATAACCTCTTTACATGGCACGGCAACTGGCATTGTAAGGATGTTCTACTCAACTTCACAGATTACAACCTCTTTCACCTCTTTGGTGCCCGTATCAGTTCGATTTTATATGTAGAATAAAAACTCTTTGCAATGTGGCACGGGCATGCTGGTGTGCTGGTCATGGTCTTATTTTTTTCACCTAGTATTTACATTCTCTGTTTTATTGTAAATTATGTGTGATTATATGAAAATTCGTAGTTCTAATTTGTTTTCATTTATTGTGAACAATACCGAGTTGCCTAATGAGTACCTACACTTAAATTTTCACATGTAATTTATGACGTAAGTATAACTCATATTCTTGGGGTTATATTTTCTCGCAGGATGTATGAAAAGTAGATTATGGACCTCTAGAACCAAGTTTGTCTTCGTCTTGGGGACTTGAACCCCTCGCTTCATGATTACCAGTAACGCTGTATAGAGGTAAAATATATTTATAAAATATTTAGACAAATAAAATAGACAGAATATACAACACGTAGTACCTACGCTGCGATTGTTGCTGCGTGGTGTCTATTCTAGAACTTTTTAGAGTTCCGTACCCAAAGAGTAAAAACGGGACCCTATTACTAAGACTCCGCTGTCCGTCTGTGTGTCTGTGTAGTCTTTTTTCACAAATGATGTATTTCTGTATAAACCTATTTCTATTTTGTTCCCATACAACAAATCTGAATTTTTAGACGTTTTTCGCTCGATATTAATAACGGTGACAGGTAGAAGCTTGAAATATTCACAGCATATTTGGTTAAATATGCAATTTAAAAATCAATAAATAAATTAAAAATACATTTAAAGCCCCCCTTAAATAAAAACCCCTTACAAGTAACGTGATTTTTTGCTCGATATTAATAACGGCAACAGGAAGATGCTTCAAATATGAAGTGGTAAATTCCTTTCAAAAATAATTAACAAATTAAAATAAAATAAATTATCAGCACACGGTGTGGAACCCTTCGTGCGCGAGCCCGACTCACACTTTAATCGCCAATTATTATTTATCTAAACGATCATCAGACCGCAGGATCACTCTGAATGCAAGCCGTTTCCAACCAGTCTTATTGGATGCCTATAGAGATTTAGCAGCGGAACTTGAAATGTGGCGTGGTCAAAAATAATAATAATGAGAATGGTTAATATGTTTTTTGTATTTCTATTAGATTTCAAGTTTTGTAGTAGGTTGGCATGCACATTTTTTTGTAACTAATTTACACCCTAAATAAATAAACTTTACTTAGTAGAAGCTCTATTGATAAAAAACGTGTATTTTTCTACATAAAATAAAAGTATGAATTATTTATGCTTGAACTAGAATAAAAATGGCACAATTGTAAATGTAAGAGTCGGTTAGTCCTTGAATGACCTCTGCAAGACACGCGTGGGACGACGGAGGCGCCTCCAAGTATACTTAAACCAAATTATACGCAATAAAACCTCAGCTCTGACCAGCGAAAAATCAAACATTTGTCTCAGAGAAGATCTTGTCTACTCGTGACTCATTCTAGTTATCAGCACCACCGTCAATGTATTGTAATACCTACTTTTATCATTGTAGTTAGTTCTTTTATTTTTTGCGGTGTTACTTATTTCGCAAGAGGATTTATTGGTATTTAAATATATTTTGACTCAGATTATTCGTTGTAAAAATATGTGCGAATTATTTATACATTTATATACTCTATATACATCCTTAATAAAAAACTAGTATCTTTTTGATATCAGCAACTTACTAGCCGCTTGCTTTAAAAGGTGAAAAAAAAAAACGCAAGAAATCCTAAATATGTCAGAGCACTTTGTGTAATTGAAGATATAAAACGGTTTAACTTTTAAAAAATAGCAGATCCTGTTAACGTTAACCTAATAACTCAAACTAGGAAGGGTATGCAGGCCTACAGGGTTTCACTGTCTACTTTCTGACTGTCTAATTATATACGTACGTAGTAAAGGTACTAATATAAGTACGTATAACACTATTTTAAAACCAGGGTCCACAATGTAAGCATTTCTGTGTTCCCTTGTGGAAAAACGCTATTTTACTTGAGCTATTATAATAAATTCAGCTACAAAGAGAGATTACTTTTTCTCAGCGAACCATATCATTTAATACCCATGCTATAGGAAAGCATAAAAAACTTCAAAAGCCTGCCATATTGGATTAAGGGTGTTGTCAAAATATTTTCTAATCATTTTCGGTAAGCCTTTTCATTTGTTGCCCATGTTGCAGAAGTGCTTAAAAATTACTATTTCGCCATCTTGGATATTCCATCATATTGGAATTAAAATGACGTCACATTATTTTTGGAGTTACTCTCAACAAGCCCTTTCATTTGACACCCATATTGTAGAAATGCATTGAAAATAACTATTCCGCCATCTTGGATTGTCCGCTATATTGGATTTAGAATGACGTCATACAGCTTATCGGGTATTATCATCTAAACTAAACGTGTTTACAAAATTTCAGCTCAATCGGTTGTAGATATCTGCTTCAAAATTGAGTATCAAGTTCCACTCGAACAATTAATTAATAAAAAGGAGGAGGCTAACTATGTAACATTAAAAAAAATGTAAATCATACATATGTATTTACCTGACACAAAAAATGTAAAGTGGATGGCGGTTTTTGAAAGTATCTGAGTAAATGAAGGTAGCATTTATTAAGTATATAAGAGTTTATTAAACCATTTCCTTAAAAAATCAGTTAATATATCTACCCAAAGTTTTATATTTCAATCAGCATATTTTAGATAAGTATACAATACATTCCCAATTAGCATTTTTACCTGTTTTTATGATGATGCCTTTGTAGTTAAAATAGTATTGCAGATACTATGTTGTAGAAGATGAGTATTACATTAGTTTTCACTAAATAATTATTATATTTATACTGTTGCTAGTAACTAACAAAAACTACAAGTGTAGCTAATTGAATTATTTGGATTATCTTTAGACCTTTAAGGGTCTGTGGATGATCCAATTGCTTGTTATGTAGTAGTAGTTTGTGTTAGTTATAGATTATGTATATCTTGTATTTAGTGGTAGTTAATAAAGGCACTTGCTCTATTAAAAAAAAGTGTGGCTAATCGTTAGGTTTATATAGTAAAGGATCATTACCGAGCAGACCGTGCCACAAATAGTTTTCATAATGTTTTCAACAGAAGTTTCCAACAGATATGGATTATTTAATTCACGTTGTGATTTCTATCGCTGATAGAAATCGCTAATACAAAAGAGAATTTTTGGAATACATTTTAGTCTATTAAGTTAATTTTGTAACATATTTTGACGTTGCTAATCTTTTAATTTATCAAATTTCGCACTAAGATCGAGTGGCTCCCTATCCATCGTCACCGGGATGCTCATATTCTATCGCTGCTGTACAGCACTTTTTTCTATCCTTCGTCTCCTTTTTATCTTTCTAGTTTTTTGGAGTTTCGGGATTCAGTCCACACTCGTACCTTAAGATCAGCAGATAATTTGACTCTGGATATTCCTTCCCACAGAACCTCGTTCTACTGTTCATCGTTTGCTGTTAGGGCTGTGAAGCTTTGGAATGAATTGCCCCTTGATGCGTTCACTGGAAACTTTTAAACGACATGTAAATATTAATTATCTCTCTTAATAAGTAATTTCTGTATCATTGTTTCTTGCGTTATGTCATTGCGTATCCCTATCCATACTTCCCTATCCCTACTAATATTATAAATGTGAATAAAATTTGTGTGTTACGCTTTAACGCGAAAACTACTTAACCGTTCATCACGAAACATTGTACAAGTATTTTTGAAGGGATTAGAAGTAACATAATTATGGTACTTTGTATTGAAAAAAATAAACAATTTTTTGCTTTTTAATAGCTGTTCATCTTATCTTTTCCCTTAAAAACCTTGACAACTGTTGTCAAAAATAAAAAATGACAGCCTGCCAAAAATGACAGGTGCCTGTCAAAAATGACAGATGTCTGTCAAAAATGACAGGTGTCTGTTATAAACATCAGCTATCTGTCAAATTATAAATGACAGCTGTCAAAACTAAAAGAGGTTTATCTCCGTAACCGTCAATTTCAGACGATTGATGTGCGGAGTTTTGGCAGGAACGCGGAAAAATAATGTCGCCTTATTGTATTATTTTGATAAACTTTTGTTATTATCAGTGATAATTAGTGAAATATTGTGGTATTTCGTTGTGTTATTATCAGTGATAATTAGTGAAATATTGTGGTATTTCGTTGATTGTGAGTTGATTTACGTACATGAGTGTAGGCAAGTGATACAATGTGACGTATCATGTTGTTCCGTGTTGTTACCAAAACTCCAAAGACGCCTCTAGTAAAGTCTCCACTGCTTTACTGAGGTATGACTTGGACTATGTTTGGACTTGACTGTGACTTTATTGGACTATGACGTGACTACGACTGACTGTTTTGATAAAATATATTAAAAATACTTGACACTGGCAAATGCACAATAATGCTACGCCAAATCACGCCAAATAATAAGTAACACGGAAATTAACGTCATTTTGCTATTTTTTAGTTTTTTTTTAATTTCTCGACTTTCCGGGTACTAGACTCTTTTTTCCCGTCTCGACTAAGGCCAAATTTCCCTGGGATTCCCGCTTCGAGTCTTCTCGATGAGAAACCCTACACACTATTGTACTCCCGTGAAATATTTTAAGATCATTCCGTTCCGTGCAGGGGTTGCCTGGAAGAGATCGCTTCCAGCGATTAGGCCGCCTTGTGTTACACTAGCATAAGTTTTTCTTGTATTACTGTTATTCTTATTTTATTTGTGGCCAATAAAGTGTTATCCATAAATATATAAATTACAAAAACTAAAAACAAATAATAAATTTGGAGCTTAATATTTTTGTCACGACCTAAAGGATTATCCATTAACTAAATTGAGCAAGCGTGGCTTTCGATTAGCCGCTGTCAAAAACATAGCGACATAAATATTTGAAAATCACTTGCGAGACTATAAAAAAAAAGTGAAACAATATTTTTAGATTTAAAATAAAGCTATTTTAATATCAGTGTAAAGTATTTATTGCATATACCTACTGTGCAAAATCTTGGAACAATTATTTCAACAATTTTCACAGAGGTGCAACTAGACAAATCATATTTGTTCGTTTTGGAGGGTTTTTGGTACCTACTGAGATTAATCATGATCTTTTTTGCAACTAGGAATATAACGTTTCTAAACAATACGACCCAGAATTTAATGATGTAGATGTTAGTTTGTTAATCTAAGTGCTCTAAGCCAAGATTTTTGCGTAAAAATATAAATATTTTTGTGAATGTAAATATTGGTTATTGTTAGATTTGAGTCGAAATGAAAGAGCAGAGCGGCAATTTTGTCGGGTCTACAATAGAGTGCCGCTGGGATTCGTCACAGGAGAGGTCGGCGCCGCCGGCAGCCTTCTATTTCGTTACGAACAAGCGACCAATCGTTTCAATGATAAACTGCTTCATAACTTTCATGTGAACACAAAAAGCTTCGAAAATATTTTTCAGCATAAAAAACGAACCAATGGACGTTAAGCAATTTTGTCGATCAAGATCAAGTTTTCTAATAAAATCAGACCTGAGCAAATACTTCACGTTGTAACTAGTAGTTCGTTTTTAGTTCAAGTTTAAATTTTGCCATTAAATCTCATGAAATATCCAATAAACCTAAATCATCCTGAAAACCCAAAAATAATCAGATTATCTTCTTGATTTCATATTTAGGAATAAAACAGTGATTAATTATTTCACAAATTTAAAACAACTTGGTACAATGAAAATTATGGTTTATTTCTATATATTGTACAATGTACATTACCAAATAAAATCTCGGAGTTCATTGTTTAAAAAACATATGAATGTATAAAAGCTACCATAGTTAAAATATTCGTAATAAAATAAAAAACTTTGCATTGTTTGAATAACATTTGGCAAAAATAACATTTGTAATGTGTGAAAAGGGTTGTAATGTGTATATTATCTAGCGGGCAGGAGGCGGCGCGGCGGTGGTAACAAGTGGTCGCGTGCGACCGCAGTAACAGATTAAGCACTCGCTTCTTTTTGCACGAGAGGAAGCTTAATGCCAACTAAATTTTAATTCCAACTTCACACAGCTCATTTTCTTGTCTAAGTTTGTTCTGAACCTGGTTATTTTGGCTCGTATGTTACATGTAAAGTAAGACGTCTAGCCATCTTGATAAGTATTAAATGAGAACTACCGTAGAAGAGGTAAAAAGAAAAGGGGGAAAAAAACACATATTTTTTGTCTAAATTGATATAAAAAAGGTACAGTCTCTGTAAGTTACGCTTACCGGCAGGTAGAATACGGCAAGTTATTATCATTGAACTCCATACATCCGTATTTGTAACTCATAAAATGTAAATGTTAAATCGTGTTAGTTGTGGACCTATTAATTAGAAACAAAAACACAAGAAATCTTCTCTTAACAATAACAATATAGGAGAATAAATATATTTAAAAAATACGTATTAAAGTTATAGTAAATATTATGTACGCGTGCTACGTCGTAGCGTAGCACTTTACTTAACTTTGCTACACGTGTGCTACGTAGAATGCTACAGCGTAGCAGCTACGATAGATGCGAATAGAGGAAACCGAGCTTAGCTGGCTATTTGGCTGGATATATTTAAGTATATAATCAGAATCGTTAGAACTCTAAATTTAAAACAAAAATAAGTTGTCTAAAAAAGTAAATAAGTCTTTTTGCGGGAAATACTTTCGAATCAAAAATGGCCTCCGCCACAGAAAAAATAAATAAATATATAGAACCCGCGTACCAAGTTTCTTCAAGATTCGTTTAAATGTGAACTGTAGAGAAGAATCAACATCCACATTATACACAGACGAAAGCAAAATCGTCCAGTCAATAACTACGGTCTCGGTCACATCCCCCACTATAAGCCAAATTTACATACATTTATTACAACATATTGTGCATATACGAGGTAGTTTATTTAACTGAATTATATAAATCGTCCACAGTTCATAACCAAAATTAAACATTATCTTAATTTATGGAGTATAATGCCAAAAAAATATTTTTAAGGCAATTTTATTATTTTACCGGATCTAATAAAAATATTGAGAACCTTCTAATAACATTTTGCAGAATCTCGAAACATATCCTAAATGTTTGGATTTACGCGAATGAAATTCAAAATAAACTTAAGTATAAATGTCGCAGTTCAATGTTATTTTTCCACGATGGCTGTATTATTTCTAGAAAAGCTATGAATATATTTTTGTTATTTTACGTTAGTTTTACCGTTGATATTCAGAAAGCTTTATTCACTTTACTCATTCTTAACTGAATAAAAGGCAAGCATGTGTTTTATTTATAAGTTTAATGTATTGAATGAATTAGTAACAACTGACTCCGTATTAAACGCCTTTTTATCTGCGATACAGAGCTTATAAATAGTTTATAGAGGGTAAGGTGTTGAAATACGCATATAATAGTAAATAATACATCTTTATTAGTACAAATATTGCGAAAAAAATGCTCAGTACTAGGACAGCTATTACGAGAAGTTGTCAAGAGACCTAGCAGTATGTTAAAAGAAAATCAAAAGAACTTGCATGTTATTTTTAGGCTATTTGAAGAAGTTTTTATAGACTCATATGTACAATTAATGATAAAACGCTCTATCAGCTGTAGTAACTTAGCCTTCAAAACGTAAGACCTAAAATTCCGATCTCAGTCTCGTTCCTATGAGGTCTTTGGAATTAATGTACGAAAGTTCATATTAATAAAAAATACTTTTGATGGCTTATATAAATCTACCAATTCGCAATTGTTCCAGCATGATTGGGTATGTTTTGAAACACCTAAGTTCAGCAATTGACTATTTAATGCTGATATGGTTCTATATGTTGTGTGGTTGAAAGATTCGTACTAGGTAGTAAGGTCGTTTGCATAAATATGATTTTAAAGCGTAAAGCCCCTAAGCCTTCAGTTCGCAGGGTAATGTATGAGGGCCAGCGAATCGTAATGAGAAAATATTTCATCGCTCGCGGATATTGTGTTGTTCACAGAGGCAATTCATTTGCCAAGCCAGCGCGCGATTTTCGTATATATTACGTTAAGTTCGTGTACACACTTACAACATTATTAATTTACATCTGCCTCTCATACGTTTTCAGGGACAATTTGTTGTAAACTTTTTTTATCATCATATCCCATTAATGTTACCAAAGAGATATTTTTACAATAATTAATCTACTGCTTTTTATTGTAAGTACCGCGTACTTTTTAGAATATGTTATTCAAGAAAAATCCAAATGTGAATAAACTCTTTTACAATTGCATTAGCTCTTTCCACTCAGCATTTTACTCTGAGCTGTTACATCGTGAAGTACAACAATAATAGATACATATCTCGGATAAACACTCAATGATATATACCTACATAATACGTGAATTCATAGAATAACATGACTCTATATCTTACTTGTTGGGATATGGTTTATATTAGAACCAAATTCCGAAAGTATCCTAAAAATAGGTATTTACTGGTAAAAGCTATCCAATACAGGTCTAACATAAGTGACAGGTGTATTATTAGGTATTTTTGTTAGCCAATACTGGCCTGTCGTATTATGTTATGTGATATATTTCACAATAATAAGTTTCAGGGTAAACTAACTGAATCGTGAACGTGTTTCAGATGTGTATTTGGTTGACATTCGTATTTATGACATGTATTAACCGAAGTTGTCAATGTAGTGTCGGCTGTCTCGGTGACGAGGTAGAAGTACCTAAGATTGGTAGTAACACTGGTAATAAACCGAGTCGTGTACCATTACACCGTTTGTCCACCGCCGCCGTCACCTGGCCGTCACCGAGAACGAGATGACGGCGTCAAAGTAGCGGTACCTTAGAAGAATGACAAGTAAGTAAGTTCGTATAGGCCGGGTGGCTAGCCCTGGTGTCAGAGTTTTTAGGTCGCCTGAAGGCCTCTGACATGGCTAAACGGTTAAAGCAACCAGGGCCTACAATTTAACGTGTCATCCGAGCCACGGTAGCGCTCAGTTGGAAAATGCTACCCGCGGTCACCCATCCAAATACAGACCGTGCGAAACGTTGCTTAATTTCGGTGATCGCTGACAAACACCTAATCAACTACGCTACGAGCGCTACAATGACAAGTAATAGAAAACTCACTAAACTTTGCTCAAATCAAAACTATGTTACAGTTGTCTTATTCATATCTGATCATACAGCATACGCGAGAGTGAGTGGAACCAGAAAAAAGCATTGTCTGTCGGCAAACGTCAAAAACACAAGTTGGAATGTCAAAATGGTTATAAGTGGTTCCACTGTCTTTTTCAATATGATCGGAAATTTGAACTCTCTATTTCCAGTAGAAGGTTCAAATATCTAATCATTTTACCTTCCCACTTTTTACCTTTTTGAATTTCGTCAGCCGAGATCAATGTTGATATTGGCAATATACTCATAACACTATGGAATAACAAATTCATATGCAGGCAAGTAGTGATGATAACATTTTGAATCTCTGGCCTTTGAATCAGCTACCGTAGACGAAACTGAACTGGAACGTTTGTGAACCTATAGGTATATTTATCGTCGATATTTTTGCTTAGTATAAGTTGTCAAGAAACATTTCAGCTACATGACAGACCACAGAATTAGAACTAAAGTAATAGAAACCATTTTAAACTAGCAAGAGATATACATCACTTCGTCCCACTTTAAATATGAAATTTAAAAGGTGTTAGAAAAAGATGCTCCTACACCCGAACTTACGTAATTTCGAAGGGTTTCACAAACTAGCTATCTCGGCTGTCCAAATTCAAATTGATTTGTATCTTGATTTGTAATTGATTTGTATCTTTTTACTGGAACTAGGGGGTTCAAATTTCCGATCTTATCGCAAAAGACAAAGCGGAACCACTTTTAACCATTTAACATTCCAACTTGTGATTTTGACGTATGCCGACAGACAATGCGTTTTTCTTGTTCCACTCACTCTCGCGTATGCTGTTTAACCAGATATCAATCAATCAATCATTTATTTCACAAAAATTAAATTACATCAAATGTTGCTACCTACATAAACATTTTTATCTGAATTTTAAATTAGAGTTATTATAAAAGCTATTTATTAGTTATTATAATTATATGAATAAGACAGCTGTTACATAGTTTTTATTTGAGCAAAATTTAGCAAGTACTCTATTACTTTAGTTCTAATTAGATGTGACAGACTGACAGCTGAAAATGTTTGAAATGTTTTCGAATTTTCCAAGCAAAAAAAAAACGGATTAGGTTTAGTTCAGATTCATCGCTCATACAATTGGCAGTGACGTAACTTATTCCTACCATATTTTTTACACTGCTTTGTTTGTAAATTCAAAGTAATCGTACGCTGCCTTAGTACAATACCGAACATAGGTCTACCCCTGAATTCTACCCTCAAAGGACGATGGTGCGATGTCATTTTTATCAGTTTGCTTAGAACTAACTTTATGATAATTGTCCTGTCATAACTTTGTTAAAACTGTTTATTTTGTAGTAAGCACTACGATCCCATACTTTATACAGATTGCATTTTTGTTTGTCAAAATAAAATTTTCTAGTTTGTTTGCTTCACTCTATAAGAGCGGACACTGTTATTGAACAATATAAAAATATCAAAGAAAACATTCTCATCAATCATCAAAGTTGCTAGACTCGGTAAACATACCGTGACGTAGATAGTTCGGGAGCTCGATACGTCATGCACGAAAATAAAAACGCAAGTAACAGAGGTTATCATGGCAATCGTGTCCAATTAGTAGCACTTTGCTAAAAGCCCTCGCCTCGATCCCCGTGCGGCGCGGCGTGTCGCGTGCCCCGTGCTGCGTGCCGCACTGCAGCGTGCTTGTAGTACGGTGGCACGCGCCACACGCCGCGTGTCATGTGCCCCGTGATACGTGACGCCCCACAGCGTGCTTGTAGCATACGGTACGCGCTCCACGCCGCGTATTGAGTGCCCCTGACTGCGTGCCGCGCCGCAGCAGGCTTATAGCACGCGGCACGCGCACCGCGCCGCGTTTCACGTGACCCGTGCTACGTGCCGCGCCACAGCATCGTTGTAGCACGCGGCACTCAGCAAAACAGCCTGTAATTTTTCCATGATTTCCCTTGCGCCTAATCTCTCCGCTGTCAATAAACGCCGCCGTGTCTCACCTCACTCGCCCACTATTGTAATATTGTCACACAGCGTAGTTATTGTTACCTCGAAAGGCTCAGTCATAATAGACGTTTATTTGCAGCTCTGTATAGTGAGATTGATAGGTGTCGTCTTTTGAATTTTGGGTCTATTCTGTTTCAGATGTTTAAGAGCAATTATGGTCGTATGAAAAAGTGATGAGAATTTAGTTTGTATGTAGTGGGCGGTGTGAAGACGAAGCATGGGTGCAGTACATGGATGTGTGCGAGTGTGAATGGAGAGGGCAGGGCGGGCGCGCGGGGTGCGGGCGGTATCGACGCGCGCGCCGCGCCTGCGCCGCGCCTCACCTGTTGCCCTCAGCCCGTGGAAAGATACTCTTTCAAATTAATGCGGACACCTGACACCGAAATAAAAGCAAAGTTTACACTACGTTTTCTTACGAGAACATGAACAACGGACTTTGAAACAGTTGCTGAAATATCATCTAAGAAGATATGTCGAGTACCTTCCCACTTGAAGTTTATGCGCCCATACTTGTATTGTCTAAACTTTTGCCGTTAATCATAAAACTTAGGAATTTGTGAATTTATATGTAACGTCAATTTGCAAGGCTTTGATACAAAATGTTTACGGCTAAATAAATATAATAAGTAAAAATATAATAGGGAACAGTCGCTTTGTAAAATTTAATGCAAAATTCTACACATATAATAAGTTTTCCTGTCATATAGATGTCTAAAAAGAAAACACGTATCTTCACACCAAACTAAAAGCAGTTTGATGGTTAAGTAATTTTCCCTGTTAAGTATTAACAATTACTCTTTCATCTACATATCCGTGAATCAAAGCGACTCGATGTCGTACTAAGTTCGCGTGTTCTTTTGCTATTTAGGTTTAGCTTGAATTGGTGAAGTAATTTCCAAGATTTTTAAATTTTAACTTTTACAGAGAATTCGGGGTTTTTATAGGCTCTAATTTGGCTTAAGACGCTAATTAAGGCTACCATTTGTTATTCGACTGATTTTAGGTACATTTGCTTTTTCTTTTATACTAAATAATTGTTGTAAAATTTTTAGCGGTTACTTCCGAGTTGTGCTGCCACAAGGCGAAATTACAGTTTACTTTTATTATTTTTCTGCTTTTCATACCTCCTGCGAGAAAAAAAACCAGGAATATGAGAAATACTTACGTCAAAAACTCACTAAGAGTACCACTAGGCAACTCGGTATTGTTCACAATAAAATAAAACAAATTAGAATGTACCTACGCATTTTCGTAGAAAATCACACGAATCCGTAATAAAATAGAAAATGTAAATACTACGTGAAAACATAAGACCATGGCCAGCTCGATTATCATGGCCTAACACGGGCATTGCAAAGAGGTTGTAGTTAATAAAATCGAACTGACACGGGCACAAAAAAGGTTTTATTCAATAAAATCGCATAAAACCTCCTTACAACGCCCGTTGCCGTGCAATGTGAAGAGGTTTTATTCGATTTTACAAAATAAAACCTCTTTACGATGTCTTTAAATTTTCTAAGTCAAAAAAAATCCAAATTTGAATCACTCTACTCCCTAGGGAGTTTCATACAATCCCTTATTAAATATCCCTTAACTCTGCTGCAAACTAGGTATACAGGTTTTGAAGCCACAGCTAATAGTCGGTAGCGGCACGTTCTTCGGTTAGGCGATTACGGTTCATACATATTTAGTACTGAGCTCAACCGTAGCTTGCATTTAATATTCCGCTGCCTAGCATAAGTATCTGGTGAAAG
Organism: Hypomecis atomaria; assembly: GCA_964007245.1. NCBI lineage: Eukaryota > Metazoa > Arthropoda > Insecta > Lepidoptera > Geometridae > Hypomecis > Hypomecis atomaria. The sequence continues at coordinate 12,163,362 of OZ023291.1, forward strand.
GACCTGCCAGGCTAGGATGCGCACCACGAAATATTTCTTTCGACGTGTCAGAACAAGACAGAGTTGTGTCGAAGTATATATATATCTGTCACTTTTTCACACGTCGAAAAGAATGATTTTCGTGGCTTTTCGTGGTCGCATGCGAAGCTAGCAGATCTGCCATGATGGCCCAGTGAGGGTTTCAAATACGCAATCGAATTGGAATTACGAGTTATATACACGTTCGTAAAAAAAGCTTTAGTACCATTATTTCTTTATAACTTCGTGAAATGGAAACTTATTATAACACAATGCTCTAAGAAATCAATTGCAATATTAAGTTTGATAATTTACTATGATAACTTATCTGAAAGGAATTCCCATTAATCTTAAATCGTCTAAAATGTACAAATGCGCGACCGTGAAAGCTGCCAAGTCGATATCCTCCTTAAACTACTCAGGCCTAAGTACACATACCTAATTTTAGTAACTTTTTGGAGTCCAAAAGCAATTCATTCTAGGAGTCAGCGCACCAGTATATACCAGTATCAGTAATGGTTATGAATTGCCCGCGTAAAAAAAGAGACATGGGCTCTGTTTTACGACCGTCTTCAAGTAGATACACACCTATTTATCTTCATCCAATGGCTTTTTCTTTAAAATAAAAACTTATTGGGATGTTCCAGTTCTAGATGTACGAATAAATAAATGTTTTTGGGAAAAAAACATTCGACGTTATTTTATAAATACTAGGTACTTATACTCGATGTTACTATATAAGTATGTACTAGCTTTTGCCCCCGGCTTCACCCGCGTGATATTTTGATTTTGGTTCTAGCCCATAGGAACCTTTTGTTTTTCCGGGATACAGGGAACAGCCATTCTACAACTTTTGAACGATATCCATGCCAAAAATCAAGTTTATCCTTTGCTCTGTTGCTGCGTGAAAGAGTAACAATCCAACAATTACTTACACTTTCGGATTTATACTATGTATTATTTTAGTAAGGATAGTCTAGTGTTGTAGTTTTTTTACAAATGGTGCAATCGAGAAACAAACAGTTGATGATAATGAAACAATTTTTTATTACCTTTTTAATTATGTAAGTTAACACTAAAATGCACTTTCTCACCTGAAATGTTTGTTATCAAATAAACTGTCACACCTAAATTAGTCCGTACTCGTATTTTGGTAAATTAACGCGCGTCACGGCACCGCGTAGTCTCAAGGTAATAATTATGTGTATGTTGTATAAAACGAATATTTTTCATTGTAATTATATGGTATTATCCTTGTGGCTAATGAATTGATCATAAAATTTCCTCGTGGGTATAGTGATAGATGTTTTTAATCGCATGTTTTATAGGTCTGTGGCGATGTGGGCGTTTACAGCTTCTCTGAACTCGCAGGACACGGGCATGGCATTTAGCTTTTCCGAGAAAAACGGTCATTTACATTTTATTTCAGCACCAATTGTTGCGTATGACGTGTTTAAATTTCCATAACATTATTCAGCGTTCATTCCTTTGTGCGATGTTACTTTAGTAAAAAAATGCCAACACGTAGAGAAAACTTGGTTCTAATATTCTTTAAATTAATAAAGATACATTTTCATTGTATTCGACAAGCACCACCAGTTGAGCTCACAAGCTGAGCTCTGTAACCCTCTGCATAATAAGCGCTCTTATTAATAAACTTAATATGTAGTAAATTTAAATTTAATGTTTTCCCAAATTGAACTAGGTAGGTACATAACCACATAATTTTATTGCCTGGCACGTTTCATAAACAAATGCCTATCTAACAACATTTCACGCATACCAGTTTAGTCGTTTGGACCACAGGGCGTAACATAATAATCGGAAAAGTGCTAGTCGGAATCGCAGCGTAATTGGTAGGTGGCCGTACGTACTACTACTACTACGCTCTTAGACCATGACCTCTATTCGACAGCTGTATGACCCCATTAGCTATCAGTTGTACTTCTAATGTGTCCTAACTTGATAATTTGATAGATCACATCGGTAATTTTATATCATCATCAGTTTCAAATATAAATAATTTGTATGCTGTATGGGAGGTTTACTCCCAACGACCCCCACTAAAACGGCCATCACTGTGGGACGTTAGGACAAAGTATAATATTTAGTCTCAAAGGCTGCCAGTAGCAGTCGTTGAGCCGTTAAAAATATTGGTCTCAACGTCCCTACTAAAAATTTTGTTCGGAATTATGTTTTTTTTTAATTTTTTTTAATAGAACTTAGAAAATTTTAATAAAAGATGCACTTTTGTTAAAATTTTCTAAGTTATATGTTCTTTAATTTAACCTAACAATTGACGTAAATAATGACTCCAAACGAAATGTTGGTAAGGGGCGTTGAGACAAATATATTTTTAACGGCTCGACGACCGCCACTGGCTGCCGTTGGCACTAAAAATATTATTTTGTCCTGACGTCCCCCACTGGTGGCCGTTTTAGTAGGGGTCGTTGGGAGTAAACCTTAGGTAAGGGATGTCGTAGTGTTCATGACTTATACAGGGTTATTTCTAATCAATTAGCATCCTTTTAGAGGCTTATTGTGTGCATCAAAATAAAAACGACTGTATGACTAGCTGAATCCACGGCTTGGCAGGCAGGCATAGACTAATTATGATTAGTTTTGTAGCTTTTACAGATTTGTTTTTTTGTTTGCTATAAGTAATGCAAGAATCACAAAAGTATGTAATCGGTATTATATGATATTCTGCCGTCTCTAAATCTTAATCTGATCTTATGCTCCTATAGTGCTACTTGAGATGTTCTCTTAAAGCAAGACCCTTTTGATGGCCTCCTAGTTGCTTTCTTAGACAACTTTCTGAATACCCCTAGACAATGCTCTTTATGTTTCCTCCTACTAAGGCAAACATCATTTAAAATATCTTCGGTTCCGTTGCATTCCAGTTATGTTTTGTACACCAAAGTTCCCGCACCAAACGTATGTGGAAGCCAGCTGACTGACATAATGCTATTCACATTACACATTCATGTAATCTGCGTGGCTTCGTTTGTGAAAATGCACCACTTTTCAACCCCACCATCAGTCCTCCCTACTATGTGCCCTGCCCACTGCAATTTTAATTTGTTAATTCGCTGAGCTATGTTGGTGTCATACTTTGGTTTTGGTTGGATTATGTAATACTTTCGTTCTTCTACGCATCTTTTCTGATTTGATCTCGCCGAGAAATTCCGAGCATATCAATCTTTTCCGTTGCTTGTTGGACTTCCTACTGTAAGCTTAGTAGGTACTTAGTAAGGCACAGTCTAGAATTATCTGTACAATCAATATTTGTAAGTAATTTCAATGTAAAGAAGGGGCACATTTGTTTTTTTTTTCAGAATGAATATAGCTCCTGTATTGATAGTAAATTTTTTGAGCTTTTCCTATACCAAATTTTAATCATACCGGTAGCTCGTGGGATATATTCGACATTTTATTTCACAAACTTTGAGGCCTTTTCTTACCTACCAGAGTATGTCATAAAACACCAAGGATCGGTCTAGCCAATAAAAAGTTACATACAATCGAAATGAGCCCGTTTTACATCTTAATAAGGTCTAATTTCCAAAAATCCGTCCTGGCTCCATACGTGTTTTAGCTGTAAGCCTTTCAGCCAGTTACTGATTCCGAAGCCTGTATTAATACTAATTATAGTTATATTTACAGAATAAAAAATATTAATTACCTTTGATGGAATATTTTGCTCAGTCATCCTATTGAGGTTACCATCCCGGTAGAACTGTAGGATGAAAAAAACCGGTAATACACCTACCTATGTCAAGAAATAACATTGAATCTTATGAACTTAAAAGGTCGCTGCAAGAATTTCTGTATTAAAGAGTTTGAAATTGTTATACCTCAGAAGATCATTAAAATCCAAAGGTTTGTTTAAGTTACTTTTAGACTAATAAATTGGTACTAAGCACTATTTTGTTCACCAAACTCTACGTTGGAAATTTTATACGATCTGAGTGAGCCGATTCCCAAAGTTCCACTAATCTATTAAATGTTAAAACGAAAACAATGTTGTACATAGATAGCAATAGTATTTTTATCCAACTGCCGAAAATAAGGGCAATTGTTTTGGGGTGTAAGTACGAGTATATCTTTTTTTAGGGTTCAGTACCCAAAGCGTAAAAAAGGACCCTAATACTGTACAGATACTATGTAGTAAAACGACCCTATTTGAAAAAAAAAAACAAGCGTTCTTCGGGAATTGTAGAGTTGACGTAGTGATGCTGCTGAGACAATGTTTTGGTTGTATACGAGTAGTAGGTGTACAGGTTGTGGCCACTGACCCGGTTGTGGCCATTTGGTGTTCAAATTATTGCATAAATGATAACTATAAACAATGTAATACCATAAATATTGTTTGTGTGAATCTAAATGTTTGATAATTTCTTTAATAATATTATTTGAAAAGTAAAATTGTCTTTTTAATCCTTAAAATGTAAAGTGGCCACAAATGATACTAAGATGGCCACAACCGGTGCATCTACCCTATTTAAAAGCAATATATTTGGGTGCTAACAGGTGTAGTTCTGAGCCGCCTGTCGGAAGTCACTAATGGACCTGTTGCTCATGACTGATTGACCAAGTCTTGATATTTGTGTGTCCGGTCTGGAGGCACACCTACTCCTGACCATTTCTTGTAAATTGACAATTAATAGCACTGACCTTTAGCACGAGTACTGACTAGACTCTCATTATAATAAGCAGAACCAAATTTTTTTTTGTTTAACCAGAATACTTTTATACAGGTAGTTTTGATTTCATTAAATCTTGTTCTCAGCTACTACTTATTGTTTCATGGAAGTTTAATTTATTTTTTGCTGTATAACAACTAATTTTCATATTCTCTAGGTACCTTTATTTAATTTTAGGCAAATTTCCTTTGTCTTTTACGGGCGAGACTAAGTAATTCTGTTAACTTAGTACAACAAAATACACTAGAACTACCAAAAGCATAATTACATGAAAAAGTAATTTTCTTTTTACATTTATAGTTAGTACCTACGTTAGTTCTTTATTTTTTTACTTACCTATGACTTTGTTTCTTCGTATTCTTTCCTACTTAGTAATCTATCTTGGTGTGTAATATCTCGTAAAAGTCATGCCGTGAGTAAATCTCTTCGTCATAAACCTCCGACTTGCTCAGGAATCTACATTGTTGTGTGCATTATCTAGAATTTGCTTTCGTCATTGGTTTGGATACAATTGCATAAAATAAATCGGGGGGCACGGCAGTTCTCCCCCGCCAAGTCGAGCGCGAAGCAAACACTGCCGTACCATCCTTTACTGGAACCATTTCGCCGCATTTTCAGGCCCCTATTTGATTAATTGTATGAAACTTAACTGATACGCAACTATTTTCTTAGGGCCAATTAACCCCTAATAATTTTCGATATATTTTTCGTCCCTTATTAAACTTCGTCCTACTGCTAAGCACAAGCCTTTTCGCAGGACAAAAGTTTGAGTGAAACAATGTTTAGTTATAAATATTATAAATATCAATTAGTTACGTATAACCATAGCTCGCTACGCTACCGCGCTGGCCAAATCCAGGATAGAGTTCCCATATCTTTGAAAACGCGAAAAATTTTCAGGTTCATATTCTATTTCTCTCATGATTTGACTACACCATTTAAAGGTAGCAGGAACTAACAATACCCACAGGGCCGTCTTTCACTTACCTGGGGCCCCTGGGCACACAAGAATCAGGGGCCCTTTTAGAGCGTTAGAAAGCGAATTATACTAAACTACCTAGTAAGTATCATTATTATCATCAAAGTAGCAAAAGAATCATTGATCCCCTAAGGTCATCAAATTACAGTACCTACTTAGTTGACGGGAATTACGCAACTTTAGCGTAATTTTTTTCAATAAATCGTTTTAATTGGAGATTTTAAATAAGTTAAAGAAACGGAAGTCTAACGAAAAAGAAAGCAAGGAAGAAAGAGCGCGAAATTTATACGACTTTTCTACAAATTTAAAATAGATACGAGTAAAACAGACAACTACATTGACGATAAACGCGAGCGCAGCGAACGTGAAATTTTTTCGGTATTATTTAAAAGCTTTGAAATTGGGAAAAGCAGATCATTGCTTTGCGATACGCAAACATAGTGAACGCGAAAATTTGTCAAAAGTTTTCAGTAATTTCAAACGAATATTAAAGTATAGCATAGCAAAGTAAATAATAATGTAGCATAATAATTAATTCATTAAAATAGCAAAGCGGACTAACCCAGAGCTGTTTATTGTCAGCGAAAATTTGTCAAAGTTTTCAGAATTTTCAAAAAGAGAACATGCAAAACAGCACAGTGCATTTCCATTATGCGCGAGCGCAGCGAGCGTGAAAAAATAGCGGTTTTTTGTTTTCAGTAACTTAAAAATAAATATGGAGCAAAGAATATGGAATACTCTACTATAATATAATGCGCATGCAAACAGTGTGAAAATGTATCAGTTCTTCCAATAATTTCAAAAAGTTTGCACAACGCAGCGCAACCCACCGCTATTATTCGAGAGCGTAGCGAGCGCGAAATTTTTTCGTCTTTTTTGAAAGTATATTATTGACATAAGTGACCACTCTCGCTCGAATATGCAGTTTTTCGATGTATATTCAGTGAAAGTGACATCAGATATAAGAAAAGAAAATAGAATATTTAAATAGTGCGAGAGTTTCAGTTGAGAAAAAGAAGAAACCTGGTCCTACGGTCCCAATTTTAAAGGAAGTTAATCGTATAATGTGGGATATATAAATCATATAAAAGAGCTTCACTTAAAGGACAACTAACACCATCGCGTAAACAATCGATAACCAGCTTTGCTCTAAGGTAACTAAGTAAACTTATTTCCCGTTTTTTTTTTTGCGATTTTTTAAGATTCCATAGTACGGAGCCCTTGGTGAGCGAGCCTGACTTGCACTTGTCCCGGTTTTATTTTAAGTGTAATAATGGGTGCGTCTAAACTGTTTTGAGAAAACTGTCTGTTTCTCGGGGCCCCCTGAGGATGGGGGCCCTGGGCACAGGCCCCGTGTGCCCTTATGGTAAAGACGGTAATGAATACCCACTAATATTTTCTAAAACAAAACTTACCTACGTCAATCAGCCAACAAGAATATTGCCTTGCGAAAAAAAATACGATTTGTTAAACCAAAACTGAAATATTTTACATCAAAGTGCCTAAAGTTTATACGAGTCCGAAATCAAATTATCTTGAAGTGGGCGTTAGGTGCCTGGTTATAGATTACATTTACTTCAAATTTCCAAGCTCATAATTTGATGACTATTTATTGCGGGATAGTAATTTTATCTTAATGATTCACAGATATTTTGAAGTTTAGATATTTTTGGTTTTGACAGAGAAAAGTGTACTTATATTTAGAAACATCTTTATTTTTGTAATAATAATATTTTTTCTCAAAGAGTTACTTTTTTATACTAAACATTTCAAAAATTCATCGCGGATGCAGGATTCGAACCTTGCGTCTTCGGATCACTAGCCCGACGCTCTGGACCACTGAGCTAACCCGCTGTACGCTGGCTCTTATACAAAAAACCTGAATGTTCAATAATTAATTTTTAAATTAAAATAAAACAAATATTTAAGAGGGGCTCCCATACAGTACGGAACCCTTCGTGCGTGAGTTCGACTCGAACTTGGCCGATTATTTCCTTCCTAACCCACGGCGCGGCATCAGGGTCTTGTAACGTCACACACATAATGCGCGGGACTTTTTGGTTTCGTCCGATGATGTTTAAACATCCATAAATCCGTCATTTATTAAGATATTCGCGTAACTCTTCCACTGTACCTCATATATTTAAACGTATATACAATTGTTGGCCGCTTAAACAATAATTTTTCATTTTTATGAGATGAGAAACTTCCTTTTTAACCACATACTCGTAGCTACTTGTTACTAATTGAAATTAAACATTTAAATGTTTTCTCTTGCCTCAATCCAGTCTTTTACATAAATATCTACTTATAAAAACAGGAAAAAATACCTATTCAAAAAAGTGACACTTGAAGCTACTTAGTTCTCCTCTCTCAACGTAATAACTAGTAAAGAAAATTTATATTAAAATAGATTCTCGAGTATTTTACAGGGGTAATTGTTATCAAAAAACTTTAGTTTGGTCAAAACTAATGCAATGAATCATACGTTGAGTTGAGTTTTATAGCTCAAATCATCGTTTGTAAGTGCGTCTAATTACAGACTTCCAAAAAGGAGGAGGTACTATGTTCGTCTGTATATTTATTTTGTGTATGTTCATCGATATATTCGCCTATTGTCAACCGATTTATAACATTCTTTTTTATTTCGAAAGGGTATATACTCCTGCCCGGGTAGCACAGCAAAGGGAGAAAACCATTTTATACACTCCAAATGTCAGTTGTCATTGTCAATCCATAATTTATATCTTCTTTGAGGGGATAGAATGGTGGAAAGACAATTTGTCCCTTTGCCATGCTTCCCGTGCTCATTTAAATTTTATCTTCTGCTTCGCTATCGTATCGATGATCCAAATTTCAATAAAAGAATTAGCATTTTGAATTTGAATTCTCGTTAATCATGATAGCTATTTAAATTTTATAGGAATTGGCTGAGCCGTTTTTGATAAATTATAATGTACATAAATGTCACATAGATTCATGCAAACTAGTCGAACTCTGTACATGGTGAAAATCGGTGGTGCCTTTTTTGTGAAAAAATAATTCTTGTTTAACAAAACTCGAGAACACCAATCCGATTTACCTATTTCATTCTTAAGGCTTTTGTCCTCGCTTAGCTATCTGTATCTCGTTAACACTTTCTATTCGTGGCCACAAAATAAGCTATAAATGCCAACAAAAAAAAAATGATAAGCTGTAACCATAATTACTCACTGGCCGTGGGGTGCCGGCAGAGTAGAATAGCACCCCCCTCTAGTACCAGGTGTCGTAGGAGCCGACTAAGGTACAGCGGAACCGACTAATGGCGGTATAACCATTCAAATAAAAACGTAGCTAAAATGGCACAGGGCAGGGATGGGGAGCAGCATCCCTGTCGCGAAGCTACGTTTCTGCGATCGCCACCACGCTTGCCCAGCGCGGCGATTACGGGCAAATACCCAATATGGAACAAACAAAAAGACCAGGCCCCCAGTCCCCAGCAGCTTCGCTAGCCCGGGGCTACGGTAGCGGCCCCGGTAACGGCGGAGAAGGGGGTGCTAAGAATCGCTGGCAGACGCCCGGCTACCACTCCCGTAAACGACGACTGGCCCTGGTAACACACAACGTGCGCACGTTGAGGACTGACGAGAAGATTGCTGAGCTGGAAGAAGAGTTGAGTAGGTTGCGTTGGGATATTGTGGGGTTGTCTGAAGTCCGTAGAGAGGGAGAGGACACGATAACCTTAAAATCCGGCAACCTGCTTTACTACCGGGAAGGTGACCAACGGTCCCAAGGTGGTGTTGGCTTTCTCGTTCACAAGTCCCTCACCAACAACATTATTACCATCGAAAGTGTGTCGAGCAGGGTGTTATACCTAATACTCAGAATATCCAAGAGGTATTCGCTGAAGGTCATTCAGGTATACGCACCGACATCGTCACACCCAGATGATGAGGTGGAGACTATGTATGAGGACGTAAGTCGGGCCATTCATATGTCTAAGACCCACTTCACTGTTGTTATGGGGGACTTCAACGCAAGGTTGGGCAGAAAAAACGACGATGAGCTGAGTGTGGGGCAATTTGGATATGGGCAGCGAAACCCTAGGGGCCAGAGGCTGGCTGACTTTCTGGAGAGAGAGGAACTCTTTATGATGAACTCTTTCTTCCAGAAGCCGCCTCACAGGAAATGGACCTGGATGAGCCCTGATGGTTCCACGAAAAACGAGATAGACTTCATCATGACCACCGAGTTATGTGTAATTCCCATGTTGTACCCACCCCGATCTCTGTTGGGAACTCGGTTCTTGAAGTCGTTGACTCGTACGTCTACCTAGGACAAGTAGTCCAGTTAGGTAGGTCCGACTTCAAGAAAGAGGCCAATCGCCGAATCCAACTCGGCTGGGCAGCGTTCGGAAAATTGCGTAGCGTCTTCTCGTCCGACATACCTCAGTGCCTCAAGTCGAAAGTTTTCGACCAGTGTGTGTTGCCAGTGATGACTTATGGCACAGAAACGTGGTCTCTCACTATGGGCCTTATTGGTAAGCTCCAAGTAGCCCAACGAGCTATGGAGAGGGCTATGCTCGGAGTCTCTCTGCGAGATCGAATCAGAAATGAGGAGATCCGTAGAAGAACCAAAGTTACCGACATAGCCCAACGGATTGGCAAGTTGAAATGGCAATGGGCAGGGCACATAGCGCGGAGGACTGATGACCGATGGGGTCGGAAAGTTCTCGAGTGGAGACCACGTACCGGCAAGCGCAGCGTAGGACGTCCACCCACAAGGTGGACGGATGACCTCATTAAGACCGCAGGATCGCGCTGGATGCAAGCCGCTTCCAACCGGTCTTATTGGAGATCCATAGGGGAGGCCTATGTCCAGCAGTGGACTTCTTATGGCTGATGGATGGATGGATGGATAATTACTCAGAGACTCAGCATCTGTACAATAACATCTAACTCTATCTACATAGTACTAAGCATACTTAATGATTAAACAAAAAATCTTAGGAATGTTTGCATTTATTACCTTTCATAGCAAAATGCCTTTGAAATTCAACTAGCAATCAAAATAACTACAAAGACATTTTATTAGATGTGCTAACGAACTCATTGAGTCGAAACGGCAGCAGTCTATACTTAGACGAAAGTTTGCCGTAGGGCGAAAATAAATATGGCTTCATTCATTGGTAAGGGGCGCACGTCCTAGGTACGTGCTGCGATCGTCCTGAATGGAGCGCTCGGCCTCCTTCGCTCAACATCTAGGTTCCACATTATCACCGCTCATATTTGATTATTATTAATAGTTGACAATAGAATCCGAAGCTCATAAATAAATGGATTTTCTGTGCTCTCTCATCATAGTATTCTTATCCTCGGGAATTTTGGCACGTTGTATAAGATGACTGTAAAAATATGTTCAACTACCTTTAGGAAACATATAATGATGTCGAATAGAAATTATCGCACTCGTGTTAAATAATTTTTATTATGTATTAAAAAATGTATTGGAATGTATGAAAAATTATCTGTTTTTTTATCCCTGGACAATTAGTTACAAATTATAATTTAATTTATTCACATTACAATTAGTTACTACTTATTTACTCGTTTGCATAATTATAAATGGCTTCTTTTTAAAAACGCTAACAATTCGTATGTGTCAATAAGTAATAGGTTAGACGACAAAAAATATGTGATGAGTCCGTCAACAGAAGAGTGTGAGTCTGTCAGTTAGATATTTTTTTATATGTCAATCAAACAAAAAACTGGACAAGTGTGAGTAGGGCTAGCTCACCGAGGGTTCTGTACAAAACCTGAAAATTGCGCGTGCAAGCAATTTTGCAATTGCAATTGCGTTACAAGTGCGGTAGGTTGAAAATTACAGCCGAGGCGATATTGCAAGCCCGAGCCGTAGGCGAGGGCTATAAGGAAACAGAGGCTGTAATTTTCAAAGCGCACGTATGTCATACGACGTTTTATAACATTTTATTTGCGAGGAAATCAATAAAACTCTGACTTTGGGTGAAAGTCGTGCATCAGTCGAAGCATCGTGCGTTTTACATTACATTACCGCACAAGTGCCGTAATGTCTCTCACTTTCTTGAGTCAAAGTAGGAGAAACGAGACCACAGAGTTCTGCAGTCGGTGGCGGCGTGCATTTTACATTACAATAAAGCACAAGTGCGTAATGAAATACATTACGATATTGAAATTGGTGTAATTACAGCCACTTTATGAGCAAATATGTTATAAAAATACTTAAAACCGGTTTTAGCGTGTTCTAATGAAGTCCTTTCAAATGATAACCACTTTGTTACGATTAACTCACTTTTCAATTGGGGCCCATATTTTTTGCATTTAGGCCCTATTTTTTTAATGATTAAATTAAAAATGTACCTACAGTTTTCAGATGGGTGTACTCTAAGACAATGATCTTTGCCAAGTTACATAGTTCTATGTCAAAGGGAAGTATCTCATAGGTTTTTCGATGTTAGTGTCGAAAAATGCTTTTTTTTACGACATAATTGGCTCTAACTTTTTTCTAGGATAACTGAAAAGATTCATTTTTAGGGTTACGTACCCAAAGGGTAAAAACGGGACCCTAATACTAAAACTCCGCCGTCCGCCCGTCTCTCTGCCGGTCACCATCCTGTATCTCACGAAACCGTGATGGCTAGAAAGTAATTTTTTTACGAATGATGTATTCCCATTAAATAAAATAAATATTTAAGGGGGGCTCTCATACAAGAAACGTGTTTTTTTTTGCTCGATATTAATAATGGCAACAGAGAGACCCTTAAAATATTCGACTATGTCATCAGTAATGTACACACCTTACTGAATAGAGAGAGAGAGAGAGATTGAAATTAAGTGAAATATAATAGATAGGTAAACAAAATCCGAGATATCACTGGCGGAAATGTTCTTCCTAAAAGAACCTTTCAGTATTATCCATTAAATGCTAAAAATAATACATTGATGGGCTGTTATCTATACATCAAAAATGTCTATCTATCTATCTATCAGCCGTAGGACTTCTACTGCTGGACATAGGCCTTCCCCATGGATTTCCAATAAGGCCGGTTGGAAGCCGCCTGTATTCAGCGCGTTCTTGCGATCTTTATTTTATCGTCAGTCCACCTGGTCGGTGGACGTCCTACACCACGCTTGCTGGTCTGTGGTCTCCATTCGAGAACTTTACGGCCCCATCGGCCAACCGTTCTTCGAACTATATGTCCTGCTTATTGCCACTTTAATTTGCTAATCCGCTGGGCTATGTCGGTAGCTTTGGTTCGTCACCGGATCTCCTCATTTCTGATTCGATCCCACAGAAAGACACGAATCGAAGGCTTTCTCATGGTCTACAAACGCTAAGAAAAGTGGCTAATTATACTCGTCGGTCTTCTGTATAACTTGCCGCAGCGTATGGATAACGTAACGTCGTTCAGACATGAGGTCTAAAGTGTGATCAGATAGTTTTTGGGGTCTTTTTGAACGGCGAGGTCTAAAAACTTCAGAACCCACCACTTGGACAGTTTCTACGAATCTGGTATTGATCTCATCCACCGACGCAAGATTCTCAAGACAAGCAAAGCTATTTGAGAGCTCTATCTGAAAGCTTTTGGGGTTTTGGATTTGGGCCAGAGTGGGCCGGAGCGTAGACTTCATCAGGCAGGACCTTTCAAGTCTAACGCTGATATTCAATGTGCCTCTTACCATTGTGTGATCACTACCGGTTTTCACCTTCTTGATCACGGAGACATCATCGAATACTCGTCTCTTGTTGGTCATGATAAAGTCTATCTTATTTCTCGTGGAACCACCGGATTTTTTTTACCTTCCCGGTAGTAGAATGGTTTGCCCGATTTCAGAGTTATCGTGTATTCACCCTCTCTTTGGACTTCAGATAACCCCAAAATATTCCATCGCAACCTACTCATCTCTTCTTCCAGCTCGACAATCTTTTCATCGGTCTTCAAAGTAGCGTAAGCAGTGCCGCTGCTCCCCGACACTGGCCTGTGCCATTTAGGCTACGCCAAATTGGATGGATACCTTCCAATCATTTATTTATTATCCGCTATCTATCGGTTCCGTAGTACCTCAGTCGGCTCTTACGACACCTGGTAGGGGGGTGCTATTCTATTCTGCCGGCACCCAACGGCTATGTATCAAATATGTATACATAAATATTTACCAAAAAATGTTTCATGAGCAAACAACTACGTAATTAGCATTATGTGCTGAACAACATCTTACTTTTATAAATGCCTTTCGGGCGAAACATGGAAGATACAAATTAATAGTCCAAGCTGAATACAAAGGTAAATTAATGTTAATATTACAATCTATTAAAATATTTAAGTATGAAATTAGGAAAAAAACAAGAATACATTAGTTTATGTTAAAGCGCCTACGTTTAATAAAATAAACTATAACTTGTGTCTTAATTAACAATAATTTTTAGTTCAAGATTTCTACATTATATCGACTCCAGTAGGTACGTAGTGAATAATTATTTTTCGCAAAATATGACAAAACCGCCTTCCATTGTGTATAAAATTCGAATATTTCGCTCGATATGTTTACATTATTGTTGATTTTTCAAATTCAAAAATGACTCAGCCGATTTCTGTAAAATTTAAATGGGACTACCTCGGAAGTATTACCTTTTCGAACTAAAAAATATTTTTTCGATTCGGTTCAAAATTCTCGGAATTATTGATGAACATATACAAAAAAATGCATGCAGACGAACATAGAATCTCCTCTATTTTGGAAGTCGGTTAAAAAGAAAGAGTTATGCGTGATAAAGTAACTGGCACCCAATAAAATAACAAAAGTAATATAATATGACATACTTAGTAATTGTATTAAGATTTAGTGACTGATTTGGTAATTGTCAAATTCTTCTATTTTCGTGCAATTTCGTGCAATATTGTATAGTGCCTTAACTTTTTGACTTGTAACAAATGGTGTTATGAATAAATGACTATCTGACTGTATGTATACGTAATACGTGATTGACGAGTTTAATTTACGCAAACTTGGCAATTTCTATGGTACGAATACAGAAGCATGTTCTATCAGATAAAGTGTAAACGGGATGACGATCGTATCGAAAGCGTTAAGGCTGATCGGCTCGGCCAGAGCACGAAATTTTTCATTTTTTTTTTTAGTTTTTTTGCCATTTTCTGATTGAGGCAATAGTATAGTGCCAACTTGGCCATATAGAAAAATAAGCTGTTCTCTACCTCTAAATATTGTTCGACATGAGTGATTTTTCTTTCATGTAATCAGCACTTCAATAGCTAGGGTTATACGTCTATACGTCACTTAACTTAAAGTTATAAACCTAAGCCTCTGAAGTCATATTTTTACGCAAAACTTTGGCTGAGAAGTATATATAAAACTTTTCTGAAAAAAAAATAAGACGTACGAGCGTGCAATATTTCTTACTCAAGCGATTAACACCAAAAACAAACCATTTTGTTACATTGTTTATTTAAGGGGTGAAAAGAGTTTTCTCTGGGAACGTAAACTTTAACATAAATGTACCGCAATTTTTCTCGTTATTCTGCAGAAAACTCGAAAATACAGAATCCTTTTAACTACCTACTCATTTTAAGTTTACGAAAACCTATTTAGCGGCCATGAATAGGTAGAATTTACGAGTTACATACACGTATAAACCAAATTAGTGGTCAGTTTATACACGAATTCGTGCTCTAATTGATTTTCACATTAGTTTTTAATTAGTGGACTCTTGTGAATAAACTGGTCACTATTTTGGGTTTTGGGTGGTCTAGTGGTAATGACACTGACCTTACAATCGTGAGGTCGTGGGTTCAAGTTCCGGTCCCGTACCAATGAGTTTTTTGGAACTTACGTACGGAATTTTACACCACTGGCTTTCAGTGAAAGAAAACATCGTGAGGCAACCTGCACATGTTTGTAGAAGAAATCCGATGGCGTTTGTGAATCCACCAATCCGCACTGGGCTAGCGTGGTGGATATGGCTCAATCTCCATACTTAAAACCCATTTATTATTATTAAATATTAAATGCTTGTAATTAACACCACCTATGCATGGCAAAAACCCAAAAATATTCCGCGCGCTAACCCAGTGAATTCACTTTAAAAAGGTTTGGAAACAAGTCTCTAGTTGCAGGGACTAACGCAAAATGGCGTATTATAGCTAAAATAGTATAAACGTGGTCGTATCAAACGGGTTCTACTGTAATGCTCATACTTTAAAGGAGTTGATACATTTTAGTACACGTATAACTTAGGCACTGGCGCTCCGTTCTCGTCAATGTTAATGGCATTTTACACTTTTGACATCGTCTTAAGTGTATTTTATACGGCAATTATTTATCATCTCGCTTGCGTATATATGTTCCACAAAATTTTCTTTGATTATAGACTAGAACAATAATCAAAGGAAGCATTTGTTCATAATAAAATAAATAATCGGCCAAGTACGAGTCGGACTCGCGCACGGAGGGTTCCGTACTGTGTGGGAGCCCCCCATAAATATTTATTTTATTTTAATTTTATTATTTATTATTGAAGTGGATATAAAACTAAATATTCTGTGAACATTTCAAGCATCTACCTGATGCCATTATTAATATAGAGCGAAAAACGTCTAAAAATTCAGGTTTGTTGTATGGAAGCCCCCCTTAAACATTTATTTTATTTTGTATTTAGTATTTGTTGTTATAGCGGCAACAGAAATACACATCATCTGTGAAAATTTCAGCTGCCTAGCTATCATGGCTCATGAGATACAGCCCGGTGACAGACGGACAGACAGACGGACACACGGACATCGAAGTCTAACAATACAATACATTACAATACAATATATCTTTATTTTCACACCAGTATAACATAAAGCTTAGACTAGAAAATACATAATACATAAGTCTTAGTAATAGGGTCCCGTTTTTCCCTTTGGGTACGGAACCCTAATTACAGAAATTTGTATTTTTTAAAATTAAATTTCGTAATTTGGCGGATTAGATCTAATACACCACACGTGCTAATATTGTTTATTGGATTATTAGAAATCGAATGCTTATGTACTCAAACTTACATTTATGCAAGTAAGACAGCTGTACCCATTTGAAAGATATGCAAAAATTGACATTTGTGCAATATGTTATTATCATAGAGCCATGTTATTATTTATTATGAATTTTCAGTACGTGATTATCGTTTCTCGTCACGCGCCAGTCACGTAATCACATTCTAAGATCTACGTACCAATGAGCATCTAAGATCTACGTACGTAAGATGTACGTAAGAGCATTTCACATGGAAAAGCAAACTATAAGTGTACAATTTCACCATAAAGTGCCCCCCTCAATTTTAGGCTGTCCGCTGTCCCACGTTTTTGGAGCCGAATTGTGAATTCAAATATATAATTTATTTTTGAAATTATACCTAATTGTATCTAGATATAAATTATTTGTCTTGAATTTAACCAGTAGGTATTCTTTGTGTAATATAAGCATAGTTGATTAAATACAATCAAATACGGTCAACTCAGCAGCTTTTATCTGTACCACTGCTTACCAGCTTCACAATTTTGAAGTTTCTGGAAATATTTTATACAAATGAGAGTTTATTTGCACATGTAGTAGACTACTTTTCCGTCGCACTGTATCGAAATCGTAACTTAAACCCACACGTGATAAATTTTATAAATAAGAAAAACGGCCAAGTGCAAGTAGGATTCGCGCACGAAGGGTTCCGTACCATATCGGAGCCCCATCCTCCTACCGTTATTAATAGCGAGCAAAAAACTCCTAAAAATCATGTTTTTTGTATGGGAGCCCCCTTATATATTTATTTTATTCCATTTGTTGTTATAGCGGCAACAGAAATACACCATCTGTGAAAATTTCAGCTGCCTAACTATCACGGTTTATGAGATACAGCCCGGTGACAGACAGACGGACATCGAAGTCTTAGTAATAGGGTCCCGTTTTTACCCTTTGGGTACGGAACCCTAAAAAATACCCAAATTTCCAGCCGACCGGGCATGTCGGTTTAGTGACGGTCCGGATGGTGATTTTACCAAACCAAAACTGTTGTTTATTAAAATTAGAAATATTAATTATCCACGAAGGATCAAGCCGCTATTTAGAAGTCGGTCAGTTTATGCAAATTTGTGAAGAGAAGAGAGTATTTTCCTGCTCTTGGTGGAGGACCACATTATTTTAAGTCAAGTTTGAAGAATTTTTCACCATTGTAATGATACGGTTTAAACGGTTTAACAATTAATTTATACTTTACTGAGGAAACATTTTTTTCTATTTGATTCATACAAATAACAACATGTTTGACTAAAATCCAATTTTCTTTAATTTCGCCTGTACAAATGTGGCGTCAGTTCAGTGACATTTATGCCGTCACATACAGGCCGGACTATAAGGAAATCACCAAACTGACACGTAAGCTTGCTGATATTAAAATCAAAAGAAGAGAATTGAATGCACTGTTGTTAAAATTATTTTTTATGTAATTTCTATATTTACTTAAATGAAATTGTTTCTTTTTCTGCGTCTACTGGTCACACTTAAAAAATCATAAGCACAGAGGACTGATGACCCTATCGGCTATCAGTACTCCGTGCTGTATGGCTTGCCCACTGCTATTTCAACTTGCCCATCCGCCAAGGTATGTCGGTAACTTTTGTTCTTCTACGGATTCCTCATTTTTGATTCGATCTCGCAGAGAGACTCCGAGCATAGCCCTCCATAGCTCGTAGGGTTACTTGGAGCTTACTAATAAAGCCCATGTAGTGAGAGACCGCAAGTATATCCCTCCAATTATAACAATTTTGATGAATAAAAATGTCAAACCACTTCTATAAATATTCAGTTCTACGTTTTCAACCATCTCAACTCAGACTCAAGTTAAAATTGACTTGTCTTGCAACAGTTTACAAAGAAATTAACTACAGCAATTAAAATTTACTTAAACTCAAATATTCAAACAACTTTGTCTAGCCTGTTTTAATATTTATCAGTGGATATTCTACCGCTTCTACTGATGTGGCCATGACACTATTTTCATAGTTTTATATGTTTACATTTATTTAAGTTATCTTTAGTGTTAACTATTAATGTAAATTCATTCACACTACTATGTCATATGCTAAATTAATTTATGCATTGACAGAAAGTGGATATTTGTATGAAAAGTTATGTTATAGGACTACGCTAGACAATCTGACGCCCCATTCCTTCCACTGTCAGATCTTTGTCTCTGAATTTACCGTAGGTACTCTTAGGTACGAGTAGTAGGTAGTTAGATAGGTACTCAGTGTATGTAAATGTAAGGAAAACAGTTTCTTTCAATTAAAATAATTTATAACGTAGACTTATGGCCATATTTGATACTTAAGGTATACAAATAACGTAACATGATGTTTTAATGCATTGTTATTATAATGTGTACAGTAGACATTTCTATAAATTGCAATGTTGAAGTTAAAAGTTTTACTCGTACATAATGTGGACGTGTTGTAAAACATACGATACAAATATGTTACTTAATCTGTACGCATCTTTAGGAACGATAAAAATATAGGTGTTGTAGTTTTTAGGGTTCCGTACCCATAGGGTAAAAACGGGACTCTATTACTAAGACTCCGATGTCCGTCTGTACGTTTGTCTGTCTGTCACCAGGCTGTATCTCATGAACCGTGATAGACAGCTGAAATGATGAGCTTATTTCTGATGCAAATATGTAAAAATAATAACAAATACTAAAAACAGAATAAAATAAATATTTAAGGCTCCCATACAACAAACGTGATTTTTAGGAGTTTTTTTACTTGCTATTAATAATGGCAAAAAGGGTGGGGTTAAGGGGGCTCCAACACGGTAAGGAACCCTTCGTGCGCGAGTCCGACTCGTGCTTGGCAGATTTTTGTACCTGTATATTTTTTTAAATACCTTAATATCAATGTTATTATTTATTATTATAAAGTCACATGGTTAAATACAAAGTCAATACAACAATGTCAAAACATAAAATTATTCAAACAACCCGCCCCTAATTGTTCCCGGGGCAAAGTTCCCAAAACACTGGCCGCATTACTTCGTTGAGTAGCAATGGCCAACTTTTGCTTCAGGAAAGAGCTGAAACGGGGGTCACCACACTTTTCCCTAATCCGCTGGCCAATCTGTCAGATCAAAACCTTGACAATGCCCCCCCGCCCAAGAGCCCAAAGTTTCAACTGCAATGGGCACAAAAATATATTACGCCTCCAAAGCCGCATATTTTTGATGTTTCTAACTCGCAGAGTCCTCGGCAGCCGCCGCTGGGGAGTGGATGGAGCGACTCAGGTGGCAGGCGGCAACAGTACTGACACACGTGGCATCCCACTCCAGGCACTTGCTATTCTTCCACGGCACCAGAGTCAGCCCGTCCGTCCGCAAGAAGCCGGACGGGCTGACTCTCAGACCTACTGAGACCCGGCGGCTCCAGAACACAGGGAACATTTGCCGAGACGAAGGCTCTTCGGACCATGTCGTTAAGGGCATGGTGACGCGGAAACCTTCCTGTACACCGACGGCAACTCAATACTATAATTAGGCATTTGTAAATAATATCTATTGAAATATGGAAGTACAGTGTTTTTTATTAAATTTGCTTTATATTCGTACCTACTTAAAGCAGAATAAAAGATCTACTGAAATATTCGAAGATATAAATGTTGTCATGAGGATTAGTTAGAGTCAAATTCGACGAAACTTTTGCATGATAACTTCATTCCTTCCTTTGAAATCTTTTTTAGTATTTTTGTGTATGATAACATGTATTTGCGGTGTATGATTATTTGCTACATATATGTGTCGTGAACCACGCAAAGAGAAGGCAACTCTCTAGATCTTTATGGGCAGAGGTAGCCGGTGATACGCTTAACCGACGCACCTTACTCGTGATAATGCCAGGTATTGGCCCGTCGCGCAAATTACACCCAGCAGACAATGCACTCGGAATTCCGGTCACACTCGGCAGCGGCTCGCTGCAATATTGCAGCCGGAATTGCTCCAACTAAGAGGATTTCGTGTCACATTCTCACTAATGTCGAGTGTCGTGCTACGTGAACGAGAGTGTTACGGGAGCGCAGTTAGTTAAGAGATGGAATGTTATTGGATGACGGTTTCCTATCTTTTAATTGTTTCATAAGAAATACATAGAAGTTATTTGGTAACATTTACGGAACTATGAAAAATATGATCTAAAGAAAAGCGGAATGTTTGTTGTGTTATATAAATGTCTTTTAATGAATTCCGAGCGCAGTTTTTTGTTTATCTGTAAATTAAATGTGTAACGAGCGGTAAGCACTTACCTATCTGAGGAACATCATAGGGTCGGCTGGAGCGCGATGCCCGCAGCATCATCTGACTAGCGATCTCGGAGGGCAGCTGGTGGGAAGCGCGCTTGTTGTTGCGCGGGCGGCGGCGCTCGTTGTGCAGCGCCCCGGCGGGCAGTGGCGGCGGCGGCGCGCGCGCGAACGCCTCGTCGCCGGTCGCCGCCTCGGGCTCGAAGATCTCGTGCAGCGGGGCCAGATCGCGGGCGCGCGCGCGCCACTCGGCCGGCAGGCGGCGCGCCGCGGGCTCGGCAGCCGTGCGCAGCGCCAGGGCCGCCAGCACGGTCACGCAGCATACGCGCATGCCGACGTGCAGCCGCCTTGCCCACCACACACACATCGCGCCGATACTAAGTGCACTGGCCAAGGGGCGCACACTCCAGGCGCATGCCTGACCACATTATTCGACCTCTTCCACTTGAGAGGGAACTCTTCCTTTCCCGGTTCGGGCCGAGCGATTTAATTGTGGTACGTGTTTCTGTAACAAAATAAATATTGTTGTTAAAATATCTAGGCTTTTGTTGATAAGTAAAATAAATAATTACGGAGAAAATGTGTAGGTATGCAATATAATGCAATAAATATTCAATGTAATATTTTCCTAACATAACACTGTATTTGTTTATAATTATTATTGTTTGCGGTATGTCGTCTAAATGAATCTAGGTAATTATATCATACCTACTATCTTAAAGTCCGTGGCTTCGCCCGCGTTGTCTTAGTGCTTGCTTGAAATGATAATAGCCCGTAGTTTGATCCGCGTTGTCTTAGTGATTGCTTAAAATAATATCTAATAGCCCGCGATTTGGTACGCGTTGTCTTACTACCTACATAAAATGATAATAACCAGGGGTTTGACCCGTTTTGTCTAAAATGATAATAGCCTCGCGGTTTGGCTCGCGTTGTCCTAGTCACAATCACAATTTCAAATGTTCAGATCTTCTTTTGACATTGTTTGTAAAAAATGGCGGCGTGAAGGAGGCCTTGAACAGAAATTATATTAGAAAATACAAAATTCCATTGTAATTAATAACCCGTTTTTTCTGTGAATTCGTTTACTGTATTTTAAAGTTTTTTTTGGGCTACTGTACAAAGTCTGAGCCCACTTTGCAAGATCTTCTTTCTATCGTTTGCGTTTAGTCCTTTTATCGAAATATTTAATTTTTTAATTCCCTAAGCATCCATTTGAACTTTTCAGGATAACAGTAGCCCGTGTGCTAAATTGTGTTATTGTATATCCTTGTTTCAAATTTTATTTGAATTCATTAATTCGTTTCTTCAAAATTGTATCATCTTTATTAATTTTGGTACGACATAGATTTTGTATATCAAGATGTCTATAGCTCCTGCACACATGCTATATAGCATGTATCAGTACCTACATGAACTTTAGACATCTCTTACTACGTCATTGCGTTATACATACAATAAACAAATATTCCAAATTTCAAGATTCTACATTCTGCAGTTTGGGCTATAGGCCATCTGTCAGTTAGTCACACACGCCGAAGCCTTTTATTAATATAGATATTGTATGTGGTGGGGGATTGTCATACAAAACTAAACACTTTTGCCTAAAAGTCCTGATTGCTGTAGACATTAGACCTGTAGATATACCTACCTATTATCCAGAAATAAGCTATACCGATGTAAGTTGATGGAAATGTAAAGCGTCTCCGATAGTACCTCTAAGGATGTAGAAAATGTGGAAACTTTTACTATAAAAACAAATTCGCCGTGGTCTCAGTACTGAGATTTGCGTCTTTCTCCGTGGCTTTCAGTAGAAAAGTTTTTCCTCAATCTTATTTGTTGCTTACAATGAACGGAACGAGAGAATAAGTATTAGAGAATTCATTTCAGACGACAAACAGAGGCGGTGATCTTTGTCACCAATTTTGTGCTTTTCGTTGTTGGCTTTCCGATTTATTACAAGTGCCAATCTAAAATTCAATTACTTTGTGCAAAGTTATGTTTGTACTCGTGTATCCTCGGAACATATTTAAACCTCTCTTGAAAATTGTTTCAAAGCAGGAAGCGTACAGGGAATGGAAAAAAATAGGTAATATTCTTATCCTACCAATATTCTTATCTACATTTTTAACCGACTTCAAAAAAGGAGGTTCTCAATCCGACTGTATGTTTTTGTTATTATTATTAAATGATAAATAAATATAATGGCCACGACTAATAAGCAGCTTAAGTAACCCTCATTTATGCATTACAGCATTAGGGGAAAAATAATAATTAGCATTAGATGCTGTGCGAGTAAGTTTTTGAGCAAATATCTATAGAGTCACAATCGTGCAGAAAAAGTGTCCTAGTGTGGGTAGGCTTTTCAGTTAGTCGTAAGGCGATTGCAAGCCAACTACAACGCCGCGCAATGCCAAAATGCTCGGTTACAAGCACTAATTAGGTGAAACAACGTCGATACTCGAGAAAACGGTTCATTGTGAATTATTTAACGTAAATATCTAAGTCGGTATGTATGACGGCGCTCGGACATTTTTTTACTACTTTCACTTAAGGACTGTGGCTTTCTAGATATTTGCTGAAAGGAGTAAGTAGGACAGAGTTCAGTGAAAGCGCAAAATACATATAATTATTGACCGAAGCAAAGCAAAGGTCTTCGTTTTAACCAAAGCCAATCAAAGGTCTTCGTTCTTGTGTCGATGTAAAGTTAATCTAAGTGGCGCGCTAAAGTAGAAATTTGTAAAAATTATAGTATTTGGAAAATATAAACATATTCAGAAGTCTTGTAGCAAAGGTTTATAATTATGTGTTTTAGACCAAATAGAAAATACTTTTTCATCAAATCCAGGATATAAGCCTGGAAAACACATCCTGTCATTTAACATCGTGAATTTTCCTGAGGCGGTTAAAGTCAAGGTGCTGTTGTTTCTCATTTAGTTCATTAAAACATAATTTTTATATTTACTTCATGTTTGTTGTAATGTAAAGTAACATATAATATGAGTATATAATGTGAACTATGTCATAATGCTATTAGTAATATAGTTTTGGGAATGTGCCAAACACTAACATTTTTTCTAATATCAAGTTCAGCGCGCCACCCATTAAATTTTGCACAAATACTCCTAAACATAGAGGTCAATGATTGGTATGAGAAATACATGAATTTTAAAATAAAAAAGGATTTTTTTCTCTACCCTATTGTAAAGCTCGAAGTAGGGAAGGGCCGCTTGTAAACTATATATCATGGTTTTTGAGAGGAAATAAAAATAAAAAGCCTAAATGCCACTGGTTCAATGTTTCGAACGAGACCATATATTTTCCTACGACTGGTTTAATTTATTAGTCTTTTTTTACACATTGCTATGGCGAAAACACGGACTAAATTTAATTTAAGCTAACATCGGTTTACCATGCAAACTTTCATCACAGTAAAACGTTCAGCTCTTAGGAGAGCAGGGGTAGACACACACATAAAATGCACATACACACCTATATCCAAGCTCGCATTTAGAAATTATTATATGAGCGAAACTCTTGTCGTTAGTATTATATTAGAGCACTTCTTGATATAGTTTTAGTTATCAATTTTATAGAAACTAACAGCGGCCTTCATGATTCGTTATCATAATGAAAATAAACATTTTTTTTGTTGAAGAAACAACAAATTAAATAAATAAGTCCTTTCAGAACTTTTAGGGTTTATTTAGAGGAAATCTTCAATTAGAAACTCTACACGGTGTAGGTACGCAAACCATAATTATAATAAGAGTTTATATAAACATTAAATATAATCTTGCGTGAAGGTTAATTTTGGTTCATTCAATCCAAGAGAAGATTTTTTTGTGTATATGTTTATTAATAGATTCGCCAATTGTGAACCGATTTAAAAAAAAAGTGAAAGATATACCTTCGAGGTTTTCTCATTTGATTTTTTATCGAAATCGGCTGAGCCGTTTTTGATAAATTAAAATAAAATTACATTAATGTCACATTAATTCTGTACACGGTGGAAGTCAGTGGTTCCATTTTTGCGAAACATACTTTTTAAGTGAATTAATTAACATCTTTCACAGATTTCTGTTTTGAAGTTTCTTGTGGTTGTTTTTGTATGTGTAATATGGGTTTATTTGCATAATATTTAATAGTTTTTCAACATGCTATGACTCTACTTAGTTAATCTTTTTTAGTAAAGACGATATTAAAAACCGTGATGACCTTTAAAATTGATTTGAGTGTATATTGTACACGTACAGGGATCATTATTTTTCACAAAAAATATCACAACCCACATAAATCATTGCAATCAACGTACGAAATCCAAATAGTTCACTCGAATCGATTATGCCTTTTTTAAATTGTTGTTGATTTTTATAAAACCAAAAATCTACTTTCGTAAAAATTTGTACGAGACTATTTCAAGGTAAATTGTTTCCAATGAAAAAATATTCCTCATCTAGAACATAAAAATCGGACTACTTTTTGTAAAGGTATGCGATATTCATAGAAAAAGAAAAAAAAGTTCAAACATATAGATAAAAGATAATATAAAAGCCTGTCAACTGTTTTAAGACATTTTGTTAATCATAATTAAGTTTGTACAAAGCAACCGCGCAAAGCATTCATCAAGGCCTCAGTCATGACCTCTGTCATGGGCAAGCTAAACTACTTTTACCAAGATGTACAGATTCCTTTTCTTTCGTATATCTTGAATAAGAACAATAGTAAAAACGTGGATTTAAAAAAAGTTGTAACACAAAAGGCACTTCGTTTATTGTGTTAAAAAGCGACAAAGCTGCAAAGGCGGCCCAAGGTTTGTTCGGTGCTCTTCAAACAGAATTACCAGTTGCTAACGCAATTCAAGTTCGGGACCATTTTAATACTGTGCCCGCTGACATTTTCTACGTTAAAGAGGTTAAAAGATTGCTAAATAAAAGAGTTCGCAGAAGGTACTTTGATAGATTACTGCTTCACAGAGTCTTACATTAAATTTTCGGAGTAGGTATAAAAAACTTAATTTAGATACCTATTATGTATCGGTGTCAATTCCTAAACAAATATAACAATGTAACGATGTATCTGCAAGTCATGCTTCTACGATGTAACGGTTTTTAGAGCGTGACTGTATTAAAAAGGGATATGATAAATCTACATTAATAAACTATTTTCGTTTTAGGCTTCCAAGTGTAAGTTATATTAGTTTAGACGGAATTCGGATCTAAAAGGTAGTTGTATGGAGAAGGGACAAACCTGTGGCGTGCGTTCGCGGAGCGAGGCGGCGCGGCGCGGTGGCTATATTTATAATCGGGTGGCAGTGGGCCGTTGACGTCAGCGCAAGGGTCGCAGGCCCAGGGCCGCGGGGGCGGGCGGCTTGCGGGGCGCCGGCCCGCCGCGCCCTCCGATACGCACTTGCAAATTCGCACCTCCATGAATGGGGAAATTAAATTATCTTTAGTCGAGCGCTGAATTTACACGCACCTGACCTGAACGCCGATTGCCTTTTCTCTATTTATCGCCCCGTGAACACTTTACGATTTCGCATTAACATTTTGCTGTATCACGTACACTCCGATACGTTGTTGGCGTCTGTTCAGTACCTATTATACTTACAGCATTTTGAATATTTGATGCTGATTCACACGTTGCTCAAAATTTATCCAAAACATAGCAAATGAGACTAGCTGCGACTTAATTCAACTAATACATTCATTCTACCTTGATCAAAATATAATACATAAGTTTGTTATATGAGGAGCTTCTGTAAAAAATGTTGCGTTTTTATTGTTCTGTAGGTACTTCTGTGACTCATTTTTGAGCTACCACGACAATTAGTATTCCGAAAAAATATTCAGTAAAATTATAGTTTGTATAGTTTTAGTGTTTAATATTGTAATCAAGTATTCGGTGTCGGCATAGCCATTCACTTTCTAATTTATTAAAATACTCACTTTAGAGAGTCTTTGACCTCTGTGTCTGGATACTTTGAAGATTCGAGTTATTAAGTTGAATTATGCTAAGTGTATTTTTTTTTTAATTATGTAGGTTGTAATACCAAAAAAACCTACGAAACTTGTTATTTCTATTTACATTTTGCTTTATTACATAGTTATTCTTTAATTTTATTGTTCTACTGGAAATAATACAGGTTCAATGTCATTAAAATAACATTAAGAGCTTTTATTTCAAATTGCCTCTCTGACGTATTTTGACGACATGAAGTTGATGAAATGAAATAATAAATCTTAAGGTTAAAGGGTATTAATTTAAAACCAATTAAGGAAGTAAAAAATAATCGGCCAAGTACGAGTCGGACTCACGCACGGAGGGTTCCCTACTGTATGGGACTGTACCCTTCCTTAAATATTTATTTTATTTCAATTTTATTATTTATTATTGAAGTGAATTTAAAACTAAATATTCTGTGAAAATTTTAAGCTTCTACCTGTTACCATTATTAATATAAAGCGAAAACGTTTAAATATCAGGTTTGTTGTATGGGAGCCCCCCTTAAATATTTATTTTATTCTCTTTTTAGTATTTGTTGTTATAGCGGCAACAGAAATACATCATCTGTGAAAGTTTCAGCTGCCTAGCTATCATGGTTCATGAGATACAGCCCGGTGACAGACAGACAGACAGACAGACGGACAGACGGACAGACGGACAGACGGACATCGAAGTCTTAGTAATAGGGTCCCGCTTTTCCCTTTGGGTACGGAACCCTAAAAATAGCTTTCCAAAATTAATAGTTATTTAATAGACCGTACTTTACATCGAATTTTCGTTAAAGACTATACTTTATAGATTGTTCGTTACAAATAAATACTCAATTACCATTTAGACAAATAATTAAATAACACATTCTTACTCTACCATTTTTTTGGTTGCCGAAATAATTGAGTTCTTGTGTAAATTTCTACTAGGTACTTTTAAAATAAATAGTGGCATTCAGATGCTTTAATACATAGTCTCACACCATTTCAGAGAAATGTTTTAGTTCACAAAGAAAAAGTTATTTGTTATACAACAGTGCAAGGTAGCTTTTTAACCGCGTGCTCAATTTTGATGACCGAGCAAGCGAAGGATTCTGTTATTAAATAACGAGCGTAGCGAGTGATTAAAAAATTAGAATCCTGAGCGTTAGCGAGGAAATAAAAAAAACACAAAGTGGAAAATCTTTGCAATCGAGTGCAACACGTAATTTTTCATCCCACCTCAGCGAGGATATGTCTACAGTGGTCTACATAGTACTGTTTTTAAAAATACTTCTCGCGTGATTGTTGAGGGAGAAAGCTTATTTGCGCTTTATTAACAGTTTCAGTCAATTCTGTTGGCGTCAAACAAACTTCTAGCTAGAATCACTAATTTTTGGTGTATCACTTGTTTTCAAGTTTCTTGTTTTTAAACATAAGATTTTAACAATAGGGCGTGAAAAGACAATGGCGTGCGCAAAGCAAATTTTAAAAAAGTATTTCAAGAGTCAGAGTTTTTAACAAATTAAAAAAGGTTGTATTATGAATTTGACACCATGGTGGTAGAACTAAATAGGTTTAATGATGTTTTGAATTCAGAAACTGTTCTAAATTCAATTACCTTATCCTCTAGCGGATAAAAACGGCTTTTGCACTCAGTTCACGAAGAGTAACAATACGCTTTCCGAGATGGGAGGATGAAAAACCAATTTGATACCAGTCATTTTGCTGTGGCGATCGCAGACAAGTGAAGTGCGGTGTCGTGGTAGACAAAAGATAATCGGCCAAGTACGAGTCGGATTCGCACACGGAGGGTTCCGTACTGTATGGAAGCCCCCTTTAAATGTTTACTTTATTATATTATTTATTATTAAAGCGAATACTCAACTAAATATTCTGTAAAAATGTCAAGCATCTACCTGTTACCATTATTAATATAGAGCGAAAAACGGCTTAGAAATCAGGTTTGTTGTATGAGAGCTCCCCTTGATTATTAATTTTATTCTGTTTTTAGTATTTGTAGTTATAGGGG
The DNA here is from genome assembly GCA_964007245.1 of Hypomecis atomaria. Taxonomy (NCBI): domain Eukaryota; kingdom Metazoa; phylum Arthropoda; class Insecta; order Lepidoptera; family Geometridae; genus Hypomecis; species Hypomecis atomaria. The sequence continues at coordinate 12,192,415 of OZ023291.1, forward strand.
AAACAGAAATACAACATAGAAAATTTCAGCTTTCTAGCTATAACGGTTCATAAGATACAGCCTGGAGACAGGCGGACAGACGGACAGCGGAGTCTTAGTAATAGGGTCCCGTTTTTACCCTTTGGGTACGGAACCCCAAAAAAGGACTTTTCTTCGGCTAGTTTTATCAATTCATCATTAAGTTCGTATAGGCCGGGTGGCTAGCCCTGGTGTCAGAGTTTTTAGGCCGCCTGTAGGTCTGACTTGGCTGAACGGTTAAAACAACAATCATACGAGTAGTAGTGCCCCGTATTTTTACTTCCTTTTCCAAATAGACAGTGAAGATTTTAGAAGAAGACCTTGCAAATCCCAATAAACGGTGCTTTGACTTTTTCGCCGATTTAACCGCTTTCACCTTCTTTGGAGCAGTTTCGCCACTTGACTTGGAAACCACTGCTTTGACATTGATATTGATACTGTCATTAGGAGGAGCGATCTGATTAAATTGGAATTCATCATCGCCAAGTGTAAAATAATAACTTTTATAAAAATTTGCTCGTAAAGTGGCTGTAATTACACCAACTTCAATGTCGTAATGTATTTCATTACGCACTTGTGCGTTATTGTAAGGTAAAACGCACGAGTGAACGATCATTTTTAAAATCTTAGCAAAGAGTTTTTATGTCAGAAAAGTGGTCAATATTTTATGAATTAAATTAACTTTGGGAGATAAAATATAATAAATAAACAAAATTCTTTAATTTAATTAATTTTGACAATTAATTAAAATCTGTAACAAAAACACAAAAATATTAATTTACTTTATTAGTAATACTGGCTGTTTTTGTACCTTTGCCTAAAAAAAAAAAATGATGTGCGCGCATCCGTAATTTCTGAACAAGTAAAGATTTATTCGTTTGAGTTTTATTAATTTCCTCGCAAATATGTTTTAAAACGTCATGACATACGTGCGCTTCCTTAAAGCCCTCGCCGGCTCGGGCTAGCAATATCGCCTCGGCTGTAATTTTCAACTTACCGCACTTATATCATAATGTTCTATTACCAGAACTAGCTCGCTTTACGACTAAAACAACAATATAAATCAGGTTCCGCTGGAGCGCGTTACAGAGGTGCAAGACGTAGGCCTCACACTCGATACGCAGCTCACATTTAATACACACATTGTGGAGTTGTGCAAAAGAGATGATTGGGATTTGTGATGAGACAGTTGGCCAGGTTCAATGACATGATACCATTCTGTCTCTGTTCTATGCTCTAGTGCGGAGAAAATTAATAATATAATTTTAAAGTTCAAAAGCGTTTTCAAGATTCTACCATAATTAAGAATATGTCTGACGTCAAGAAAATCATCCTGTATAATGTAAATGATACTAGGTGATATAGAGAGTTCGATGTTCGTTCGTTCAACCATAAAATGTTAGAAAATATTTTTTTTTAAGTCAGTGACTTAACATTGAAGTATTTTACTCGAGGTAATAGCTGACTAACGGAAGTTTGTAATGTCACGCTAATCTCGAAAATCATGTTAATAACCGGTTTATTAATATAGCAAGAGCTCTTTACATTATTATCAGGGAGATTTAGACTTTTGTTAGATGATTTAACCACACTCATTTAAAAACGATAAATGTAATAAGTTTTAAACTTTATAAATTGCATGATTACAAATGTATTGTGTTTTAGGGAGTTACCTCGATGGGTTGAACATTAAAAAATACTGACAATAGTATGTTTATATTTATCAATTCAATTCCATTTATCTATTTGAACATACATATTACAAAGGATTTTTAAATAGATAAGTATAACATAGCATATAGGCATGAAAGGTATACACAATAACACATATACAAAACAAAACGTAACTACTACACAACACTACGCTCAGAGGATATTGTGGCGACCAGAAAAGCGAAACATACAAAATTATAACATGGTATGGAGGTGTTCTAGGTTACAACAAAAAACTTGGCTCTACTTAAAACAATGTAGGTAATATTATGAGTTATACAATAATAATAATAAACGGATCAATTTTAAAATAAATATAGTAATGAAGTTACTGAACAGTATATACAGTATTATCACAATATAAGCAGGTATATTGTGTGGTGATAAACATAGCTTTTCTGTACTGAATTTCATCATTCTCACTCAATTAAATAAATAAAGAAGCCCCAGGCGCATTAGTACAATTTCTCTTTGTTAAGTGTGCGTCACAACAATTCAACAAATGCTTTAACTGCCAGTAATAAAAAAGTTTAGCATCAAAATCTTTACTTTTACATCCGGCGCTACAGAGATATCATTTCTCTTTCTAAGAGGCTTACTAACATTCAAAGGTCGCAAAGAATCGATGCGTCCCGTGAGCTCCAACTTGTGGGATTGGATTTCTCAAATGTTATTCGTTTATGTTCAGTACATCTACCTACTTAGCTAACTTTTGGGCAAAACTCATAAAGTGGGTACTTTACTTATTTTCAGTCTACTATTTTACAAATGTTTACAGCCACAGTTATGATAATAAGCTTAATGAGAAAACTTTTATTGGTAATATAATCATTATGAGATTAATCGAAGCACAAGCAGCAGCGAACTTATATAAAGTTATTTTCGGTTGTTAGAAGTCGATTTAATTTAGACGACTCCAATTGAAACTTTATTTCAAGGGAATCGACGACGGTTCGTCGATATCTATATTTGTACTTTACTTATTTTCAGTCTACTATTTTACAAATGTTTACAGCCACAGTTATGATAATAAGCTTAATGAGAAAACTTTTATTGGTAATATAATCATTATGAGATTAATCGAAGCACAAGCAGCAGCGAACTTATATAAAGTTATTTTCGGTTGTTAGAAGTCGATTTAATTTAGACGACTCCAATTGAAACTTTATTTCAAGGGAATCGACGACGGTTCGTCGATATCTATATTTGTTGTTCATTCAGGCCGAGACAGGGGCAGTTCCAAAATAGACATTGTGTCACAAAATACACAATGACGTAGCGTATACTGACCGCAGCCGTGTGACCTGAAACTGTATTTTTAAAGCACGTGTCCTTTATTAAATTGTCACGTGGGTGGAGACCTACTCTCCTGCAATGGCATCAACATAACCTCTACGTCTAGTAACTTTCTTTTGAGCAAAAAGCTAATAGAATTGATTTAAAAACGTGGACGTTCTACGAAACCCTTAAAACGAAATCAATTTACAAGCTATAGGAATGTGTATATTTTTATGAAATATATTTATTTGCCAGCATTATTTTACAATAAGGTGTTAATTTGCTAAAAAATATCTGTACTAGATTACTCTTTTAATTTTAATCAACGGAATATTTATGCATTTTCTCTAATAATTCCCTATTATTTGGTAATAACAAACGAGGACGTCTTTCGACGACAAAATTTTTTTTTTCTAATAAGCTAGCAGTAAAATAGATAAGTAAAGAGGGCGTTATGGTTGTAGCATTTTAAATAAATTTATAAGTGTATTTTAACACCAATAAATGATGATAAATAAACGTTTTTTTATTTATATCTTAAGTGAAATGATCAAAATACTTATAAAACTTTGTATTGTTTTTATCTGTTCGCTTTTATTTTCATTTTAACACTATTTTACAAAAAAACTCAATAGAAACGTCTGAGTACAGCCGTGGGTTTCTCGTTTCACCATTATTTTAACCAGTAAGCAACAAAAAGACGTCATTATTCTTTCAAAACCACCATTCACCCTTTCATTGGACATTTATAAATAACGATTCTTCAATCTGCTTAGACAGGCACTTATTGTATCTCATTGAAGCTATAAGCACCTACAGCAAACAATAATATTAGCAGGTCATACGCTTCTAGAAATTCTAGAAAGACGATATGATAAATCATGCTTGAAATCTGTTGGTTGCTGAATAGCATTTTGTTTGAGCTGCTTAATTTAACCAGCAAATGATAAATACGCGTTGGGAAACATTGATTGATGGTACTATGGTACATTGTGCACCTAGCGGAAAATAGTAATTTTATTTTTCTATACTCTAGATATTTAAAATTATCTTTAGATGGTTTCTTAGCCCATTTTTAAGAAAGAAACCGATGTGATCATCATGTGATGATCACTCTGCAGTCTGTTTATCAAAGCTTTTTTTTTCAAATACGTGGAGAAATTGAAATTAATACCCATGCAATGAAACTCTTAAAGCCAAATGATTTGTGTGAAAGTGTTAGTCGCAAATCAGTACTATGAACCAAGTACATGGTTAAATGATTTTCTCAGAAAAACTGTGGCACGCTGTGTTGTGAATCAAATAGAGTTTGCGAACAATTGCGGTTGCATTATGCACAATGTGACCATTGAGGAAGCAATTAACGCTGTCGTCGCGTCGTCGCGGCCTGACTTGGAATCAAGTCTACATACAGCGACCGATTTGTGTAGCGCTTAGCGAGGGAGCCACCATTGTACTTCTCCTTGGAATTCGTCAGTCATGCATTAAAATCTGTAGTTTCATGAGTCGGCCAACTGGGCAGAAAGGTTGGTTGGTTTATAATGGTATGTAAATGGCAAGCAAGGCTGACAGGCGCGTACTGGCTACACGCCGCCCGCCCGCGCCGCTCGCGCTCACTGCGCCGCTAACCTAATTGGCGGCGAATCCACACTAAATGCTAATTTTACGACTATCACCATGTTCCCTCTTCACTTCAGCAATATTTTGCTAAGTAAAGACACCATTTATATGCATAATACTCAAACGTACCTTGTTAAGGTTAGCGTTAATTTGGTAAGATAAAACTTTTGACTTCAATTTAGAAGGAAACTATTGGCATTGCAATAAAATGTTAATTACATGAATGCTCGTTTCAATGTTTAGGTATGTTTGCATTATATAATGGTTATTATTTTGATTATCACCAGTCCAAGACTGTTCATTAAAATTATATTATGAGTTTTACCATGCATAATTAGGTATATTGTTTAGTAAACAAGACATATGTCTCAGAATATAGAAGATAATTATGACATTGCAATTTTTGGGTGACATTTGATGCAAGGTTATTGCAAAATCGCTTCCCTCTTATATTTTTCCTAACTTATTTGCAATCACTTTGTGTTCACTGTCAGATAAATTGAAATTTAAAACAGGGTCCGATTTTAAACGTCATCCATAATATTATGTATGACACATCGTGTAAAACTTTTTTAAAACTGACTGTGACGGGTTCTTTTTAAAAATGTTGTTTTTCTGACCAACTTCGATCACTTCAAGGAACTTTTTTTTTTAGATATCTCACTTGTACATAACTTTAATCAAAATGCCTGTTTTGGCAGTTCACATCCTGTGTTCTGGGATTTTAATTTATATGTTTAAAACTTTGGTTTTAGTTTCTATCCACTAAAAATCTTCTTAGTTATAAGGTTATAAGTTATTACTAATTTACTACATGGCTATATCAAGCTTTTCATGTTCCATGGCTACTTTGATAAACATTTAAACGAATTTTAAAATAAATTTTAAATTAAACGCATTCATATAAGGAACCAAAAGTTATGTAATTTATTACTAAAATTATTTTAAAAATATAGAAAGAAAATGAATTCAAAAGGTCCTTTGTCAGGATAAAAAAATATAGCTACTTTGTACTATTATGCTGCCGGTGTATGGCTACGAAGATATCATATACCTATACATAATACAATCTATATGCTATCCATACTTCGTCATGTGTTTCTGGTTTTATGATTAATGGACGACTGTATTTTATATACAGTTATTTGATTCGTGAATGTTTTGAATGATAAGCATATGAAAATCGTAGTAATAAAATAGTTCATCGTCGTCCTTACATTTTTGCGTAGTTGTCGTAGCTTCGTAGTCGCTACGTGTAGCGCCTACGAAGCTACGACAACTACGACTGCAAAAGAAGCTACAAATTCTATTATAGTGTATTTTATATTCTATTATATAGTTATTAGTTTTTAATTATGAATTGATGATGTCCAACTTTTTTATATCTAGGTTTTGAAATACTTTCTTTTTCTTCTTTATATAAGGTGTCAGTCTCTGGCAGCCATATCACAAGTTTTGTTTAGTTTGGGGACCGTGTGTAAGATGCCCTCTAATATTTATTTTATTTATGATACCTTTTTTCAATTAATGGAATTTCAGAGATTATTGAAATAGCACATTTAGTATTATTGATAAATAAATAAAACGTAACATGGGTTTCTCATACGTGGTGTTTGTAATAAATAGTCCGAAGTTTAGTGAAAATAAAACGCATACTCAGAGACTTTGGATAGTAAAGTTTAAGAAAACATGAAAAACAGACAGATTACTTTTAGTAGGTACAAAAAATACCAATCAAGTATGAGTAGCAAAGGTTAAAATACATTTCTGACTTATTGTTACAGTTCCCAGAATATTGGAATCTATAATTATCTGGGAATACTTAAATAGCTTTAAATATATTTCATTTTTACGCGATTGAACGTAATTGTTTTTTGTCTATGAGTAGGTATTATTCAAGTGCTTCGTTCATTCGTTCGTTTCAGCCATAGGACGTCCACTGCTGGACATAGGCCTCCCCTAAAGATCTCCAATAAGACCGGTTGGTAGCGGCTTGCATCCAGCGCGATCCTGCGGTCATAATGAGGTCATCCGCCCACCTTGTGAGTGGACGTCCTACGCTGCGCTTGCCGATACGTGGTCTCCGCTCGATAACTTTTCGACTCCATCGGTCATCAGTCCTCCACGCTTTGTGCCCTGCCCATTGCCACTTCAACCTACCAATCCGCTGGGCTATGTCGGTAACTTTGGTTCTTCTACGGATTTCCTCATTTCTGATTCGATCTCGCAGAGAAACTCCGAGCATAGCCCTGTCCACGGCTCGTTGGGCTACTTGGAGTTTACTAATAAGGCCCATAGTGAGAGACCATGTTTCTGTGCCATAAGTCATCACTGGCAACACACACTGGTCAAAAACTTTCGACTTGAGGCTTTCAGGTATGTCGGACGAGAAGACGTTAAGCAATTTTCTGAACGCTGCCCAACCGAGTTGAATTCGGCGGTTGGCCTCTTTCTTGAAGTCGGACCTACCTAACTGGACTACTTGTCCTAGGTAGACGTACGAGTCAACGACTTCAAGAACCGAGCTCCCAACAGAAATAGAGGTAGGTACAACATGAGAATTTCACATGACCTTTGTCTTGTCCATGTTCATCTTAAAGCCCACCTGTTGAGAAAATCGATTGAGGTCTTCGAGCATCGTGCTGAGTTCTTCCATCGACTTTGCCATGACTACGATATCGTCGGCAAACCGAAGGTGCCATATATTTGCCATTTATTTTGATGCCGAATCCTTTTCATTCCAGGAGCGGCGTTCTCCAAAGTGGCAGTAAATAGTTTCGGAGATATTATGTCTCCCTCTCTAACATCTCTCTTCAAAGGGATCGCCTTGGACTTCTTTTCCTGTACTCGAACCGACATAGTGGCGTTATTATACAAACACTTCAACACTTCAATGTACCGATAATCAATAAGGCATCGTTGGAGAGACTCAAGCACAGCCCATGTCTCGGCCGAATCAAAGGCTTTCTCATAGTCCACAAACGCCAATATTATTATTTTAGTACTTATAAACGGGAAATTATTTGGATTAATGTACATATTTGTTCAAAATTTGTACCCCGGAAACGTTTCTGATAACATTTGGTACATCTGTACAGGCCACAAAGGTACGGTATTTTCCATAGAGTTTAGAGATACAAATAGGGGCCCACAATTTTTGGGTCCTATGGAATTTGATGATATGTCACATCTTCTGTATGTCACATTCACCTTTTTCCTAGTTTGTTCCACTTGCACTTGACGAAAGACAGCCGTTAAATTCTATAGTAGACATATAAGTAGACTTTTCCGATCCTATATACCCTAACAACGGCAACCACATTGAGCTCCTCAGCATGTAGGTAGTTTCATGTCCATATATAGGTACAAATGTTAGTGGAATTTCGAGAAAATGCGAATTTCGAAGATTTTTCCTTATTCTCCAGGCGAAGTTAGTGATTACTCTATACTTACATTCATAAATATACCTAGCTGCAAACTATTTTTCAATTATAACATGGAAAGTATTCAAGATCGTGTCGAGAAGCGCTCTGTAGATGACGATGATGATAATTACTACACAGAATTTTTATGATACCATTAGATAGTTAATTACTAGAAATACACATGAAGCAAAGAAAATTCGTAAAAAAATATGTTTTAAGTTCGCTAAGCTGTGTGTTTAAGTTTATAAAAAAAATTATAGCGCAAAAAGTCATAAACCTACAGTGCTCACAGAGTTACTAGATTTTATTTTGTATACTTTAGAAATTAAGAGGGAACACTCTTTTTTCAACTTTAGCGACTTTAAACATAGACCTATTTCTCACAAATGGCACAAGAAACAAAAATTTGCTTAATGAAACTTAACATTCATTCTAAAAATCCTATTCTAAGACACCCCAAAAGAGGGGTTGGGTTGAAAAAAAATCTCCATCCCCACGTTATATTACGTATGGTAGCTACGCCTTTTACACAATTTGTCTTTAAAATTGAGATCTTTACTATAGTTTTCATAATATAAAATTTCATACAATTTGGTTTATAAATGTGGATTTACTAAGACTTTGTGACATTAGGACGGACGGATATAACGAAGTTATAAAGATTCTTCGTTTTTCTAAAGAACCTTAAAAATTTATTCAATTATACCCCATGCAGGGGGATGCAGTTGCTAGCTAGGGTGAAATTTCATGAATTTAAAATTGACATCTGTTATTCAATCATAGTATCATTTCATGCAACTAAGTTTATAAATATGAGAGTCTTGTGACATGGGGACGGATACACAATCTTTGTTTTACTGCAGAATCCTAGTATGTGGGTTGGATGGGTTCCAAACTTTGGTATTATTGTTCCTGGTAACATTGAAAATTGTGTCCACGAATATTGTAAGTCAATAATACTTCTAAGTCTATTCTATTCTATTCTTTCTATTAAACTTGATTGGAAAGAGAGCTGTGACACGCTTACTGGTACCTCTTCGTAGAAATCCATTTAAATCGGTTTAAGATTAGCGTATTTTTCTGCGCTAATAATTATGGTGTTTCGGCAGACGTGGATCAAAAAACCGGACTCGCGCAAATCGGCATATTTCGGCGTGTTCGCTCAATCCGGTAGTGGTGCCGTATACGAGCCAACACACGCGTCAACGCTCGAAAGTACGAGTTGCGCGTGCCAAAAGGCGCGCCTATACGCGCTTGCATGCGCTTCCCTCAGACCAAATAAAAAATCAAGACAGAATGTTGTGAACAAACGAGTGAGGCCGGCAAAACTACGCCTCGCCGTGTACAGACACAATTACACACATATACCTACACGTACAACGAAACTACGCCTTGGCTCGTCAGTCGAACTATGGCGGCGCAACACCGACGCACTCACCACATGTACAAAAAACCAGCATCACTTGTCTGTTCAAGACGTTCTGTCTTGATATTTTTTATTTGGTCTGAGGCGCTTCCAAAAACGAGCTTATACGCGCGTATAAAACTCTAGTCTGAAACCGCTCCTTACAGAGACGTGACTGAAATATCTTTTTTGTGCTGATGTATTCCGGTTTTACGAGGAATTTAAAAAATGTTTTATAGTAACAGGCTATAATTAAAGTTTTTGTATGCAAATTTGACAAAGTTTAAAGTTATACTTGAAACCCAAACTTTATGATAACGTCTCGATTGACTTTAATCTTAAGTTTAACGAAAATTCCGCAATAGACTTCGAGAATACACATCCAAAGACCTTTGGTAATTACAAATTGAATAGTCAGCAAACTATAAATGTTACTAGTTGTATAAGTTTGGATGTTTCAACGGATTCATTTTAATTTGTAAGTTCTTTGAGTTTTCAAAAATATGCATTTGAGTAAACTTAGATTCAGTACCAATTTATGGAAACATTTTGAAAAAGTGAATAATCGGTGTTTTTTTATGAGTAAAACGGAATCGCGACAAATGAATGACGCGACGTTATAATTTAGAGACCTGCAAATATATGTTAGTCGATCTGGTTACACAGAGCTGATGTGGTCGTTCGATGTGGCAGTAGTCGGCGCGCGGTCGCTCTTGTTTGTGCAAGTTAAAAACCACAAATCAAGCTGAGATGTGCAGGATTAAACGCTTCGAGAGTGCCTTTGATATTGCTACCTTTGTGTGGTCGTCACTGGATATTTGTTTCCATGATCTAACTCATAGTTCAAATAACAAAAGGGCATGTAGTTATGTGAATATAATATTGCGAGGGTTGAATTATACGTATGATGAAGTAAATACAGCACTGATTTTAATTATGTGTGTATACAAGATACGTCTTGTTTATATTCTCCTATCATATCCACGGATTGCCTCGAAATGCGTCGTAGTATTAATGCTTGAACTTGTGTATTGCGTGGCTTTGTTGACGTAGAAGATACTACGAGGGGTAAATGTATATTGTGAAATGGAGAATCGATCGTGGTCGATGGATAGCTAGGGTTAGTTACCTTCGCAGCGGTTAGAATGGTTGTTGTGGCGGCAGCCTATTGTCCATTCTTACACCTGTAGGCATATATAAATGCCTACGCTTTGCATATGAATGACCTCACGACTATGTAATAACCGTAATGGCATAGACATTATGATATACTCATAATATCACATAAATAGTGTAATCCCGTTAAGTTGGTTGGCCTTCAGGCGGCCTTAAAACTCTGACACCAGGGCTAGTCACCCGGCCTATACGAACCGTATACCGTTAAGTACTATTATTTCATATTTACGGGTTGAAAATATTTTGGGGAATGAAATAGATACATTTTATTATTTTATTAAAGAAAAAAATCAAGGAAATAGGAGCACAGATTACTATAATTCCAGATAAAATATATTGTGCAGGATCTCTACGCCCATTAGCTACAGACTACAGCTAAGCTACAGATTACCGGTACGAGTAAATTAGTGATGAAGTAAAAATTGATTATGAAATGTTTAAAAATATACCTAGATTAATTTTAGTATGTACACATGGTATTTAAAATTCCGTTAAAATAATTCTAGGTAAAAATGGTGAGACGAAATACATATAAAAGCACTTGGTAGATTGATTTATTTTATAATTGGTACCCCAAAGATTTTCTATTCTTTAGGTACCTACTATAAACGTGCTTTAAAACAAAAAGAAAATGCCCTAAAAGGGCATTTTCCTATCGAAACTAAGATATCCTATCTAAACTAAATTTTACAATTTAAACTAAAGTATCCTATTGTAATTGAAAAAAAAATTAGACACTGTTTAAACCTACAAAGTATCAAGTTTTATTGCGATATCATGTCTTGCTCCCATTGTGTATATACACAAGAATAGATTAAACATATCCAATTAAAATTCCATATAAAATGTTTAATGAGCCGTACCCGTATTTTGAATATTAGGCTTTCGATAGAATCATGTAAGACGCAAGAAAATAATACAATTAATTACTGAAGAAATGATAAATAAATAATTTAAAAATAAAAATTTGATTTTCTGTAACTCTGAGTTTGTTCAACGTTTTGTTGGCATTATGTTTTCCGATAGAGTTCGGAAATAACAGAACTAAATTATAGTTCAAATAAATGATGGTAGAAGGTGAACACAATGAAATTAAATACTAAGCTGTTGTTTTACATGATCAGTCAATGCGCCCACCCTCTTATATCTTGTGCCTCTTAATGGACGTTATTTATCTCCCTGTCTATTCAAGATTATCTGAATCTCACTCGCAAGAGTACTTAATTGCGTGGTGTGAGTGAATTAATTTACCGCTCCACATTAATCATTTACAGCGAAAAGAGCGAGAACGTAAAGGATAAGGTTTAAATACAAATAATACCGACAGAGAGCGATTTTAATACACAATAGAGTAGAATTTAAATAGAACAAGCCCTCCTACGCTAATTATAATCTTCTCGCAGAAATAAGTAGGTAGGTATCTCCTGAACTATCTCGGTAGACAACTATGCATATTTATGTAACAAGTTATGACGATGATTATGATGATGATGATACAAACCATTTTTATGATTTCTTTAGATTGTTGACTGCTAGAAAAAAATAATTGGCGAAGAAATATGTTGCTAAGGTCAATGACTGAGTGTACTGAGGTCACTGAGCCGTGTGCAAGTTCAAAAATTTTTAATCCTTTATAACTCAAAAAGTTATTATACAACATTGAAAAATTAAAAAAAAAACCTGCAATAATTTGGAATGAAAGTTTTTAATAAGGTATAAAATTAGAAAGTTAGAAAATCAATCTTGTATACTTTAGAAATTAGGGGGAAAGAGAGGGCTGGGCGGACTCCTTTTTTAAACTTACATAAGGCCATATCAATGGGATATTGACGACTTTCGTACAAGATTTTTTTTGTGTGTATTAAGCAGCCATAGATAAAAAATCCTGAATTCATAGTTCAATTTCTATAGTTGGTGGAGATTGCCGGGTTTGTTTTTACAACTACGAGTATCTCACAAATTGTACATGAAACAAAATAATGTTCTAAGAAACCTTACATTCCTTTTAAAAATCCTACTCAACGATATCCTTTGTATAAAGTAACGATACTTGGGGTGGTGGGGTAGAAAAACTTTTTTCTTTGTTTTAAGATACCTTTAAAAAGTTTATATCAATTTTTTTTAATACGCTTAGAACTCAACATAGAAATATATGCATTTGAAATAAAAAGTGCTATGCTATGGTACAGTCTATATTTTTACTGACTAGTAGTTTGGGTTGTGACGCAGTTCCTTTAGAGTGAGTGGAACCCAATCTATACAAATAAACTGCATTCAATTCAAGGAGATTATCAAGAATTCAATCCGCGTGGGAAGCTCTTAGTTCCCAATTTGCTTGGTATTGGCTTTAGTATAGAGTACAGGCAACAATATTGTACTAATTAGCTACCATACCACGTGATAGTATCTTGAGATTGTACATAATTTTCACTAAATACTACGTAATAAAGTAGCAGTTCAAGGAATTTCCTTGAAACTGAAAACGTTCTTTGTAAAGGACATTTTACAGATTTTGTACTAAAATAATTTTTATTGCACAAATAAAAACCTAATATTACTTGCAATAGCACGTGCATATAAGTCAACATTTAATGAATTAGGTAATAAAAATACTACGTGCTTCGTTAGCACTGACTATTCATAGAGAGCTACCGAGCAAAGCTCGGTAGAATAAACCCGGACAAGTGTGAGTCAGGCTCGCACACCGAGAGTTTCGTACAAATCCTGAAATTTGCACAAAATTGGGAACTAATAAGTTGTTAAAACTTTAGGGCATAACTATAAATCATCAATAAAAGGTTTTTTTTTTAACTTTTCTTGAAAATAACATATCTTGTAAATAATTTAAAACTTAATTGAGCTTGTGCCAATGAAGCTCTTTCATATGATAATATGATACCCCACATGATACAATTAACTTAATTTGAAGTTTGGGCCCATATTTTTTGCTATAAGGCCCTATTTTTTTGTAATAAATTATAAATGTGTTGTTTTTAGATTTATTCCTATATGTGTACTCTAAGAGAATGCTCCCTGCAAAATTTTATACTCATATGTCAACGAGAAGTGCCCTATTGGTTTTGAGTGTCGATACTCGTATATGCCATTTTTATTGCTCTAACTTTTTTCTACAATAACTGAGAAGTTTGATTTATACGAGTACACAACTGCAAGAAACATAGTTATAAATACAAGGTGGCCCGGAATGGAACGATACCCCTATAGTAGAGAATAGCTAACATCATGTCCAACTATATGCCAAAATTTCGATTCTGTAAAAGTCCCACCACTTTTGAGATATTGATTTTTTAATGTTTTTTTCGAAAAATTTGACTCTGACCCAATTGTTTTAATGCCATTTCTACAAATGATGATTTTTTTTAACCGTGTTTATTTTAAATGACCTATGGATGATGTATTAATCTAACGGATGGTACTTTTGTTTATTAAAATGTTAAATAAACTTAAAAAAATAGTAAGTTATGCAAAAATTTAATGCAAATTTTAGAAATTATTATTTATGAAATATTTAATTTTTAGAAAAATGGTGGGACTTTTACAGAATCGAAATTTTGGCATATAGTTGGACATGATGTGAGCTATCCTCTACTACAGAGATATCGTTCCATTCCGGGACACCCTGTAAATGGTTTAAATTTCAACTCGTTAACTTTACGCGTTCCCGTGATAAAAGGTCGTGAAACTCGGAAGGACAACAAAGTGATCCTATAAGGGTTCGGTTTTTCCTTTTGAAGTATGGAACCCTAAAAATGAAAACAGTAATCATAATCCGCATTTTCTCAGTTTTATAAAGATAAACTTCTATAAAGTTCTATCTCAAAACCAAACAACGATTTGATAAAAATCGTTAGAGCCGTAACAGCCGGAAAAAAATACGTGAGAATTACTCTTTTATCGGTATACGTAAGATACAATAAAGCAACATATATATCCCACTCTCACCAAAACATTAAAAAAGCACGATATTTTTTACAAAATTTACCTAAAATGAAAAGTCTTCTTGAATAATCCGCAAAAAATGAGGCGGTTTACAAAAAACAAAATAAGAATAAAAAGCGCTACAAAAACTTGAGTGAATAAAGGATAAAACTGAATCACAAAATAACGAAAAATGAATCACTTTTTCATTCCCGCTTGACATAACCCTACAAAGCAAATGCCAATGAAATTCATAGAGTAGGTTGGTGAGGTTGTGAATGACAGCATCCTTGAAGGCCGGCTCTCGTATCTCAAACAAATACTATCCAAGGTTAAGTTAACAATAGCGCTGTAAGACTATGGTTGGTTTGCTTTCGACAAAGTCGGCTCAACCAGACACTCTTGTAAAACTTACTTGAATTGGGTCGTTTCTTGGAGCGAGTAAGAGTGTTCAAGCTTTGTATGGATTTTCTATGTAGCGGTTTCTTTTTAGGGTTCTATATTGAGAGTAATAAAGAAAAGGCACTTTCCTTGTTCGACCTGCGGCGATGGCCGCGCGGCGAAGTGACGCGAGCGCCCCTAGAGCTTTATTACAATTGCAGACTACCCATTCACCGTTTCGACTGTATATAAAACTGAGATCAGAATTTGCCTTTTTTTTATTTGTGCAATACATATATTTATTATTTAACTGCCTTAGCTTCTATCAACGGTGAATGATATATATCGTCATGCAAATTGCTTACCATGCATAAAATGTATGCATTTGACTCTTGTTAGAACTTTTATCATTTAATCTAAATTCACAAGTCTTTATTTTTTATTCGTGAAAACATTGAGCTTCAGTCATATTTTACAAAATAGCGTTTAAGGCTGAAACTCTCGGTTTGCACACCAAATAATTTTTTGTAAGTTTACGAAAACTTATCTAGCGGCCATAATAGGTAGTTTTTACGAGAAAACTGAGGTCCATACGTCTAAAATTCAAAATACTGCAGTCTATGCACAAAAGATGCATCAACTGATTTTCACCTTAATTTTTGTTGATGCACTATTTTGGATAAGCAGTATTTAGGTTTTCAGGTACATTTACCCGTATAATTCGTTTATTGTAAAAACGTTATCAGCATCATATAACTTAATAAACCACCGATATGTTGAAAGTGAACAAAGTGAGTAAAGATTGTTTGATATCCTTTTCCGTGACTTGCTGACGTACTGCTACCCGGGATCAAATTGGAACGTCTGTATTACCAATATACGCAAAAAACGTGCCTACCCTCAATATGACTCAGCACATAAATCCGGGATGATACCCACTCGTATAACATTTCCATTGAAAATGATTCGTGTAAAAATACGCTATGCAAATAAGTTTCGAAACCACGTTATTATTAGAATCCATTTTTGTCTTACTCGCTGAGTTGAAGAAGATATTTTGACTCGCTTAAAACAGATATTCAGGAGTGCCCTTTTCGAATAATAAAATTTTACTTGCAAAGATTCCCTAACAGAATTTAGGTCCCTATAGTAAATTTCTTTCTTGATTCAATCTCTTTTGAAGTTTTCGTTTGCGGAGCATGCTTCATTTCCTCGCCATTACTTTTGTAACACCCCTGTGGTCCTTCGTCCTCTAAAATTGCATGCTTTAAATTGAGTAAAAGGTTTTTGAGGTGGTGAAATATTAGAAAATTGAAGCTACCATTCCAAAGGAGATACGAATTGTTTTTTGTATTATTTTTAACACTGTTGACTTAAAATATAAACTTTAGCTCATTTTAATTGGCCACATTTGAAATATCATTTTTAAACCAGAATTCATTATTATTCCACGAAGAGAATAAAATTTATCCCAAATATAAAAAAAAATGATAGGCTCTTTTACCCATATTGTGTAGTCATTTGTTCTTAGAAACCGGAGTTGTTTTTACTTTTCTCAGCACATTTTGCGAGTAAATTAAACCTATTTTTGCTACCTACATACTTCGAGTTTATGCTGAGAAAATTTACCTTGTTAAAAGGGTGAATCTTTATGCTGGCTTTATGTGTTGTACTCTCAGACAAATAACTGGTCCAAAACAAGATAATTTGTAAAAAAAACTCTTTCTTTTTATTGACGTGCAACAGTTTCTTTTAGAGAAGGGTTTAACAAAATGTTTTGACTTATACAAAGGCTTATGTATTAAAGGTGGAATCATGAGTTACCTATTATTATTAACAAAATTATAGAATAAAGATAAATGGTAAGCATATGGTCTGAACAACGATCAATTTAAAGAGTTTTAAATGGTTGATTGTAAATACGAGTATGATAGATTTCTTTCCTGGAATGCTCTATTACAGTAACAAAATGTACACATTCGGAAAGTCTTCTTCATTATCAGCAAAAAGAAAAGAACAGATCCAACTTATCGGCATTCAGATTAACTGCCACATTACCGCTAATCCTACCCATTTACAACAAGACTGGTTTTAGTTTGAGAAAGAACAGATATACTAGAATAACGAGAGGTCTAAAAATAAAGATTTCTATTCAAAATAAAGATTTTCTTTGAGAAACTTGTGTAACGACCAACCTCATGCCACATGGGAGAGGTTTATCACCACGATGAAATTTTTGTTCCGGAAATACAACGCCGCGTTGACATTTTACCTCGAAAACTAGCTGCCAAGGGGCCACACCGGATACCAGCTAATTCATTTACATACGAAAATGTACGAAAAGCTTTTACAATTAATTTTAATTAACATCGTGGAGTTTACAAAATATTAATATAGTTAACTAAATAACGCGCGAACGAACTGACCCTGATGGTAACGATAATTTGGATGCCGTAAAATTTATTTTGAGGTTAGGTATCCAGTAGATTTATTTTACTTCTGCACAACCTAAAACTGATGCTTCATTGCTGCGTCGAATAAATGGCCCCTTTAATGGTTAAAGTTTAGGTAACATTACCCTGTTAATGTGATGATAAAAGGCTGACGTTAGGGGTTTATACGCCGTTATATGTTTTAGTTCCCACTAAAAGTTTTATACGCAAAGATTCGTCAGATAGCTCGCGAAAAAATCTTTTGATATTAAAATAAAGTCTGCCTCTGTAAAATTTCTTTGAATTAGCATAGCTAATTGAATTCTGATGAAAAGATTCAAGATGGAATTGAAGACATGAGTGGATGAAAGTGTTATGATACAAAAACAAAAACTCGAGAAAATTAGCGTTAAAGGTTTTTTAGTTGTAGAAATGGTAATAGTAGAGTTACAATGCTAAAACTTTCAAGAAATATAGGTTATTATGTCTTCATTCAAGTACATAAAGCTGTTAGAAAAATATTATATTTATGAGGGTAATTTATGTAAAAAAATGTACATAACACCTTCATTCACAAATATGTTTGGTGATAAATGAAACAACTATTCTGTATGAACGTGTTTATTAACTGAAAGTTTTTATGAAAGTATTAAAATGAAAGTTTACTGTAAGTATTAAAATTAAAGTTTACTTAAAATGAAAAAAGATATATATTTTTTTTTAAATTTCTTCAAAAAAATATCGATATTCAGGTTTCACATATTTTATTGTATTTTTTTATTGTACACAACATGACACTTTCATCCATATCAAAATACGGTTTTATTCGTTTTAGCACGTTTGGTCATGGATGAAGGTGCTATGTACGTACATAACACTTTCTTCCATTAGACGATTTTGTTTTTTATCATTGAAGTCGAGCGTTAAGTGCCTTTAACACTTTCTTCCACTAAGAAATTAAGTGTTGTGTGTACATAAACCCTTCATCCATTATTTTTCACACTGTTTACGCTTATAACTATGAAATCTGAAGGTGCCATGACTTCCGAGTTGACATAACACCTTCATTCATGACAAAAAACCGAAATTAAAAAAAATGCGACATAACACCTTCATCCACTCATGTCTTCAATTATCTTTGAAGTAATTTAACATAATACCATAGGTATTTCATTACGAGTATAACACTGAAAGCCGTTGAGGCGCGTCGGTAGTGACGTTTGGGTACACAAAAGACGCCCTGGCTTGAATATCTTGTATATACATTATACAGGTACGTTATACCTAAGTAGAATAATACATGATGTGATTTTGCGTGTATTTGAAGTGTAACCTTCTCTCAACTCAACCCGCACCCAGTCATTGTGTTGCCGCACTATGAATGAAACTCTAAGTAAAGCTTTCATTTTTAATTCTACCCCGTATAGCGAATACGAGGTAGTGGTAGTGTCGCTTTATACAGTATGTGCAAAAAGAGAACCGTGTAAGATCTTTATTATACTATTTTATTTATCATCGACTGAGAAATATGTATGATATTGATATGAAAGTAGAGTACATAAATAGAAATACATATATGTATGTGCCTCTACCAGACTAGAACTGATGACTTTTGGATCTATGCTATGCATTCACGTACCTAATATATTTGCTATTATTTTGCAGTCTTGTGTAATTTATAGCCTGATATTTGTCGAAATTATAAAAAAAAATTATCCATAAATGCTTAAAGTAGGATATGTAAATGCCTATGTAAAATAGATAGCATCACTTATGTTCCAAATCGGACTAATTTAGCAGATTTAACGTGAGTTATAATATATTAATGAAGACTATCCTTTTAGTACCAGTGTGAGAACTTATAACATGATGAAGGCACTTAGAGTATGTGCAAAAAGAGAAACGTCGTGGCTTCACGGTGAACTAACAATAAGATTTTAATCAGCAGCCAATAAGGAAGTTTCTCTCATAAAAATTAAAAATAAATAATTGTATACACTTAAAGACGTTAAAAATATATTAGATACAGTGAAAAAATAACTCGAATATCTTTATAAATGACGGAGATGACCGCACGAATTCAAAAAGACCCGCGAAGGATTTTTGCGTGTGACGTCACAAGACTCAGGAGCCGCGCCGTGGGTTAGGCAGGAGTAAGGAAAAAGGGAAATAAAGTGCTTCATTCTATACCAGCGGGCTTAGCATAAGGACCATAAAATTATACTATCGACGTGTCAGAATGTGACAGAGTTATGATGAAGCATATATCTGTCACCTTTGCACACGACGATAAACTCTTGTCGTGGTCTTGTATGCTAAGCACACAGGTATTTTTCTATGCCACGAATACGTTCTAGGATATCATTGTACTCATCTTTATGTTATGATAAACATTTACTATGGGACTAGCCCCTTACTTTTGCGAATTGAAAGTCAGCATTTCCATACATTTTGTCGTGAGTAAATGAACTTTTTATCTAAATGGAACAAGATTTCGCGTGTGTACCTGGTGTACTGCAGTTTTTACTAACGTTTCTGTAACTTTTGACTAGTAGTTTTCCAAATAGTAGACCTCACAAGTATACATTTTGGTGAAAATGTTCTAGTAATCAGTTTTCAAAAATGCGCAACTTGCAACTCAGGCAAATGTGTTCTAAATCACAATAATGGTAAGTTTGTGTACAAAAATATCATTGTACATTATCACCAACTTTTACTATGGGACTAATCCCCTGTACAGGGTTATCCAAAACTTCTCAGCCTTAAATTTGTCCTTATAAAGTACTTGTAGGTGATAGGTTTTTCCAGGGCTTTTATTTTTAGTTCCGAAAATGGAAGAAATCAAAGTGACGGCTGCCATAATATGTGCATATTATTATAGAATATAAATACCTATATTACATTGTCAGACTTAGCATAAATTAGTAATAAGTAACTAAGAGTATTGTTTTCTTGCAGCGCCCTAACGGGGTCTATGTTTTGTACTACAATTAGTTTAATAGTTGTTATGGTAGTGTACATAACAACTAACTAATTGTAGTACAAATAAAGAATGTGCAAATAAAGAAATAAAGAATAAAGAATTCTTACTAGAGTGGCATGACAGGTGTCTATTGATTCTAGACTATTGCTGTCAAAGTGATAGAGCTCAAGAAGATCTACGTTTTGGATGACACTTTAATTTTGACAGATGTCATCCGAAATGTAGATCTCGTTGAGCTCTATCAATTTTGTGCCTAAAGTAACGGTCTAGAAATGACAGTTACGGAGATAAATCCCTTTGAAGAGCTGTCCTCCGAATTATAGATCTTGTTGAGTTCTATCACTTTTGTGAAGACAGCAATGGCCTAAAATCGTTAGTTACAGAAATACACCACTTTAAGTTTGACAGCTGTCACTTTGAGACCTGACATGTCATTCTAGTATGAATTCTAGAATCAGCTGTCAGTTTGATCTGTCATTTTTAGGGTTCCAAGCGAGGAACCCTTAAACATCGCTGTGCCCGTCCGTGCGTCCGTTTATAGACCATATCAAAAACTTTCCCTGAAAATTATTTTGAGCACTGTGGAATCATTTTGAGCTACGAGAATAAAGGAAAATTGAAATTTTTAAACATGCACATAGCTCAGAGGTCATTGATCTCACAAGTATATTTCATAATGAATTACGTTTTCCTAGTAATCAACCATATAATGACATCGTAAAAAATGGTTTTCATCATCATCATAATCATCGTCACCTTCTACGGAAGCCGTGTGAAATCATACGTGTGTCTCGACACGCACTTGACAATCTGAAAAATCTTATCTCAAGTATTTTATAAGAACAAAATATATAAGGCTGAGTACACCAGTTCTGGATAACCCTGTATCAATCCCAAACTCTGTCACCAGGGCTAGCCACCCGGCCTATATGAACTAATTTACTTTGTCCCATAGTAAAAGTTGGTCATAATATACAATGATATCATATAATAAATAAATATTAGGGGACATCTTACACACGGTCTCTGACCCCAAACTAAGCAAAGCTTGTGATATGGCTGTCAGAGACTGATATAATACACATACATATTTTTAAATACATACTTATATAGATAGTACCTAAATAACACCCAGACACAGAGCAAACACCTATGTTCATCACATAAATGCTTGCCCTGGGTGGGGATCGAACCCACACCTCTGTGATGCAGAAGTCAGGGTCACTAACCACTGAGCCACCGAGGCAGTCAAATATGATAGAACCTTATCATTTTTGTGATTAAGAATATACGAGTATTTACCTGTGAAAGTTGTGCATTTTTGAGAACTTAATACTAGAAAATTTTCTAGAAAATGTATACATGCGAGGTCTACTGTTTGAAGAGCTACTAGTTAATAGTCACAGATGTAAAAACTAGAAAATGGGAACTTCCTTATTGGTGTCTACCAAGTATCAAACACTTTTAGTTGTACTAGCAATGTTTTCAGTACAGTGTTTTCAACATAACAAAATTAGTAAAATGGCACATGGGCGACCTCACCTACGACGCTTTTCTTTTTGCACAAACTCTATGCTATGACGGAGGTAATTTTGTTCCATTGACCCAAAATTGATACAGTATTTTATGAGTATATCTTGTTTGTAAATTGGTAAAGATTAAATGTGTTCCGTTACATTACGCTTAAAAGGCTTGAACAATTTTAATTTGTGAGATGTGGTTAGATTTGTCTTTGTGTCGGTAGAAATGTTGCATCGTTTTATAACTCTAAACATTATCAAAGTCAAGTAGCTACTACTGTACTGTACCAGCCTTCTTTAATAGACCACGGCAGGACGTAGACCTACCCACAAAGGGTGATTGGGCCATTTTCACCACGGTGGCCCAGTGTTTGTTGGTGGAATACGCCATCGAAATTCTTCAACGGACGTACTCGTACGCAGATTACCTCACGATATTTTCCTCCACCGAAATGCCAGTGGTGTGAAATGTCGTACATAAGTTCCAAAGAACTCATTGGTACCGGACTGGGATTTGAACCGTAGACCGACCGACTGTAGGGCGGGTATTACTATCACTAGACCACCACTGCTTATACGTAAAATCTTTGATCTCTACATTATTAATTAAGATAAGGGGGTAACATGATGAGCATTTAATTTAATGAGCAATTGTAAACATTGTCAAAAAGCACCTCTATACAGGTATAAAACTTAGGTTAAGACCAAGTTTTCTTTAGTTGGGTGTAACTTTTATCCCATCATTTTATCCAACACACCGAAAAATATATGCTAAATCTTAATTAAAGAATTTGCAATTTCACGTGTTTTCAAACAGAAAACCTAAGAAACAGCATACAATATTTTAAATACAAAGTGAGACAATATAAATAATAATATACAATACAATATACATACCTGAATACAATATTTTTTCAGTACAATATTAAAACGCTTTTTATGTGAATTTATTACACATGTAATATAATAAACGAAAAAGTTATAGAACAAAACTTAACTGTTAATTATAACATATACTAGAAACTATTTTTGAGAGGATGTCCTTAAAGAAACGAGATTATCATAAATCCAGAAAGCCTTTGGCCGTAAAAACTTCTTTTATTTTCCTGATGTTTTCTCATCGTTGCCTAAAAATAGGGAGAAGTGCGCCAAACGAAGCTAAAACCACCGGACATAAGGAACTTCACCGGTCAAGTATTCACGTGTGCGTCCCCATCGATCCACAGACGTGGTCGTAAAGAATTGTCTAAGAGATTTTTATGGCCCGATGTCTAGGAAAAACACTGGTCCGTATTTCATCTGGGAATATACAGTTTACTAGCTGCCCCGGTGAATTTCATCTCACAATCAATGATATTTTTTGTTAACCTCTTTGTTAAAGTTGGACTTACCTAGCTTAACCACAATTCAATTTTAATTATTTATAGAATAAAGCGTCGGCCTGCGCAGGGGATGGCTGGTAATATCATATCACAATCATATAAGAAAATTAATATGAGGCATAGAAAGTTAAAATGGCAGTAGGCAAAAGAATATAATATTATATCAATATCACTCAAATTAACTGCTATTTAACGGGATGAATAACTTTATTTAACTTCGATTTGTATTTCCGATCTGAGTTATCAGATTAAGGACTGATTAATAATTACGGGATATTATAAAATGAAAGATAACATTTCAACTCGTACATTTAACAATTGCCAAAATTCAAATAATGAAGCCTAAGAAAAACACAGCTATTTAAAAGGGGAGCAGGAGGTTCTTGAATCAAGTCCAAATATTTGACAAAGGCTCTAAATTTTACCTTATTAAAAACTGGATGAGATGCCAACACCATAATCTACCTTTATTATTTTTATCAAACTGTCTTACTAGGCTTAAAAAGATAATAGGATTAATGGTTTTGTTTATCAAATTGTCTCACTTTGATATGATATTTGATTGAATATTTGGTATAGGAGTACATACTTTTAGGTTAATGCAACTTTAATTTAATGTGTTTAACATTTTTATATAGAGGTAATATATTTCCACTTTACAGATATAATAAACAGACGGCTTTTAGCAATTAGGCCGCCTATTGTGTCACCTCTTTTAAGCTCATGTAGGTATTAGTTTATACTGTTTATTATTAATTTAAGAGTGCCCAATAAAGTGTTTCTCTCACTCTCTCTGAGCTCTACACAAGTAAATATTTTAACTATATTTAAAATACACTGAAAGCAACTTAATACCTACCTAAAATTCGTGCAGTAAAACATCATCGTTACTAATTGTAGAATGTTCTCACGTAGCTATACACTTTTCATAAAATATAATGTTGGAAAATTATTAAGATACGAGTATAGCCAAAATGAACCGTTTTAGCAAGCGTTAGCGGAGTAACTGCCGTCCCTACGGAGATATTGCCAGAAATGACCACCTTCATGAAAGCGAGGCCGATGAGACAAAGCTTTAAGATAATGTTAGTGTCAAGCTTTGAAATAATCCCTAACAGCGAAGTCCAAAATTGACATAATAATCAGATCTTTGAAAACAATTGTTACCATTGCATCATTTTACCACCATAATTTAATCCTAGTATCTACAATCAAGTAAGTCTGGATGATCCAATTGATGGTATGCAGTAGTAGTTTATGTAGTTTTAGATTATAAAAGTTTTGTATTGAATTGTGGTAGTTAATAAAGGCTTTTGCCCTGTTACAAGGTGGACTGATGACCTCATTAAGACCGCAGGATCACGCTGGATGCAAGTCGCTACCAAACGGTCTTATTGGGGATTCATAGGGGAGGCCTATGTCCAGCAGTGGACGTCCTATGGCTGATGGATGGATTGCCCTGTTAAAAAAAGTAAGTAATAATATTTGATCTATGTAACGTACTTCGTCATTATAATTGATCGTAGAAAATATTCTTGATTACCCTAAGTTTACATATACACAGATTTAAATTATTTATATAATTTTATAGTTGTTACAGAAAGGTTCTGCAAAGATTTTACTAATTTTAATCATTGAATTAAATTATTTTATTGGCTGAGTAAATCGGTATCTTCTCTACAAGCATGCTACATTCTATCTAGCCCGCATCTCTGGTTTAATATCAGGCAGGATATAGTCGGTCAAACATAAACCTATTTTAATTAATTATACATAAGTATGTAAATATAAAAAATGGAATACTTACTTTTTATCTGAATGACTTGAGTATGGCTGCAAAAGCTAATATGAATGCTATGTACAACATAAGCAAAGCCTCAAAGTACTTAATCAAGCCAAAATCTTTTTTTGAACAGCACCTGAGTTCGGAACCCACGTAGCCAATATTTTTATCTCCTTTCAATTTATCAGAGTGACAACGTGTTTTCTTTTGTAACATTTTGATCTAGGTAAGTAGTTTCTGTTAGGACAAATATCGAAATGAATCAAAGTGGCATATAACGAGCTTCGATCTGAAAATTAAATACGAAGCTGGATTCGAGAAAAAAATCAATTTGAATGCTACCGGTATCGATAAATAATTTAATAACATTTGAAAATCCTTTGCCAGATTCCTCAGAATCTATTATATTATATAAAACAACTATAACTACACGACATACATAACAGCCATAAGATTTGGGTAATTATAAGAAAAATAATGAGGATAGAGTCCAAGTAATAAAAGCTGAAAAGTTAAATTTACTTTCGCTTTTATACATGCCTTGATGAACCGATTTAAAGTTATAATAAGTCAAGTATTAACTTACATTAGCTAGAAATTAAAGTAATGTATTAATAACAAAAACTGACTAAGTACCCAGGTTTCCAACAAATGACTTTGGGAACGTGCAAAAAATTTCGAAGAGTTTATACCATCTGTCTAAATAGCCATAACTACTTAAGTTTACTCATTTTTTTCGATCTAGTTTTAATTAGCAAATAACTAATAAAAACATTTTTAAGTTGGAAAAAATAAAAACAGGCAGTAGAATCATGCATGCATTGCTAAGTTTATCGCTTATAAAATTAGTTTACTGAAACTTAATTATAGATCATTCGTAACAGCACGGTCGACCTATATTTATTCTAATCAGGTATAAGAAGGCTTTCTTTTGATTTTCATGAAAATCTCTAAATCGAAATGAATATTTAATGTGCATAGCGAAAAAGTGAACAGGTAAAGGTTATCGGCTGGTGAGTTACCGCGGTGGTGGCGCGTGGTCGTCCAGGGTCGGCGGCGTCCCAGCAGCGGCGGCAGGCACTAGGCACAAGGGCACGGCGCGCGAGTTTGTTGTGCCGGCGCGAGGAGCAGGCTCGAGGGGCGAGCGGGCTCGGGACGGCAGGCTGTGGCGCCGGGACGTGCGGTTGGCGCGGCGGCGGGCGGCTACTGGCACAGGCACTGCCCGCGCACGCCCGCCGCGCGCCGTCCGCCGGCCGCCCACGCGCGGGCCCTCCGCCGCGCCCGATCGCGACTTACCCGCGCCAACTCACTGCCACAGACGCACCAGCCGATCCGACGACAACTAACATCACTAAATAACAAGGAAATATGTAAAAAATCATATACTTTTTAAACTAGCTTTTGCCTGCGGCTTCGCCCGCATTACATTCGTTCGTTTCTGTTATTTCAGCCTTAGGGTGTCCACTGCTAGACATGGGCCTCATTAATAGATCCCTAATTGGACCATCCCATAGGAACTTTTTATTTTTCCGAGATAAAAAGCACCTTATGCTATTTTCCAACTTTTGAATTATGTCCATGCCAAAAATCAAGTCTATCTGTTGCTGCGTGAAAGAGTTATAAACCTAAAAATACACGTCCGGATTTATACCTAATATTATACGTATTAAGCCGGTTGCAGACCTAGAGCTAAGCTAAGTTAATTTAGCTTAGCTCGCATAGCTGACACAGTTTACCATAGATCTGGGCATAGCTCGCAGTCTGCACAGATCTATGGAAACTGTTTCAGCTATGCGAGCTAACCCGAACTAACTTAGCTTACTCTTGGTCTGCAACTTGCTTTAAGGTATGGTTAACTCTTAAAAACTCTCATTATACGCATTAGCACATTAAGTTAACTTAAATCGTTCGTTTTTATAATGGAAGTAATTATAAAAAGCCTCAATGATTAATTAAAATAATGAAATATTTAATCGTAACGTTATTTCTTCGATCACCGTTTTAAAAACGTTAGGATTACTTTCACAGGTCTTAAGAAACTTGTCACTTCTTCTTCTTCGTGTCGATGATCCAAATATCGTTTATAAGGCCTTTTCCAAGCGCATCGCTACTGACACTCCCCGAGGGGATGCATGGTACAGGTCCTGGACACGGTAATGATATCTATCATTACCATTATAATGATATTATTACCGTGTCCTGGATAACATAATTCAACATAAAAAAAAATCATGTAAAATGGAGCCAAGACGAGACTACAGTTAGCACTATCAAAAAGTAATCAGATCCCACGTAGAGCCAAGCTTCTAACTCTACTGTAACTAGTATAAGAGCTATGCAATTGAAACTTTAAATGTTTTTTAAGTCTTTTATGGACATTCAACCGCTTCAAGAATAGGTAGTAGGGTGGTCCTTATTCCTACGAAAAAAATTTTTTTCTTTTATTTAGCGGGGCACCACGTAATTTGAATATATACCATAAGGAAGTCTTTCATTATTTTTTTTTATTTTTTTATAAGACATTTAGGGGTCGCTACCAAGGTTTGAATTTTAAGTAAAAACACAAAATCTGTAGTTGTTAGATTCATTTATTTTTATAGCCAAGAAATAAAAATATTACAAAATATTGTTGTTGCTATGATCTAAGATATTATGTACACATTTGAATCAATTATTTTTAAGATATAAGAGTTGACTTGTTAGTATTAGGGTACATTTTCCTATACTCTTTTACCAACAAAAGCAAATATTGCTTTTGTTCTTCATTGAATGTAATTAATTTATTATATTCCTCCATTAAAGCAACACCGCGCTCAGCTATGTCGTTCACTACTCGCAAAGAATGAACGATAATTTTGGCAGCAACATAATCAGTGTCCTCGTTCCAAGTTTCCACATCTTTTTTCAAAAAAATTGTTGAGATACCTAGGATCTGGAAGAATCTTAAGGAATTACCACTCACTAAGTTTTCTATATTTTTTTTGGGGATATGTGAGATATCAAGTTTTGTTCTTTTTAAGCAATCTTCTGTAGGTACCTTCAATTTTCAGTGCTTCTACCATTTTCTTCTTCTCTTGAACTGAAAGTTCGTCATCGAAAAATGCAAGCAAAACTAGCTCTTCTGATAAATACCACAGATGATTTACAATCTTTTTCAACGCAACAGTAGCTATATTTTTGTTAAAGCTTTCAAAAGCTTTAAGGTCTTTTAATAATTGCAAGTCGTTTCTTGGTGCTGACCATGCTGTAGAGGCTTGAAACCAATATTTAACATAAACGATCACCGTGAAAATGCATATTTCTCTCACAGCCTTTTCGTCCTTCTTCGTTAGCTTAAACTGATGCTTAAATATATAAATTTTCAGACAGTACAAGGCTCTTGCCATCCATCTAGCTCGATGTAGACCAGCAGGTCTCCTAAATAAAATGCCTTTTTCAGGAATACCTCCTAAGAAAATGATAGTGAGATTCAACAGTTCTCTGTAGTCATCTCGAGGTTGATGTACTTGTAGTTGCTTTTTGGCAAAAGAAATCCTGTCGGCGGCCACTTCTGCAAGAATTCTTGCCTCAGGGTCATCTGTTATTGTTTTGAAGTCGCTTTGGTAAATGCAGTTCCAATTGTTC
Organism: Hypomecis atomaria; assembly: GCA_964007245.1. Taxonomy (NCBI): domain Eukaryota; kingdom Metazoa; phylum Arthropoda; class Insecta; order Lepidoptera; family Geometridae; genus Hypomecis; species Hypomecis atomaria. The sequence continues at coordinate 12,221,094 of OZ023291.1, forward strand.
TTAAATCTTTTAAATAATTTTATATCAGGACCACTAGATGGGGCAAGCAATTGATCTTCTACAGCTGACAACATAATTTCCATTATGTGGTGACGACAAGCAAACCAAAGCATATTTTTATCCATTTTTCGCTCCAAAAGAACGCATACTCCACTTCTTAAGCCGGTATTTACAGCAGTAGTGTCAAAACACAAACATTTTACCTGATCGCTCAAATTCCATGAAATTATAGCTTCGTAGACAGCTGACGCACATGCTTCGCTCGTTCCACGTTCCAGTTTTGGAACTGCAAGCAGTTGATCAACTATGCGATGTTCATTTGCACGTAAAATGTTAAATAAACACTTAAATAAAACATTTATGAAACCATGATTTAAGATATTCTTTAACGCTTTTTGTAAAAATTTTGACAGCTGGTAGCGACCTCTAAATCTTAACCAAAAAAAAAAACAGAAAAGCTAATTTCATATTTAGAGGTATATAATCGAATGAGAAAATGCCCCGGGGATAATTCAAGAGTCGAAAAATAAGGACCACCCTAATAGGTAGGTAGGCCCTTGCGCTTCGCTTCGCATGGTTCATCTAGGCCCCGGCCACCACCGTGCCCCCAGATTAACTTGGCACTAATACGTACATACCTAACTTCAGTGTCGGTGCAATATACCTACTTAATGGCACTAACTAGTATAATGATGGAAATATATTTCTGCATCATTTTGTGGGTTATAAAATGTCTCCTATAGCTGGAGCTTGATTTGAGCCAATACTAGGCTGTGTCTTAGTGTTTAGACTCTAAGTATCATTACCAATAAGTTTGGGTTAAAAATATGGATAAGTTTTTGTCTATCGCACCCCATCACCTTTTTAATAATCTGCTTACTATACATATGACAAGAAGAATTTTCATGTGCCAAATTACAGTACCTATTGAATTGGCCGAAATATAAAAAAAATTAACCAACCAAGGTTAAGGAAATTTGAATGAACTTGGCGCTCTGAGCGAGACGTATCACATAATTTACAGAGTACCGCTAATCTTGAATAAATATTTTTCGGTTCACTAACCTAGTAATTTGTATAAAAAAAGAATGGCACATAGGTAACAATTTATTTGCCGATACGGAACACCAATCTAAAACGTTTTCACACACGATTACTGCAAAATTGAAGTGTCAAAGGTCAATGTTGACACATGGCAACCTATTTCTTATATTTACACGTGTCGAACGAAGGATTGGATGTTTTTTAATGCTGGTTCACATCTTGTTATTTTTTTCCGAGGCTACTTATTATCTTAGACTTGCACGCTAGTAATTTCTGTCTTAGGTAAAAAAAAAACGTATGGAAAGATTTAGTTAGCCCAAAATATTACTACTTAATAATATTGACTTTGAGATTGATTGAGTGACATAATTAATTAATTTATTATAATTTGACTGTTGACATTTTTAATTTAAATTATTTATCAATGTGTATGTAATTCTATAATCTTGAATGTAATTGTTTTTGTGTTAAAACAAACATTATTTGACGTGTAATATTTTTTATGAATAAAATGAATATGAATATGAATATTGTTTCTATCATCCATCCATTAGCTATAGAACGTCCACTTCTGGACATAGGCCTACCCTTTGGATCTCCAATAAGACCGTATGGAAACGGCTTGCATCCAGCGTGATCCTATAGTCTTAATGAGTTATTATCATAATATTGTTTAAAAGCAAATATGTTTCATACGTGAATGCACACATGCATCCACTAACCATTAAAATTAAATTAAATTATTGTAATACGTACATACCATAATAGCCTTAAGGTGGGCATACGCGGTATGATGGACTGATCAGTTTACCGCAGCACTCCAACTGGGAGCTCATTCAATTAATTCGACGGTAGGTAGAGATGGTTCACGATTTGAACCACTACCTGAAGATACGATAATCGGATCAGCTCATCAGATCGATCCAGCGGGGGCCTAATTCAGTTAACCATTGTCAGTATGTTTAGCGATGGTTGGCTTGTTTGGACCACCTCGGTATTTAACTGAATCTTCAGTAACTCACGTAATTTCAATTTTAATCACGTAATTTGGTCGCAATTATTATGTTATTTAGTAATAACAAAGTATACGAGTAAGTTTACGACTAATAATACGACTAATATGTACTGTACTGTACATGTATTGTACATTATTTACATTTTACACGCATGTTTGTGTGTGTGTGTGTGTGTGTGTCGTTTATGACTTTAAATTCAATCGAATCGTCTTATGGAACGTGAATGTGATGTTTCTTTGAAAAATTCGCATTTTTCCTTGTGTAGGCGCAGCCCTGCATCAATAACTTCGTTTAAGTTTTTAAATGGTTAGTTCTGTTAGCACCGGTTACACATATATCATCAAGCCATATACTAACCCCATCGATTCTAGATAATAATGTTACCATTGATTTTTAGGGTTCCGTACCCAAAGGGTAAAAACGGGACCCTATTACTAAGACTTCGCTGTCCATCTGTCTGTCTGTCTGTCACCAGGCTATATATATCTCATGAACCGTTATAGCTATAAAGCTGAAATTTTCACAGATGATGTAGGTATATCTGTTGCCGATATAACAACAAATAATAAAAACGGAATAAAATTAATATTTAATGGGGGCTCCCATACAACAAACCTGATTTTCTAGCCGTTTTTCGCTCGAAATTTATAATGGTAACAGGTAGATGCTTGAAATTTTCACAGAATATTTAGTTGTATATTCTCTTCAATAACAAATAATAAAATAAAATTAAAATATATATTTAAGTGGGACTCCCATACAGTACGGAACCCTTCGAGTGCGAGTCCGAGTCGCACTTGGCCGATTATTGGAAAATAGCAGGTGCGTTTGCCAAGCCGTAGACTAATCTTGAATATTTAAATAACCCTTTATGAGTATTAATAGTAATAAGGTCTTGTGAACTTTCATCAAGTGAAAATTGATTGTATGCATTTTTAAATAAATAAAACGTTTATTGTTCATCAAAGTTAACACAAAACAAGTTGTACACTAGACCCCACACTAGAGTGACCTGTGTCGTGGGATCTAGGCTCTTCCTTATAGTATCAAAACAGATTCACCATTATACTAATATACAAACTTAATTTAATATTAATAGTGCACTGGATCCCACACTAAGATGACTTGTGTCGTAGGATCCAGGCTCTTTCCCAGACGGGGAAGGTAATACATACTCACACAATGCTACATTTAAAATATGGAAACTAACTAACTAAGCATGATTATTTTATACGAATAATACAAGTACAAAATAAAATAAATTTTATTGTAATGTTCACCTCCTCCTATTTTGGCAAATACTTCCTCGATGCGCGGCAATGGAAATTTATCAATTACTAGCGACCCGGCCCGGCTTTGCACAGGTGTATTATACATATAAACCTTCCTCTTGAATCACTTATTCTATTAAAACAACCGCATCAAAATTTGTTGAGTAGTTTTAAAGATATAAGCATACATGGGGATAGACAGGGAGAAGCTACTTTGTTTCATACTATGTAGTGATTAGGTTCCTTTTCGAACAGCTTGTGGGGCGAAACCACGAAAGAGCCTTCATGGAGAAATCACCTGCGATCTTAATCAGTCCTTTATCTTTAATGACCAATACAATGGGGGTCGATTAGAGATCTATAGATGAGGCCTATGTCCAGCAGTGGTCGAGAGTGACCTTTCGCTGAAACAACAGAAATTAGCGAATGTAATGCGTTGGTCAATTTTAAATGTTAAAGCGGAATGAATTAGCTTTGCGAATAAAAGGTCACCCGAGTTGGAAATTTGCAAGGACTCATCAGCCGTCATTCAAGTTAAGGACACAATTACAGCCTGATTGTCGGAAGGATAAAATCGCAACATTCACCGAGACTTCATTTATGTTTCATATATTTTTTCAGTTTACGTAATAATTTTATATCAATATGTTTTCTTGTGAATCAAGTTCCAAATTACAATGTAGTTGCATTGTTAACTACTTATTTACTTACATGTTTCTTTTATATGTCGAATAATAATTTGGGGGCACAGTAGTACCTCTGCCAAGACGAGCCAAACGAAGCAAAGTGCAAGGGCGCTACCTACCTTTTCTCAAAGCAGTTTTTGGTTTTTTATAACCCTGATAACTTCGACTTGGAGTATACCAGATAAACTATAAATTCTCGGGATATCATTTCCAAAATAGACTTATTACACAATACAGTCTCAATAGTATAGCTCTTGTAATACATATTTTATTGACATTCAAAAACCCCCGATTTCGTCACTCACTGACTGATTGACTGACTCACTGATGATCATCAAAACCTATAGGGTAAATAAAACCAACATCCTTTTTGAGGGTTCCGTACCCAAAGGGTAAAAACGGGACCCTATTACTAAGACTTCGATGTCCGTCTGTCTGTCTGTCACCGGGCTGTATCTCATGAACGGTGATAGCTATGCAGCTGAAATTTTCACAGATGATGTATTTCTGTTGCCGCTATAACAACAGATACTAAAAACAGAATTGACGTGGCTCCTATGCGTCCTGTACCTGGGTAAGGGTTAAGGAGGGCTCCCATACAACAAACGTGATTTTTGGTATGGAACCCTTCGTGCGCGAGTCCGACTCGCACTTGGCTGATTATTTTAATTCCGTATAGGTTTTACGTTCCGTTATATCCTGTGAGAAATCGACTGCATGTTTTGAATGTATCATTCGTAGGAACGTTTTATGTTTGAAAGCTGATGTAATAAACAATATTGAACTTATTATTTTGAAGAATCTACAAATTTAATCCATTTATTAGATATCAGTTCTAAATACATCTGTTATGATTATTTTCTCGCCCAAAGAAAACAAATTGAGTAATACGTATAATGTAGATCAGACACATTCTTGTTTAAAATATTGCTTGCATTTTCTATTCAGCATTCCTTGAACAGAAGATTCTGTTACATAACAAATATTCAACAGAGAGAAATGTGAAACTCTCTTTAACTCCAAATGTACGGGACAGTTACTTTTGAGCTTAAACTGAAAATGTACAGATGCTTTAATAGCTTCTGCAACCCGAGCGTATTTCTGTTTTCGAGATGTTTATTAGTTAAACAGAGCTGTATTCTATATAAGGTTGGTTGGATAACGACAAAGAGAAATGTTTTAAAAGGTATGTACTAGTATGTAGGTTAAAGTTGGTGGCTATAGTAGACCTACTATACTTGTAGATAGATAAATTTAATATAAATTAATTAATAGTTTAAAAAACACTGTAGCACACGCTTAAAGTCCATTACGTGGCCTTTCTCACAAGTGCAAACACGACTATGATACGATATTCCATCATGGAAATTGTCTATCTTCCGGCTTCTTTATCAGACCTTGAAACCAAATCGTGGTCAGAGTTCATTACAAAACTTTTGTAAGAAATCCAAAACAGCTGTGATACGATTTTCCATCATGAAGTTCCAGTTCATATCTTCCGGCTCCATCATCAGATCGGTTCGACAGTACCATATTATTGTATTGTCATCAGAACTACATACAGCTGCCAATTTTCATTACGCTACGACTCTTGGAAGATGGTTAAATTAGTTACCTTAGATTCCATTAAATTAAATTAATTAAAAAATAAAAACTTGGCTGAAAAGTAAAAACAAACTAAAAACTTTTCTGAAAAAAATAAGACGTACGAGCGTGACATATTTCTTACTCAAGCGGTTGACACCAAAAATATAACATTTTGTTACGATTTAAGGGGTGGGTATTTACACCTGCCTTACAATCGTGAGGTCGTGGGTTCAAATCCCGGTGGTCTCGTACCAACAAGTTATTTGGAATTTATGTACGGAATTTCACACCGCTGGGTTTTCAGTGAAGGAAAACATCGTGAAGCAACCTGCATACGTCCGTAGAAAAAATTCGATGGCGTTTGTGAATCCACCAACAAGTACTGGGCCCGCGAGGTGGAGGTGGCCCAATCACCCTTCGTGGGTAGGCCTACGTCCTGCAGTGGACTACAAAATTCCTAATACAGCACATAGTGAAAAGAGTTTTCTCCCGCAACGTTCATTTTATTAAATGTACCAAGAATTATCTCGATGTTCTACATAAAACGCGAAAACAGTGGTCGGTTCACGATCTTCTTAAGCTCTATAGTACGTTTATGGTCACAGGCAAATGGTATGGCAGATGACAAGACTTGTTGGACTCAGAACTGAAAGTCCAAACAAATTAACCAATTGCATCTGTCAATATGCGAGCAGGCATACTTAACTACTTGTCACAATAGGAATTTGGAATACCGTGGATATGACCTGGAAGAGGCACAAGAGAGAGAGGGAGTTAATACGGCTAGGATCATCGACGGGATCACAGATGTACTCGTATAGGATATTTTGCGTTGAAAGAGACACAGAGTAGATTTAGTACTAGTAGATAGATAATACACCGAAATTTCCCAATGAAAGATTTATATTCGTGCTTTATACGCAAAAAGGTATCAACATCTGACTCTGAGTTAGATTTTCTTACATATCCTTGTTGTTTTTTTCCAATTTCGTCCGTTTGGGAGTTTTGAGGTCTCTTGATATCAAACTTATAACACCCCTCGTTTTACGACATTGGCAGGGGTTAAAAAGGGGCAATAGAAATTGGACTACTACTGCGGGTTTTATTAAGTACCTATATTGCGAAAGTGGATCTCAGATTTCGTTTTTTAGGGTTTCGTAGTAAAATGAGTCCTTATAACTTCGTTATCTCCGTCCGTCCGTTCGTCCGTCAGCATTATAACTTCCACATTTATCAACCAAATTGCATGAAATTTGACAATATGATAGTTTAAGTATAGATCTCAATTTTAATTACTTAAAAAATCGAAACTGTACTCGTATATTTAAGGGGTAGCTCCCGTACATGTAAAGAGGGGACGAATTTTTTTTTAAACCTCACACCCTCATGTGTGGTGTTGTTGAGTAGGGGTTTTAAAATGAAATAAGGTTTACTAAAAGATTTTTTGTCACATGTACCATTGGTGAAATATAGGTCGACAAAGTGGAAAAATGAGTGTCCTCCCCTTAATTCCTAAAGCATACAAGATGGAATCCTCAAACTTTTTGAGTTTGTAGACCATATTGAAAACTATATCTCGAAAATATTTTGAGCACTGTGGGATCATAACTTATTGAGTCATAAAAGAAAATTGAATCTTTTTAATTTGCTCATAGCTCAATGTTGACCTCAGAAATATATTTCTTAGCCAAATATGTTTTTCTAGCAGTTAAATGAATAAAGGTAGGTACATAATTTATTGTTTTTGGTTTGTATAGAAGTTATTGCAGTGAATTTTACTAAAACTTTGGTTCAGACGGATATGTACTAGCTGCCCCGGTGAACTTCATCTCACCATCTGTCAACTGTCAATGACAACTTTTACATGCAGGAACATTTTGTATGGGAAAATTCAATGAATGTCTTTATTATTTTACTCACTACATTTTTGTATTTTCTCACCGTTTAAACTTTCCCTTAGCTTCCACGGATATTTCAAGACCAAAATTAGCCCAATCGGTCCAGCCGTTCTCGAGTTTTAGTGAGACTAACGAACAGCAATTCATTTTTATATATATATATATATATATATATATAGATCTCCTCTGAGGTCCAAGTCTTTTTACATATAGTTTATTTTGTTTAGACCGGTCAATTTTTTTTTAATTTTGTATGATAGAAAAAAAAATTAGAAGTAGTAGAAAAAAAGAGATGTTTGTTTACAGAGTACAGAAATGCTAATTGGTTACCAGTAACCCTGTATATCTTAAACATCTATTTTCCGGTACAAGGTTACCGGAATAAGGTACCTCCCTGCACTAAGTAGTGCCCTGCTCTGGGATGCGTTTACGCACTCCAGACACGAAAGACAAAAGGACACGTCCACAAAATATATAGATGCTGGTATAATGTTTGTTTATGAGGCTGTATTGTCCCATTGTTGGGCAAAGGCCTCCTTTCGAGATTTCCAGTTTTGTCGGTTTTGTGTTGATTCCTACCAATTATCATTATCCTGCTGGTATAATAATAATCCAAAATCTACCACAGCATGCGTTACATCTTGAGAAAGTACTCTTATTCTGAGTCTATTACGTCAGTTAAAATATAAAAAAAGTCCCTCCGATTTTTAAAAATTAATTTTGAATTTCTTAGGATAAATTGATATATTTCGCAGAATAGGTAGATAATTTCTGACAACTCTGATTTAGGAACCTTGAAATAGCGAAAATGAAAGCATTAATATTAAATTAAAATAATATTAAATTAAATTGTTAAATAAAAACAAGCATTTTCATCAATTAGATCCAATTCTTAATGATTTTCTTGAAATATTGCTCTAACTGGATCAAGGAGCATGATAACCATTGGAGAGCGCGTGGGCCCCTTTTTTCTTGAAACAATAGGTCACCGATTTTAAGCGGGGCGAGAGGTAAGCTCCGCTGGCTGTAATTGGCTGACGCCAAAATGACGCAATGACAACAGTTCTTGTAGTGGTGCCAAAAATGTTACTAGCAAAATATCGATATCGATATTTTTGACTTATCGGTTTTCTAAGGGTTGGTAAGCACTGCGTACGTAACGGGTGCAATTTTAAAATAAACAAATAAAGTGTAAATAAAAGAAAAAAAGATTACTCATTACATCATTAATTATATTAAAGGCCAAGAGTGTGTCGGACACGCTCAAATGTGGGGTTCCATAGTTATGTATTTGCCTTATACAACTTCATTTTGTTTAGAAATTTGTTTTGAACCTTATACGAAAGCTTTAAGGAACATTTCACCTTGACAAATACAGTATAACGGTTTTTAATAAATATTTCTAATAAATGTTATATAGGAGAAACATATAAATGCCTGCTCCTGTTATTTGAGATCTTTGAAAGAACAGGTATAGTATACGAGTAACAGGTATTTTCTGTTACATGTGAATATCTGTTTTTTTTATCTGTTCCGATAAATATGTCTCACTGCTATTTCAAAGAAACATCTTTAGACCTGTCTAACGATACCCCACTCAATATGGAACAAAAATACAAAAAAATGTTTTGTGCCCCCATTTTCATATGGGAAGGGGGTCTAAAAACAAAACTATTGTTTTTTTTAACATGTCCAAATTAACGTTATTATATCTTTGTATTAAATTTCATATGAATAGGTGAAAAACTGACATTGTTTTTGGGGCGTGACATACAGACGGACAGCCAGACAGACATGATGAAATTATAAGGGTTCCTAGATGTCTATGGAAATAAAACGTGTCTGTTTGGCTACAAAACATACACCAATCAACAGAGAAAATTATTTCAAACAACAAGTACTCTTAAATAAAATGTCGTAAATAATAATGCTTATATTATTATGATATTCTAACTTACCTATTCTTGAAAATATAGAACACATTCATGTTATCAAATATTTACTTAAATGATTATAATATGACTTTAACGTTGTCGATATAAATCGATGCGATGCAGCAGCACAGCACTATCAGAACAAAAGAGACGGAATGCTAACGAATGTTACAGTGTATCAGAAAGAGACAACATGAAAGACATCAACGGGTGCGGTTGACTAATTGAATATTCGAAACATTTTTTGCCAAAATTGTTAAATTGATAAATTTGAGTAGAAAATCACTTGTCTGTGAAATGATATTCCATCTTTAGTGTAACTTGAAGATTTGGAACTCTTTCCACACCATTTTACGGCACAATTCGGCACTATTTTAACGTATTTACGTATTTAAAACGCAAGCGCATGACGTGTTGACATTGGCACAAATTTACTTCGACTAACGAAAATACCGTCGGTGATTATCTAAAGCGCCTATCGTTGGTGAGGGTGGCCGCCTCGCGCGCTTTCTCCACTTATGCTCCTTGAACTGGATGCACCAACTATTTATGAATTTCATAATTTTGGCAAAATATGACATCAATATGGAAGAATCGGGTAATAACGCAAGTAAAGGAACGATAGAATCACATTTGTATGGCTGAAACAGAAAAAAATGTGAGCTGTGTATTATCATTTTCCATACAATTTATTGTTATCATTTAAATAAAATTGGAGGGATGAAAAAATATAAATCAAATATTTTTGAGAAGCCCACAAAGCAAGCTTTAAAATTACATACATACGAGTATATCATCTTTGTTAGATTTATCGCTGAATAATATACTACTTGTGGACGTCTCGTATAACATGTCACCCGTTTAGGGCATCCGTCAAGCGAAAAATTGTTCCGACTAAAAATTATTCTGCCCCATTCACGCACTCTCACCGGTATAATTTTTCTTTTGGCTAAGTTTTATCGAGGTTTTTAGGTAGATAAATATTATCTTGTCTCTGATTGGTCAGCTAGTTGTCATCGAATCGAATTTGACAAATCGAGTGTGATAGATGTGAGAGCTATAATTGGTCTAAAGCTATGACGCCGTTCACGGACACCTCTCAGAATAATTTTCAGCATAAAATAATCTGGAGTGCGTAAACGCACCTTTCTAAATGAAAATCGTTCATGTAAGTTCGCCAGGTAAAAGAAAGCCTCTACAAATCACTATGACTTACGGATACGTCACGGTTCGCACTCGGTTCGAAGTCTTTGAAAAGACTACCGGAAATTGGATGTATCTGAATTAAATTAAACGTGAGAGTATCTCGTGAAATAAAAAATAAGGTAAGATGCGTAAAAAGCTGCGTGATTTCTTAGAAATTCTATATCGGGGCCGACATCGCTTCACAATATCCCGATAATGTGCTGCTCTGATCTGCGGTCAGGTTTTTTAAATGTTTTCCAATGTTCCTCTGAGCGGGAAATCAGAGTACTTTTTTTTTTATTTAACCTGTAATGTCCCACTGCTGGGCAAAGGTCTCCCCCAATTCCCTTTTATAAGTTTTAATTTTTTTAGGTTGTTAAAATACCATCCATCCATGCATCAGCCGTAGGACGTCCACTGCTAGACATAAGCCTTCTCTATGGATTTCCAATAAGCCCGGATGGATGCGGCCTGCTCTCAAACAAAAGGGCTCACCTGAATACTAGCGTTGGGTGTTCGGTATTTACCTGGTGAGGTGAGCCCTTTTCGACATTTCTGTATTTGCTATTTTCGTTTCTTTATTGTTTTTGTGTAATGTTGAATAAACTTTTTTCATTTCAAGTCTTTGAAATGTGTTCAATGGTAAGCGTGTGCGATCATTGTTTTCCATTTACTTTTCTACTTTCCATCATAGATAATATATAATAAGTTATTCTCTGATCGAAATAGCAGTTTAACTTATTGATTGGGTATCCAAGCTACAGTCGACGACTAGATAATACTAGATACCTAATTCAATTCAACTCAATTGAATTGACTAGATACCTATTAGTTTCTATAGCTAGAACATTTTTGTGGAAATAATTTTAAATTAGGTATATTTTAAGAATGATAGTGGAAATGATGATTACTTGTTATGAAAATCTTTTTATTTTTAAATATTATTATTACAAACTTTAACAGGTACTGTAGAGTGTACGCTTAGATCAAATACTACTAGATCGGTATATTTAGAACTCCGTCGTAAATACAAAAGCTCCGGGTTCTCCCAGATCTATTCTGCACAGAGCAGCACTATACCTCGATCAATCAATGCTAGTCAAGGACGACCAGCTATTAAAACACTTAGTTAGTCCTTTGACTTTGAAAAGGAGGAGATAATTTGATATCATATTTAAGGCTAAACTATGTTGATTACAAATTTAATGCAAACTAAAATTTATTTGAAGTCTCTGTAGTTCCATAACTGAGCTTATCGAATTACAGAATTAATTACATTGGAATTTATGTTTCGGTTGGTTAATTGGGATGTCTAAATATCATTAAAGTATTCATAGAGTATCTAACCTTCAAGAACCAAAGCGGTCATTGACCTTGTGCAGGCCAGCGCAGTGCACGATATTCGCGTAAGATAATCCCCTCCACGGTCACGGCGTGGCTGCGGCCGGACGCCGCGAGCCTTTCTCCCCGGCGCGGGCGCGGGCGGTTGGCGGACAGTGACACAGTAACCGTGTTGCGCGCGGAAGGTCTGCCATGCACCACGCCGCGGCGCGACCCGCGCTCGCGCTGGCTGTGCTCCTCGTCTGCCAAGTGAGGGCCGCGCTGCCGCCCGAGCCGGCCACTCGCCGCGCCGACACCGACCTCTCCTTCGCCGAGTCCGTGTACGTCAGAATGTCTGGAGCATGTACGTATTATCTACTTTCCTCCTTTTTTTGCACCTTTGAGACATGTTTAAGTTTTAACACAACACTCGTCTTCCAGGTAGAGCTATCATGGACTTCCGTTACAATATGATGACAGATCACACAAAATTATTGAAAACAATGAAAATTGTACTACTGGACGGAGACACCGTCCGCACTTTCCCTATAGATGAGGCTTTCGCTGCTTTGACAAAGCCTTCTATTTACGACATAAGTAAACAAACGAAAATTATTATTCACGGATACAAAGACAACTCGCAGTCTGAAGTGCCATGGGACCTGGCTCAAGCTTATAATGAGAAGAAAATGTTTAATGTGCTCTTAGTCGACGCGCAGGAATTGACCGACAAAGGATACATTTTATCTGCCCATAACGCTCGTTTCGTAGGAAAGAGACTCGGTAATCTCCTCGCTAACTTGGAAAATTTCGGAGCCAAAGCTGAAGATTTCCATCTGTTGGGGATAAGCCTCGGCGCTCACATCGCAGGCTGGGCCGGGAAGTATTTCCGACGATATAAACTTCAAAGTTTGGGCCGTATCACGGGGCTCGATCCTGCCGGCCCTTGTTTTTCTTACGCGTACAGTGACCAGAGATTAGACAGATTAGACGCGGACTATGTAGATATTGTGCATTCGAACAGACTGGTGCAAGGAGTCATCGAGCCCTTAGGACACGCAGATTTCTACATCAATGGCGGTGGACCAAACCAGCCGGGATGCATGATGCCGTCCTGTAGTCACCTGAGAGCAGCTCAAGTTTATACCGAAAGTATCAAGACACCAAAATCATTTGTGGGAATTCGCTGTCAAAGTTGGAAGCATTTTGAAGCCAATACATGCGATAGTGATAATTTAGCAGTGATGGGATATGGATCCTCAGTAAAAAATCGAGGTTTCTATTACTTACGAACATCGGCAAGTGCTCCTTTTGGACTCGGAATGGATGGAATTAAAAATATAGAACCAGTGATGGATAATTGGTTACGAACTTTGAATATCAATTGATGTTAGTATTAATATTAGGTAGTTTAATTGTGTTTTATTAAATTGTTGCCATAGTGCTCCGTAATTACGATAATAAAATTATGAAGTAAATAACAAACCTACACAGGTTGACTTTTTAAATCTCGGTTTGAGCACAAAGATTTAATATTGTTGCTTGTTTTTTTTTGCTATAAACCTTGCACATTTTAATTAGCATTGAAGTTTATAAAAAGTGAACGTAGAAACTATGACCTTCGTCGGTTTATGGATACGGAAAGCCAGTTAGCAGACTTATTTTATTTCGGGCTCGATGCTTTCCCTTAGATTTGTATTTCAATCAAACTATTCTTACTGTAATAGTTTCATTTCGCGCACAGGGCTAGTACCTAATTTGAGAGATTGATCATCGTCAGCTATGTAATAAACTACCTCATTTACTTCCAATTTTACCAGATCTCAAACCATGAAATCGTTAAAGATTGCTGTTGGATTGAACAATGGTCATGAGTTAAATATATTTTTACCCCTTTATAATTTTAGGGCTCATGCCTTAGTTTAACACTTTCATTTTGATTTATAAATAATCTAATACACAATAGCTCGCGTACCGTACGTGCAAGTACGTTATAGCGAAAAATTTATTCAAACGAAATGTAAATAACTCCGTCACCGCATGAAGTGCTTTAAAAATTTCATATTGATAGAATAAACTAAAATGTAATTTATTTTATAACCCTCCTATGCAAATTACCTATTTACGATTCGCAGAAGAAAAACCAAATCGCCTCTGGCATCGCTAATCTGCCCAGTAGTCAACGTTTAACTCATAATTAAAATGTTATTACGAAGAATATGCTTAGAAGCCCTTAACCTACATACCCACTCAAGGTATTACACTTAAGTACACCTGACAATCAAACCGAACAATAGACATCTGAGGAATCATTTTCATTGTACGGTCTTATTTATGAGGGCGAATCAGGGATTCATTGTTGTGTTGATTGCCAGGGAGCATTGAGCAAAACAAACGAGAGCGCGAGTTACGTCAGCGGATCCGGCTGTCAGACTGTCGCAATGTCGCGTCGCTCGGTCACCGCGCGCCGCGCCGAATGCTGATCAAACTGGCAGTTTTGTTTGAAACAGTCAGCAGGGAAACTTAGGTCGTTCTATTCTCCTAATAATATGTGATCGTGTTTCTAGACTACTTGTCATTTTGACCGATCAACCTTTTTTGATGCCAAACCTGAATCACGAAAACAACTAGGTAGGGTAGACGCACCGGTTGTGGCCATCTTAGTACATACCATTTGTGACCACTTTGAATTTTAAGGACCAATAAGACAATTTTATGTTAAAATAATATTTTTAAAGAAATTTTCAAACATTTAGGTTCACACAAACAATATTTATGGTATTACATTGTTTATAATTATCATTAGGTACCTAATGCAATAATTTTGACACCAAATGGCTACAACCGGTACGGGAGCCACAACCGGTACACCCACTAGGTATATGTTGTATTAATTTTTTCAAAGTCATTTGCAATATTGTGGATTTTTGTATGAAACAACTCATTCCTTTTTCGAGATTTCTAAAAGTTTATTTGCTGTCCACAAGTAATTGAATAGGGAACATTTTCGGCTTGTTCTTTAAATTTTTACCAGAACTAACTTCGCCAAATGCTGCGAAATCAGTGTAAATAATTTATTAGTCACTCGTTACTAAACTTACGTCCCTAGTTTATATTGCGTAATTATGGTAGTAGAGTTTGAGGTGGTATCATGTTTGGTAATAGTATCGTATAATGGCACTCAAGGATAACCAATGCAAGGGCAACAACGAAGTACGTAATTCTAATGGCCCAGTTGTTTAGTTGAGGCTCTCTTTTTCATTTTTAATTATTTTTCACCAAAAATGGCACAACCGACTTCAACCGCACGTACAGAATACGAATAGGTCGCCCGAATGTGAATGCAATTTTTAGATTTTGGTTGATTTTCCAAAAACGACGCAGCCGATTTCCATAAAATTTAAATTAATATTTAAAGTAGGTACAATCCACCAAACAAAAAAACCAATCATCAATTTCGGTTCACAATATTGACGGAATAATTGCGTAACATACTATACACATAGAGGTACAAAAAAACATACGCACATAAATTCGATTTTGATAATAATAAATAGAGCTGCCAGTAACTTTGCACGCCTTTAACAGGCAAGTTTTGAGCCATGATTATATATTTATTTATAACCTAGCACGATGAAGCTTTCTTTTATACTGGAGACTACGCTATTCTTAGAGTATACATAACTTTCACCACATAAACTATAGTACTTTACTTATATGTACAAGTTTTCACTTCTGCCGGCACTCCCGGAGTGCAAAACGTTGTTTTTTTTGTATGTAGGTATGTTACAAGATAATTACCACAATCATAAATTGGTGGAATGGTTTTTGTAAAATCAACAATAATCTATAAATGGTATAGGTACCTACATCGATTCGAGCGAACTGTTGGCATTTTGTACGTGGTTCGCAATGATTGAAGTCGGCTGTGCTATTTTCGGCGAAAAATATCATATTTTGTCTATCTTATGCACCTACCTCATCTACGACAGTACCTACCTAAGATTCTAACAATCTAAAGCTAAATTTACATACTATTGCATAAAAAAGTGATGGGCTTTCTTGCTTTGAGCTCCTGACTTAATCGAAACAAAGTAGCACAGTGTTTTGCGGCTGCAAAACTAACAGGAACAGACGGCTATACAAAGACTAACAACATGCCCTGAGCATTCATGCTCGCCATCGAAGGCTCCTTCTTGCGGCAGCGTCGTGTGTCGGGTCGTTCTCTTCCCTCAAATATGGTCGAGGAGAGTGATGGCTGGCACATGCGTCACACTCGTTATCGGGTGCTGCATGCGGGTCGCCGGTTTGCTCGCGGCATTCACGCAATGCACTGAAACCACTAACTTATTTAAACTAACCTCTCTCTATAGTACAGTCGAATTCTTTAAAATGTAACTACTCAACAAAGGGCACAGACCCTGGAGTCTGTGGGTCAAAAATTTAAATAAAAAATAAATAAAAAAAGACTAACAACTATAGCTCGGCCGTTCAGAGAATGCGTTCCTGACACGTCACCTTGAAAAAATGTTTTTGGCCGATATCTCGGCAACTATGTACTTAAGGGCAAAAAACATTGAGATCATTATTGTAGAAAATAAAATTTCGCATCTTTTGTTTCCAGTAAACTTTTTTGTAAAACTTGCCGTTTACGATTTATGGCCCATTTAATGAAATTTCATTAAATGGACCTTAAAACATTAAATGGTCCATAAATCGTAAACGGTAAGTTTTACAAAAAAGTTTACTGGAAACAAAAGATGCGAAATTTTATTTTCTACATTGATGATCTTAATGTTTTTTGCCCTTAAGTACATAGTTTCCGAGATATCGGCCAAAAACATTTTTTCAAGATGACGTGTCAGGAACGCATTCTCTGAACGGCCTAACTATAGTGTTCATTTACCTAATAAGCTAATAACAGTGCCGAATTAAGTAAGCGCGGGACCCCGAGCAACTTTTTCAAAAGGCAGTAAAGTTAGAAAAGGTGTAACTTTCCACGTTTTAGACACCTTAAATAAAAATTTACCGGGACTTAAATCTTTAATAGGTAATTGTCGAAGACATTTTTTGTTATAGACGTGGGTATGTGTTCATCACAAGTCACGGTGAATGAACGGTAAAAAATACCAAATAAATGTAGTTCTGTTGAATAGAAATAGAAAAATGTACAAAAGCATTGGTGTACATTTCAAATTCGATTTTTACGTGGTTATTATTTTACTATTGTACATTTAAGGTATTTACCATTATCGAATTAGGTAAGTACCTACTTATTACATCGAAAAGAGAAAATAAGACCTTACAATAATAGTAAACAAAATAGAGTCTTATATCATGTCTTATTATGGTCAGATGTACACCATTTGTAAATATTTTAAAATTAAATAAAGATCTTTTAAAAAGAAAACAAAAAGCTTTGTGTCACGCTCCAATATGTCACGTGCACATATATTGGAGCCAGAGGAGACGAGGAATTCTAGAGGTAAACTTAAGTAGTTATGTTGAGTCCTAGGTGAAGCTAGGGTTTCAAGCCACAAAGCCATAGACAAGCTTTGTTCCAGTGGTGCATATACTTTCTCTACTTTTCATACCTTCCAATAAATAAGAACTTCAAACCAAACACCCGAACTTCATTAAAAATAGTCTTCATAGTTGGACGCAAGAAATGTAGCGGGATGTAAATTTATATATATATATATATATACCCTGACCCTGATAATAATAAACTTCGCTAATATTACTCAAATTTAAAATTTCCTTAGCATGCAATTATGTGTATAAGAATAACTGTGCTTGGTGCTGATATTTTTTTATTTGAATGAATTTATAGATTCCTCCAAATTGTGATTTTAATAAACCCGTTATTGATTTTGGTCCAAGATCACTTTTAAGTAGAGGCGAGTTTAGATTCGCGGTGTCTTCTATCTTCGTCGTCGCGCGTCGTTTTACGCGGGGCTATAGCAACAGCAACGCTACTCTTGCTACGTGGTTAACCCAGCACTGCCTAATATAACTACAAAAGTAGCTTCTGTTTACTTTTAGTATCTAAACTAAACGAGTTTCAAGTTCCATTTCGCTTTGTTGAGCATGTTTTAAATACATTTTTACTTTTGTATAAAGCTTGGGTTAAATTTCCATCAACCAACCCGATAACCGAGAGTGGTTGCGTCCCACACAAAAATCCAACTGATTCACAATGAAGGTAGGTATTTCTCGGGGGGAAAGATATAATTATGTGCCTACGTAAGTGGGTTTTGAAAATTTCTTGTTAACTCTATATTGTTTCAATTACTTAACTGTTTGAAATTAGGAAATAGTTAAACTCCCAAAGCTACTTTTGAATCGATCGCTGAATAATTAATTGTGTTGTTACTTAAGTGTTAATCGTCTTAACTCCCTCATTCTTCTTAATTAGTTTCGGTGTAACTTTTTACTCTGAATAGCAAAGTAAAATTGAGGTGGGTATTTGACAAAACGATGAGGGGGATTTGGCGCACTGATACCATCTCGCTTGAACCCCCTCATGATTGACGATATTCAAAATTTATTCTTTCAGAATTTAAGAGCGCGGCCTTTGCTGGTGGAGCAATTGGCGAAATTACCCAACAAAGATAAATTTTAAAATTGTGTAATACATTCCGTTTTTCACCAAAGGATACAAATGCTTTTATACAAAGAATATTCCTACCATTTTAACATTTTATTCTATTTACAGAGAAACAAAATTACCTATGAAAAATCTTTATTGAAAACAAAATATCATACCACTTTTTACAACACTTTTTTACCAAACATTTTTTGAAGCGACATATTACACAGTAAGTATATTGTTTCAGACATAGAACGTCCAGTGCTGAACATAGGCCTCCCCTATAGATCATCAATAAGACCGGTAGAAAGCGGCTTGCATCAAACGCAATCCTGCGGTCTTAATCGGGTAATCCGTCCACGTTGTAAGTGGACGTCCTACGCTGCGTGGTCTCCATTTGAGAAATTTTCAACCGCATCGATCATCAGTCTTCCGTGCTATGTGCTCACTATCATTTGAACTATCATTTCATGTGCTATCTTGCTCACTATCATTTCAACTTGCCAATCCGCTTTGTTAAGTCGGTAGCTTTGGTTCTTCTACGGATCTCCTCATTTATGATTTCTGATCTCGCAGAGAGACTCCGAGCATAGCCCTGTCTATAGGTCGTTGGGCTACTTGGAGCTTACTTATAAGGCCCTCACTATGGGCACCATGTTTTAGTGCCATAAAGTTATCACTAGCAATACACACTGATCTAAAACTTTCAACTTGAGGCACTGAGGTAGGTTAGACCAGAAGACAGTAAGTGCATACTACTAAAACATAGATATAGACGTCTTGAAATTATGTATATCAGTAAGCGCATACTACTAAAATATAGATATTGACGTCTTGAAATTATGCAATTGAAATATTTATGAGCTCTGATTGTGACGCTCTTACATTATTAAGTAAATACGTTCGAAAAGTAAAAGTAAACTTTATTAAGCTATTAGTAGGTACAGAACTTTGGCTTCATGTTTTGTGGTATCAATAAAATAGTAGTATTGTATTACTCACGGTTTCTGTAGCCATATGAACCGAAAAAAACTGCAATTATAATTATGTAAGAAGTAGAACATTATCATTATACTCGTGGTTCCCTTGATACAATTTTATAATGTGATGAAGAAATAGTAACGTAACAGTGGCACGCTTTTAGGTAGTCTACGTTACAACATTTTTTTTAATGCGTAGGCTTTAATCGTTATAGGGTGTTTCCTCTAAACGACTCCGAAATCACCAAAAAAAATCAGCTACTATTTCATACATTATGTTTAGAGTTCATGAACTTTTAGCTTTGAAATGTTTATTTGTTACCCTGTTCCAGGGTTAGCCCCATAGTATAAGTTGGTCATATTAATGAATCAATTAATTACGCAGATACAACATTGTAGGTATATAAATTGATTTTGAGCACAATGATATGGTAAAACGTTCCGTCCGTCTAGATAATATAGCAAAAATATTTTCCATAATATACCTAGTAGAATTCCGTACTGTACCATGTTTGCACGAATATGTAAGAGCTATTTATTCATAAAATCATGACAGAAATAAATCAGCTCAAACGCTAAAATTAGTGCAAATAAACAAAGGAATCTAAAAGAAAATAATATTTGTATCGACAGCCGAGACCGGAATACACCAGAGCCTTGGACAAAGGACATGATAACATTGATAAATAACGCTCGCCCTAAGCAAATAATCCTTCAGACCCGGTAATGTGGACATACACATACATACTACATGTACAGTGTATGGTATGTGATTCTCTATATTCATACCTAAATTGGATCGTTCTGTAAAAATAAAAATAACATCTAGGCTTTTTTCTGCCAAGTATTTGTGTTAGTATTTAAATATATAACTATACCTTAATATGGTTGCCACTACAAAAAATTTGATACAGTTCAATTTTGATACTAACAAAATATTAACTAATGACAAAAATATTCGTTAATACTCGTTACGCGCTATGCTTGTGCAAAAAGTGAAATATTTTTATGGTGTCGTCTAAATATTAATATTAATTTGCCTTACAGATCAAATCAAAGCACAAACTGTGAATAGTTTAACATTTTCAATTATTTTACTCACGGTTAAAAAGACATAGCCTGATAAAGGTCAGACAGACATACCTACCTACGTAGAGTCGTAGGCATTAGACATTTAATTTCATTTATTTATGCTCCTATACAGACTTTTAACCCTTTGAACACTAAAAATACAATAAACGATTGTGAAAGGTCCCTTAAAATAAAAATATGATATCTCAGTGTGGGAGGTTTCGATGAGTACTTAACCTCTCTTTGTAAAAAAAAGTACCTGAAAAATTTTGAAATTAAAAACTGTTTCATCAAGAAAGGGAATTGTTTCTATTTGAATTATTGAAATCCCTTATTTTCCACATTACGATCCAACCGTGTACTTTGTTGCCGTCTTACAATCCAATTAAAACATAAACTACTATACCATAGTCAACATCAATAATTATTTTTTGGCAAAAATGCAATACCGGCTTCTACCGTATGCATAATTCGATCAGTTCGCACAAATTGATGTAGCATCGATGTAGTCATTTTCACATCATTGTTGATTTTTCGTAAACGAATCAGACGATTTCGATGAAATTTAAATGGGGCCACCTCTGAAGTATAATCTGCCAAAAAAAATCAATAAAATCGGTTCACAATTGGCGGAGTAAGGCCTCATTTATGGAGACGCGAGGCGTCGCGTGTCGCATGCTTTGTGGTTTCTCGCAGCGCGTGGGACGTTTTTTCCGACTATAGACAGGCGGCCTGCGACATCGCACGCGCAAACACAAACGATACGATGTTGTCATAGAGATGCGAGACGGGAAGAGTGGCGTTGCCCGCCGCTGTGCCCGCTGCGAACACTCAAGCATGCAGCGAAGCACGCGGCGGGCATCGCTGCGGCGCGATCCTCCATTGCGACGTAGATAGGCGCCAGTTACCAAAGGCACACTGACACACACCGTCCTCGCCGGCAAGGTCGAGGACCCTCCGGATCTGTCAGAAGATCGTTTAGATTTTCTCCAAATAGTAAAACAGATCACCCTACTAGGCCCACAGGACACACCCCTTAGTAACACACACGGGTAAGTCTGATTCCCCCGCCGGGTGACGGCCCAAGCCGAGGTCCGTACCTTCTCAGGTGAAAAAAAAACCGCGCCTCCGTTAGCGCACTTATATACAACGCCATGTTTGAATTAAGTGCGACCCGCGCCGCGCTTCGCAACGCGCGACGCCCCGCGTCAATGTAAATGAGGCCTAACCGCGTAACATACATACAAAAAAAGCATACAGTCCAATTGAGAACCTCCTTTTTTATGTCAGTGGAGAGACTACTTTTCATAGTTTGCTCTGAAACCCTATAAAATAGATGTTATAAAGTTAACACAGTTTACATCAAAGTATTTTTATTACGTGGAATTGGTCGCTTATTTGAGTTGTTTATTTATTCAGTTCTTCAAGTAAATTATGTAGGTATGTATAGATGTGTATTTAGGTTGTTTTCGTTTTTGTGGTTGTCGGTTCGCGGAACTTAATTATTTTCTTATTACCTTCATAATGCCTGACGTAACTCCAAAAGAAACGTAATAGCGGTTCCACTTCCACTTGTTCTGCTTCAATAAAGCCAGCGTAACAAGAATGTTTATGCTAAATGTCTATTGTTAGACAAAGATAATGAAAAATAAACATTTACTCTAAAAGCTCTGGTGCTCTGTTGGTGTATGAGTGAGTAACAAGTAGGTATTCTAAGTGATAATACTTGATTACCTACTGTACGCTCAAGCAATCATCACTTTGGTAACATTTTAGCGTTCCGTTGTAATACAAAAAAATTCAAGGAATCCTTAAAATTACTTTGTGTCCGTCTGTCTGTCCATCTGTCCGTCACAAAGCTTCATATTTCCCACATTTATGACCCACATTGTAGCATAGGTAGGTACCTATATTAGATCTAGATTAATGTTGATTACCTAAAATTTGGCAACTGTGCATAGCTCCCATACATGAAAGGGGAGGTAAAAATAATTTTCAACTCCACTCCTCCGTATGAATTATCGTACTTGTCGTTGAATGAATAGGATTTTCAAAATGAATGTAAAGTTTCATTTATCATTTTTTCTCATGTACCATTTGTGTTTACGATTGTGTTTTTTTGACACTAGTTGGCTAACACAGTCACGTTAATGTGACATCGTGAATATTGGTTTTTATCATCATCGTCACCATCTACGAGTGTCTCGACACGCACTTGACAACTTATCAATGTTGTAATTAAGCCGAGTGGAAAAGGGATTTCCATTCCTGTCTCTATGTTATTGCCTCAAGCGACAAGATAGAAATTAGAGACTTCAATGCTGAATAAATAGTCTATTATTATTCGATTCGATAGTCAATTATATATTAATAGTCAATTATAGTTTGTAAATTATAGTTATAAAATGAATTTTCTAATCGGTAAATTCAAGTAGCAATAAAGAATTATATACTTATCTAGATGTTGATTGTCTATTGCTACACATGTTTGACTTATAAATACGATGAGATTATCTTATATAAGCATGGCCGTCATTTAATAGATACTTATTTATAGATAACTAGTTTCTGCCTGCGGCTACGCCCGAGTGGTCTACTTCCTGAAACCGGATATTTTTCCAGGATAAAATTATGTTGGCCATCCTATTTTAGGAACCGTGTAAAATATTTCTCATATTTGTTAATGAGTATACTTTTTAGGGTTCCGTACCCAAAGGGTAAAAACGGGACTCTATTACTAAGACTCCGTCTGTCTGTCTCCCAGGCTGTATCTCATGAACCGCTATAGCTAGAAAGCTGAAATTTTCACAGATAATGTATTTCTGTTGCCGCTATAACAGCTAATACTAAAAATAGAATAAAAATAGTATTTCAGAGGGGCTCCAATACAACAAATCTAAATATTTAGCCGTTTTGCGCTCGATATCAATAATGGTAACAGGTAGATGCTTGAAATATTCACAGAATAGTTAGCTGCATGCTTACTTTAATAGTAAATAATTAAATTAAAATAAAATAAATATTTAAGGGGGGTTCCCATACAGTACGGAACTCTTCGTGCGCGAGTCCGACTCGTACTTGGCAGATTATTAGTTAGTTTTACTAATTTCTGTCAAAAAAGTGACTTGCTTTGAGTAATTTAGTATACTATACTGTACTTTACCGGCTTTTTAATAGCCCATTGCTGAAAATAGACCTACTCACGAAGCGTGATTAGGTCATATCCACCACGCTGTCCCAGTGCGGGTTGGTAGATTGCCATTCGCCATCGAATTTCTTCTATGGATCTATGCAGGTTGCCTCACGATTTTTTCCTTCACCGAAAAGCCCGTGGTGTGAAATCTTTTTTTTTTTTTTTTTTTTATTCTGAATAGGTTTGCGTTTGACCACATACTGCCTGTTAAATCTCATACCTACATAAGTTTTAGAGAACTTATTGGTGAGACCGGGATTTGAAATCATGACCTTTCGATGAGTAATCAGTACTTATAAACTTCTTATTAGTAAAAACTTACCACCTAGAAAATATTAATACCTACTGAAAAATATACAGAGTCATTCCTTATAATTAGCATCCTTTTAGGGGCTTATTCTGTACATCAAAACTAACAACTTTTGTTCTGCGAGTTTTTTGGAATCGCGAACAGGCTTTTTTAAGCCTGTGAGAAATTTTGACATACCATATCTACCTGATGTTAACTATTAAGTATATCGTGAATCGACCAGTGTTTTCACGTTTTCTGTAGAACAAAGAGAAAATTTTCGGTGCATTTTTAGGGTTCCGTAACCAAAAGGTAAAAACGGGACCCTATTACTAAGACACCGCTGTCCGTCGGTCTGTCCGTTTGTCTGTCACCAGGTTCATGAACCGTGTCAGTTGAATTTTTTACAGATGATGTATTTCTGTTGCCGCTATAACAACAAATACTAAAAACAGAATAAAATAAGTATTCCATACAACAAACCTGAATTTTTAACCGTTTTTCGCTCAATATTAATAACGGATTAAAAGTAAATGCTTCAACTATTGACACAATAATTAGTTATACAGGGTTATTCCTAATCAATTAGCATCCTTTTAGGGGCTTATTCTGTACATCAAAACTAACAACTTTTGTTCTGCGACTTTTGTCAAAACTCACGGATGTCATTCTTAGTACGCATCAAGACAAATACACCCTCCAAATGTCAAGAGTCTGCGACCAGCGGTTTAGGATCTGCGTTGTCTGTCAGTTAGTGAGTAAGTGTGTCAAGACTTTGGTTTTTATAAATATACATATAGATGTAGCTAGTGGGAGTAGATGGTGACGGTTGGCTAAAAAATCAGCCTAATAATAATCTGACTCTGAATGAATAAAATGTTATTAATCACAAAAATTATAGAATTAGATAATTTATTTGCATCTCAAAATCTATAGTTGCTTATTAAGTACATATTTATCTCTTGGCCAGCTTTTGGTTAAGATATAGAATTTCTTACATTACTCTCAAACTACGATATCGACTCGCACTTAACCAAGTTATTTTTATAAATGAAATCATAAATCCATATTTTCATTCAGATTTGAAAAAACCTCTCATGTATAATTTTTCAATGCGCAAGCCTGAATTTTGCCACGCAATTATTTCGTGTTTCAAAACTTTCTGAGAAAGTTTCGCCTACTTACTTAATTCATTGTGGGGAATAAACGTCTTAACAACGATTAAATATTGAGTTAAGGGCTCGTGAACAAATATTGCACTGAGGGTGAAGTTTATAAGCACCAAATTGAATGGCTAATGGCGATTGGGCCAGCGTGCTCTCAATACAACACTTAATAATGTTCGTAGGCACCAGGTACTTTACGTTACGTATACAGCTGGTGAAGAGCTGACGCCGACATTAAATGAAATCACATATTTGGCATTCTGTTTTAAAGCCTTCAACATCCATCCATCCATCATCCTCCCTCATGGATTTCCAATAAGGCCGGTTGGAAGCGGCCTGCATCCTGCGCGTTCCTGCGATCTTTATTATATCGTCAGTCCACCTAATCGGTGGACGTCCTACGTTGCGCTTGCTGGCCCGTGGTCTCCATTATGGCCATCCGTTCTTCGAACGATGTGCCCTGCCTACTTCCACTTTAATTTGCTGATCCACTGGGCTATGTCAGTAACTTTGGTTCGTCTGCGGATCATCTCATTTCTGATTCGATCTCGCAGAGAGACACCGAGCATAGCCCTCTCCATAGCACGTTGGGCTATCTTGAGCTTTTTCATAAAGACTACGTTTCAGTTCCATATGTCATCATTGGCAAAATATAACTTTCGTCTTGAGACACTGAAGTTATATCAGATGAAAAGACGCCACGAAATTTTCCGAACGCTGCACAGCCCAGTTGGATTCGGTGATTGACTTCTTTCTTGAAGTTGGACTTACCTAGATGGAC
The DNA here is from genome assembly GCA_964007245.1 of Hypomecis atomaria. NCBI lineage: Eukaryota > Metazoa > Arthropoda > Insecta > Lepidoptera > Geometridae > Hypomecis > Hypomecis atomaria. Next base: position 12,247,107 of record OZ023291.1, read on the forward strand.
AATTTGTCCTAGGTAGACGTACGAGTCAACAATTTCAAGAACCGAGGTCTCAACAGATATTTATGCGTACAACATGGACATTACACATGACTTTCGTTTTATTCATGTTTATTTTAAGACTCACCTGTTGAAAAACTCGATTGAGGCGTTCGAGCATCGTGCTGAGCTCTTCCATCGACTTCGCCATGACCACGATATCGTCGGCAAACCGAAGGTGAGTGATGTATTCGCTCACCTTCGGTTCAGTTTGCTTTTTCTACGTCTTTTCTTTCTTTCAATGTCTTCCTGTGAATGTAATTTTTTGGTTACATCATCAAATTAAGTATCAAGGCGAGATGGGGATCAAAAGTCTTATTCTCGATAAAAAATCAAACTTTAAAGAGTTCTAGTGTACACTTTTATTGTCAAGTTTAATAATATTTTGGCCATGAGTTTTATTGAACGCAGAGCAATCACTTACGCTACATAGAGTATTCACCAACTGTCCATCAAAGCGAGCAAAAGTATTTCACTCCGTATAAGTAGCTGTTTTTATGTTTGAGGGCGAGCGTTGCCATGACATGACATTCAGTCAAAATATTCTTCTTATGGCTAATAAAATATAGTGTAATATTAGCACCACATATTGCAGAAACTTCCTTATCAAGGGCACAGTTCTATTTACGATAGATACAAGTGGGTCGGTTCTCAAGACCGCGGATGTTGGACCGTTTGGATAAGCTCCTCGTAAACATTCAATAGTCGTATATCAAATGTGTCAGGTCTGGACTGTGGTTATAGCTACTGGAAGAGAATCATCATCATTATCATATCAGCCGTAGGACGACCACTGCTGAGCATAGGTAGGCCTCCTCTAAAGCTTCAAGATCGAACCCGAAGTTTTAAAGTTTAATTTAGTAAGAAAGGCGAGAGTAGGACACCTTTAATAAAAATTGCGAATAGCAATATCAATCTATCATTTGCAAGTGTTTAAAATCACCGTTTTTTTTCTTAAAATAAGGGTTATAAGCTCTTATGGCAGCCACACAAATGACTTTAAAACATCAATTTCGAAGTTACTTTTTATTTACGCCAAATATAATTAACAAAAAGTAAAATATTTTCATTTGATTTTCTAGAAACCAACTGCAACCATACCGGATCTTGACTTAGAGCCACTTCTTGTTGTTCATTTTATCGGACATAATATGAAGTAATATTAACATTCGAAATTTTGCCTCACTGTAGAAAAATAGCGTTTCTACATTAGATGTTTCTCACAAGAGTGAAAAAACATCTAATGTAGAAAATTTAAAAAATATTTTTAGAAAAATAATAAAAAGAAAAAATTAAGCTTTACTTCTGCTTACTTGTTTTTTTATGTAAAGCCTGTAGGCAAATTTCAATACCACAGATCTCGCGAAATGGGATTTGTCGTCACGGTCTAACGTAAAACTCTCTGCACAAAGTCACAGGTACTACCGTCAATCAATACATATATTAATTATAATTTTCATTTGATTTTCTAGAAACCAACTGCAACCATACCGGATCTTGACTTAGAGCCACTTCTTGTTGTTCATTTTATCGGACATAATATGGACTTATTGAAGTAATATTAACATTCGAAATTTTGCCTCACTGAAGAACAATAGCGTTTCTACATTAGATGTTTCTCACAAGAGTGGAAAAACATCTAATGTGGAAAATTTAAAAAATATTTTTAGAAAAATAATAAAAATTAAAAATTAAGCTTTACTTCTGCTTACTGTTTTTTTTATGTAAAGCCTGTACAACACCACAGATCTCGCGAAATAGGATTTGTCGTCACGGTCTAACGTAAAACTCTCTGCACAAAGTCACAGGTACTACCGTCAATCAATACATATTAATTATAGTTTATAAGTCTCATATTCGTGTTATGCGCTCACACAATACTGGATTCTGCAATGTACATTTAATAAACATGCATTTTGTGATGCATGAGTATTTGCTACATACAAATGTTACGTGCCCCGGGTAAAGAGAGGCCTCTCTTTGGATCTCTATGCTCGACTTGATATGCAAATGTTACATTCCAGTGATAATCTCGGTATATTAATTCGTTTTAAGTTCATGCATAAATCGCTGTAATATTTTAATTAGCACATTTCATCCGAGCAGCATAACAACGGCTATGGAGAAAGCCATTCTACTTTTACGAGTATTATGGATACTGTTTATAAGTAGGACAGGGTTGCAACAAGTGGGACTACTTTATACACAAGCGTAAACTCAGTATATATGGTGAATCAGAATTTATTTCTTTTAGTTGTGTGAAATGAAAATAAAATAACCGAACATGTGCAAGTCAGGTTCGCTCACCGAGGGTTCTGTACCAATCCTGAAAATTGCACGAAACCAGGGGCACAACAAAATATTTTTGTTTATTTCTCGATTTAACCAAAAATCACACATAATACAAATTGAAATCCTGTTGTAGCTTGTGCTAATGAAACCCTTTTAAATTGATACACCACATGATATAAGTAAATAACTCTATTTAAAATTTGTAGAAAAGTCAAAGAGAAGTAGATACCCTATAGGTTTTAGTTCATTTCTAAGTATTGAAATATGCAGTTTTATGCAACAATTTTTTTTTACAACAACCGAGAAGAGTGGTTTTGCACAACTGCAAAAGAGCATAGATTCGCAATATGGAGATAGAAAGGTCTTGATACACAGACGGACGGTACAACAAAGTGATCCTATAAGGGTTCTTTTTTTCCGTCTGAGAAAAAAATGCATAAATAATAATATAATGAAATTATTTGAGTAGCATATTTATTGCCTCGACAATTTGCTTTGATGTTGATTCGTCTCTACAGGTCATCTAATCTTGATGATAGTACACGGGTTCTATATATTTTTGGATTTATTTTTTGTCGTCAGCGATTTTTGATTATCTCAGAAACTCAGTATATATGGTGAATCAGAATTTATTTCTTTTAGTTGTGTGAAATGAAAATAAAATAACCGAACATGTGCAAGTCAGGTTCGCTCACCGAGGGTTCTGTACCAATCCTGAAAATTGCACGAAACCAGGGGCACAACAAAATATTTTTGTTTATTTCTCGATTTAACCAAAAATCACACATAATACAAATTGAAATCCTGTTGTAGCTTGTGCTAATGAAACCCTTTTAAATTGATACACCACATGATATAAGTAAATAACTCTATTTAAAATTTGTAGAAAAGTCAAAGAGAAGTAGATACCCTATAGGTTTTAGTTCATTTCTAAGTATTGAAATATGCAGTTTTATGCAACAATTTTTTTTTACAACAACCGAGAAGAGTGGTTTTGCACAACTGCAAAAGAGCATAGATTCGCAATATGGAGATAGAAAGGTCTTGATACACAGACGGACGGTACAACAAAGTGATCCTATAAGGGTTCTTTTTTTCCGTCTGAGAAAAAAATGCATAAATAATAATATAATGAAATTATTTGAGTAGCATATTTATTGCCTCGACAATTTGCTTTGATGTTGATTCGTCTCTACAGGTCATCTAATCTTGATGATAGTACACGGGTTCTATATATTTTTGGATTTATTTTTTGTCGTCAGCGATTTTTGATTATCTTTCGTTACTTCATACTCGGATATAAAATTATAGTATAATTTTTGGTTTACTTGTAGAACCCTTTTTTAAGGTACTGGCAGCATCCGCTTTTTAGAGCTGGCAAACAATACCTGTTTGACGTTACATTTGTTTTTATGTCACACCGTCTCCGTCTGGTGCCTACCTTGTCAGTCAGTCCTACATCCGACCTCATTCCTTTTTTGAGCGCGGCAGCGTTCGCACGTCTAAAAAAAAAAAAAAAAGTTATACGTGAGTCGCCCTTTTTGTGGAAACAATGCCCAAAAAGAAGCGAAGTTCAGAAGAAAAATTGGAATATTATAAGAAAAAGATCCGTAGATACGAAAACAACGGCGGGAGTACTGTTAATAATGCGGGTCTTGAAGGTAAGTACCCACATTAAAAACTTTAAGAATAGGTATATATGGGCCTGGAGGTTAGCCGTGAGCTAACACATGGCACCTTATATTGTCTGAGATTGGCCGTGAGCCAATCCAATGACAAAATAAAAGCCTAGATGTTGTCCGTGAGTCAACACAAAGGCTCTTCAAATAACCTGATTATCATGGTCATTCCTTTTGTTGTTTTGCAGATGCACAACAGCAAATCTATAGCCCAACGGGTTTTACGGAATATTACGATACCGACATACCAGTAGTAGAAGAAGTGACCGTATCTACCGAGGATAGCGAAACTTCCGAGGAAGCTGACTCTGAAACGCACCCGGAGCGGGTAGTCAGACCGTTAATTCCGACGGAACAGACAGCTGAAACTCTCGATAGCAATGATGCTACCGTAGAAGAAGTCGCTTGTCTAGATCCCGAAATTTTAAAAGCTTTAGGGGAAGCTACCGATTCCTCACCAGAATTCGGACAGGATATTCATACAAATTTGGTTCAATTGTGGACACCTTTATTAAAAAAGGGTTTAACTAAAGAGCAGAAAGAAACTCTTTTAAAAGAATATATTGTCCCTACTAACTGTAAATTACTACAGTCACCAAAACTAAATCCAGAAATTACTGCTGCTGTGTCTGATTTATGTCGCAATAGAGACAAAAAAATGGCGACAGCGCAGCAACAACTCGGGGTTGCTACAACGGCCACTAGCCGAGCTTTTACCATTCTCCTCAACTCTGACGAAAAACCCGAAAAAATAAAAGCTATAAAACACCTTAGCGATGGTTGTAAGCTGTTATGCGATCTTCACTTCCAAGACACGTCGTGCAGGATTAAGCTAGTGACCCCAAATTTAGATCAATCCTTCTGCAAATTGATACAAGACGTGGAGCGTGATGAAACCTTATTCGGCGAAAAACTGTCCGAAAAGATAAAAGCATCAAAAGCTATTACACGTCAAGGATTACAAATTAAGAAGCCAGCCAACCCGAAACCCTCGACCTCACAGCCCGCATCAGGACGAATAACTACTGCACAGGGAAACTGGACAGGCCCCCCTCGCTCGTCAAACAGGGGGGGGGCGCGGTGGCGGTCGCCGACCGTTCAACAATGTGGTGAACTACCACAACCTGCGGGGTGCAGCCCCGTCTCAACACCCGCAGCTACATCCCCAGCAGTCGCAGTCAAACCCGAACAGGCAACGCGGACCGGCGCCACAACGCCGATGAATCAGGTACATGCGGGTAGAATCAGTTTATTCTTTCATAATTGGCTAAAAATTTCTAAAAATTCTGAAGTTTTAAAGTGGGTAGATGAAGGCATTAAAATACCTTTTTCTACAAAAGTTACACAACCATATGTTCCTCAAACTAAGTGGTCAGCTAAAGACCAACAAGATATGAAGTTAGCCATTAGTAAGCTAATAGATTTGGGTGCTGTTACAAAATGCGTACCATCCAACGACCAGTTCATTTCTAGAATTTTTCTAGCACCAAAACCTAACGGTGATAAAAAGTTTATTCTTAATTTAAAACCACTGAATAAATTTATCCCGAAATCACACTTTAAAATGGAAGATGCCAGAACGGCGTGTAAATGAATACCTAAAAATGGTTTCTTAGCTAATATCGATTTAAAGGAAGCCTACTTATCTGTACCTGTCTCCCCGGAACAACGCAAATTTTTGCGATTTCAGTTTTCTTATGAAAAATCATCTATTTTAGATACATTCGAATTTACCGCCATGCCATACGGTTTATCAATTGCTCCGAGGGTATTCAGTAAAATAATTAGGGAAGTGGTTTCTGAACTAAGAAATCGTGATTTTAAATCGGTATTTTATCTTGACGATTATTTGTGCATAGGTAATTCATATAGTGAATGCTTAAAGAATGTAAACGAAACAATAAAATTGCTTCAAAGTTTAGGTTTCATAATAAATTACGAAAAAAGCACATTAGAACCACAACAAAAATGTAAATTTTTAGGTTTTATATTTGATTCAACTGATTTGTCCATTTCATTACCTTTAGAAAAGCGATTGAGTATCACTGCGTTACTAAATTCATTTCAATTAAACTGTAGCTTAAGAGATTTCGCAAAAGTGATTGGCACTCTTACACCAGCTTGTCCAGCAACCAAATATGGTTGGTTATACACCAAAATATTAGAAAGACAAAAATTTCTTGTCTTACAACGTCATCAGGACTATGACGCAAATATAACTTTGCCTGATACAGTATTTCAGGATATAAACTGGTGGTTGAACAATTTATCAACTTGTTCCAATGAAATGCGTCCTAGTCCATTTAAGATAGTAATATATACTGATGCATCTTTAACAGGCTGGGGTGCATTTTGTAACGGGCTAAGAGCTAACGGGCGATGGCGTTCAGATGAATTGCATTTTCATATTAATTATTTAGAACTCTTGGCAATCTTTATGGCCCTAAAATCGTTTGCACAACAGGAACGAAATTGTTCTATACTTCTAAGAGTAGATAATACAACCGCGATATCATATATAAATCGAATGGGCGGTATCCGATTCGGCCACCTTAACGACTTATCACGGGCAATATGGCAATGGTGCGAAAAACGAAATATTTGGTTGTTTGCTTCATATATTAATACAAAAGATAATATTGAGGCAGACGAAGAATCTAGGAGAATTAACCCCGACATAGAATGGGAACTATCTACCCAAGCTTTTGATCAGATAGTTAAAAAGTTTGGTACACCCGATGTTGATCTTTTCGCTTCTCGCACCACCACCAAATGCTCTAATTACGTTGCATGGAAACCTGACCCTGAGGCGATTGCAGTAGATGCGTTTACCATTCCCTGGGGGTCCTATTTTTATGCGTTTCCCCCTTTTTCAATGTTATTGAAAACAATCAGAAAAGTCATACAAGATCAAGCTATAGGCATACTCGTGTTTCCAATGTGGCCATCTCAGCCGTGGTATCCCCTTCTCAGTGAAATCCTTGCGTCAGAAGTTATTATTTTTAATCCAAGTAAATATTTATTACACTCTTGTTACAGACCTTATCACCCATTGTACAATCAACTTACATTGGGTGCCGCGAGAGTTTGCGGGAGGCGTTCTTGAAGAAAGGGATATCATCAGCATCTGTCGATCTAATTACCGCTTCGCTTTCCAACAACACAATTAAACAGTATGACGTAAGTTATAGATTATGGTGGCAGTTTTGTGATTCACATAATGTAGATGCAAATAAAGAATCTGTTAAAGCTGTTATCACATTCTTAACTGAAAAATGTATTATGAAGGTGCCTCTTACAGCACCTTAAACACTCATAGGTCTGCTCTATCTCTATTACTAGGTAACAATATCGGTTCAAACGAAAATATTAAACGGCTCCTAAAAGGCATTTTTAAAGTAAGACCACCTAGAGCGAAATATAACTGTACTTGGGACCCACAAATTGTATTGAATTTGATTTCTAAAAATGGTATCCCAATTCCGATATAAGCTTAGAGAGAATCACCAAAAAGGTTGCAATTTTATAAGCTTTGTCTATAGGTCATAGAGTACAAACTCTTTCGGTCATAAAAGTTGAAAACATTCATTTCACTCCGAATGAAATAAATATTTTTATACCAGATATAATTAAAACCTCGGCCCCAGGTCGGGAGGCACCGGTGCTCTCTCTCCCCTTTACAGAATTACAAAAAATTTTACAGAAAACCCCAACGTGTGTCCAGCAAGTACTATTCAAGATTATATAGAAAGAACTAAAGACAGACCTATAGGCGTTAACAATCTTTTGATTACATATAAAAAACCTTACAAAGCTGCTACTACTCAATCCATCAGCAGATGGATAAAACAGGTAATGTCGGAAAGCGGAGTAGATACATCTATATTCAGTGCACATAGCACGCGCCACGCATCCACATCTGCATCAGCGTTGGCTGGAGTATCTATAGATATGATTAGACGAACTGCAGGGTGGACACAACAGTCCAATACGTTCGCTAAATATTATAATAGAAAAATTGTCTCATCCTGTGATTTTGCTAATTTCATGATTAATAAATAAGCCGTTACAATACTTATCTTGTTTAATAATTTTAATAATTAAGGTAATTAAAGAAATGAGGTTTTTTGTATCCAATATGTTTGATAAATAAACTCTTTTTTTGCTTTTAATGTATCAACTTATTTCTGCAAAACTTACCTCTCCAAACATCTACAAGTAAACCAAAAATTATACTATAATTTTATATCCGAGTATGAAGTAACGAAAGATAATATAAGATCAAACGAACTTCTGAAAGTGAAGTTCGATCGTTATTATCTGAGTTACTTCATACGAAAGATATAAATTTCCCTCCCACCCGATTAATATACCCCTAAATATAGGTCAGTTTTGCATTACAAACAGAGAACTCTAAAATAATGAGGTCGGATGTAGGACTGACTGACAAGGTAGGCACCAGACGGAGACGGTGTGACATAAAAACAAATGTAACGTCAAACAGGTATTGTTTGCCAGCTCTAAAAAGCGGATGCTGCCAGTACCTTAAAAAAGGGTACTACAAGTAAACCAAAAATTATACTATAATTTTATATCCGAGTATGAAGTAACTCAGATAATAACGATCGAACTTCACTTTCAGAAGTTCGTTTGATCTTATATTTTGGCTATTCCCACCTCAAAAAGGGTTGCTATAGTGCTTTATGAACCAACCGATTTTGAATAATATCTGTCAAGATTGTGTAGTAAGTATCTAAATCCTAACAGGACTTGCGAGTATGAACGAAATCGGTCTTGAGTGAGTAGAGATACGAGTATATGTAGGGTTATGACAATACCTACAGCTAGACAGATGTTATAGAATAGAATAGAAACGCTTTAAGTATTGTTCACTCAAAAATATAACAAAAAAGAGTACGATATATAAAAATAATGCGACAACCGGTGGCCTTATCGCGTAGAGCGATTTCTTCCAGGCAACCTGATTAAGAGATGAAAGCATTATAGGGGAAGGTAAGAGACGGCGTGTACAATAATGGACAAATCAGTTGAAAAAAAATATATATTTTAGGTATAGGTTGCATAAAGAGTCAGCCGGTGTGCCGCTTGTATCTATGTATTGATCTTGCTTATTAAATATTTACTTAATTTTGCAATACAGCAAAATAAAAATATACAGAGAAATTTTTGAATGTTGAAATTTTTTGTTGATTGTGTATGTATAGGAAAATATCAGAACCCATAAAAAACTGAAATACCTATGACTTGCTAAAATAGCTAAAGTTTGACAATTGGTTTTCAAGTTTGTTGTGAACCTTTGCGCAAGGGACGTAAAATGTACCTGCTTGGTCGTCGCTGATGATTCGGAAAACACGGAATTACGAGTAACTTTGGTTCTACCTGAATTGACATACTGACAAATGTATTCAAAAATAAATCAACATTCCATTTCGTTAAAGCTTTGAAGTGAGCCAGTGGAACAAGCTGTAACCAACTTTGAATGCTAAAACATCTCGCCGCTTCGTAAGTCTATTACCAACTTTGTTTAGTGAACGAGACTTCAGTGAGTTTTTACCGGATTCCAACCCTGATTAGAAAGATGATGAAGGTCAAACTTACTGTGTAACATGAGAATAAAGGAATTTTACAAGTGATCGCAGCACACTCCTGATGATAGAGTTTTCAATCTCTGAACAATAAAAGTGCAAAAGCTAAAAATCTCCCGCGTACAATTTGTCAATCAACCAAGTTACTTAAATTTTCTTTCCACGAGATCGAATCAGGAATGAGGAGATTTGTAGAAGAACCAAAGTTACTGCGGACCCAGCGGAATGGCAAGGTGAAATGTCAGTTAGCAGGGCACATAGCACGGACGACTGATGACTGACGGGATCGAAAAGTTCTCGAGTGGAGATCACGTACTGGCAAGCGCTGCGTAGGACCTCCACCCACAAGGTGGACGGATGACCTCATTAAGACCGCAAGATCACGCTGGATGCAAGCCGCTACCAACCGGTCTTATTGGGGATCCATAGGGTAGGCCTATGTTCAGCAGTGGACGTTCTATGGCTGATAGATAGATAGACTCAAGTTTTCATATTTTCAAAATACGTTCAGGTAATTAAAAAAAACATAGAGCTTGTAAATGGAACACAAAATCTTGTACATCTTTATGAAACTTGTACCTACCTAACTATGCCGTGAGATATTCACGAGGACTTTTTTTCGAAGGAGCATCCCTTCAGTCCGTTCCAAGAAGCTTCTCAATTTCAATTACTTTCCCGGGTTGTTTGTCGTTTGGATAAAATTTTAGTTTGTCTCGGAAACCTACGCTAACGAGAATGACATTTAAACAACAGTTTCATAATTTTGTGTAACATAAATACGTGTGAAAATAGAACTTCATGCGCCACGATAACGTCTACTTACTTGTAATTAACGCCTGCCATGTAAGCTTTGTTAACCTTACCTTGGCAGTAAGGAACTGTTATTTTATAGTTTAGTAGCAGCCTTCCGTGGGTTTACCCTATTTCACAAGAAACTCATTTATAAACCATATGCATGAACATATTTATTTCATGAACATAGGGTGGACCGTGTGATAGAAATGAGATTAAAGCGTTATTTCTATTGAAATTGGGTTAAAAATATAAGCTCTGCCTAGGGCGGCCTAGAAATTTTGTCCGCCTTATTGCTGAGAGGCCAATGTGACGTTTGATCAAGTATCACTTCTGTCAAGTGGTGTCGTTTGATTACATTACAGTTTCTATGAATTATCGACGCCATCTTGCTGTGATCATGTTTTGAAATTTTTCTACTTTAGGGCATTTCTACGAGTAGCTATTTCATTAATTCCAACGGTTATTCGTAGTGTATCACCTGATCTGATATTCTATAAAAGCTGTGTTATTTCATTTGAAAACTGACATTTAGTAAAAATTCTTATGCAAATGTCTGTAAATATGTAATGCATAAAACACCCCATGCGGGACGTCAGTGCAGGACTTATCGCCCCCACATCGAATAAGAAATAAGTCTGTAAATATGGGAGCAAACACACGCATTTACAAAAAAATACTTAGTGTTATAGAATGAAACGTACATAATGTGGCATCCAATTTGATTTTATATCTTTATGAGGCCTTAATTACCTCAGGTAATAGGCACTTAGGTACATTGTGTTTACTTTATATTTTACTGTATAATTAAACTTAATCCTAAGTTATTGCTTGGGATTTATCTCTAATAATCCCCTTCCTCCCTGTTTGTATTCGAATGAATGAATGAATGAACCTCCTGAACATGAAATCGACACCAGACTTCAAGATATAAATGCAGTCTTATGACTATGATGTAAATATTTTTTTATAATAATGATTTTACAATGTATACGTGCTAATCACAGGGGAATTGAATTTTCTTGAACTGCTTCATCATCATTTGCAATCGTCTTTATACCACTGCTGGGTAAATGCCACTTTTTACCGCCACTGTTTTCGTCTTGTGATATTTCAACCTCAAACTATTTTATAACCTTTTATTTAACTTGCAATGGATGTATGTACCTAAGTATGTACCTACATTATGTAAGTTCGGGTGAAATCTCGCAAGTTAAATTTGTCCAACATCCCGTTTTTCAATTAAGCTGAATGAAGCACGCATATGTATTTCGCGTGACAATGCAATAAAGGTACCATGGAGCTGATCTGATGAAGGAGTCGGAAGGTGGCCATAGGAACTCCTGTACTAAACAAGATAGACCCGTCGTGTTTGGACTTCTCTGCTGCCAAATGATATCCAGGATATCAAAAGCTTGTATTTTTAAAAAGTTTTATTTTATAATAATTTATTTTTCATCCCCCCATCTCGGAAAGAGTATTTTTGCTCTGTATTATCTGAATGCAAAATCCGTTTTTATCCGCTAGAGGATAAAGTAAAATTGATTTTTTGGACTTCGTGTGCACCAAGTTTGTGAATTCAAAACATCATTAGTAAATAGGTATCTATTTACTTCTACCTCCATGGTGCCGAATTTATCATACAATTTTTTTAATTTTTTCTTATCTCAGACTCGGAACCTTTTTGGTGTATTTTTATTTGCTTTGCGCGCGCCATTTTCTTCCACAATATTTTGTCAAAACCTTATCTATGTTAAAAAAAAACTTGAAAACAAGTTGGTGGAGCGCCTTAACATCTTTTATTTAATAATCCCCCATTTCTGTAATCTTTCCTTTTTTACAATTTAAATTTACCCGCTTTCTGGTATCGTCGGTAAAACAGGTGCAACGCTGGGACAATCTGTCGATGTTCTGTTGACGTCCCGGAGTATTCCGAGAGATGGCGCTAGTCGTCTCGAACCGCGATGCCTGAATTGCAATGGTCGACCTTTGCAATTGGTCAAAAATGACGTGATATTTATCGCGTGACGCATCACCGCCATGATTCGTGATTTTTGGAATAACCGAAAATAATTGAGTCAGTGTACTACAATCCGCCGCAAGTTTACTTTCATCCGCCAAGCGAAAAACTTATATCATTGAAGTTCATTTCGAGAACTTTTTATTGTGTGTAGTACAGTGTTGGACAATCGTATTTCGCCTCGACAAAACACAGGACTTTAGTGGACGATACCAGCAGGCGCCGTGCAGCAGTGGCAGACGACTCTTCTCCAGCCGGTCTCGATTACGAGGGGATGAAAGTGGTCATTTGCAGGTTAGTCTTAGCTTAGTGCCTGTATTTGCGTCGACACCAAATTATTTCATAATTATATGATCTTCCCCCCTTTCATAATTTAATTTTTCTTCAAAACCTTTCGTGAGCAATCACACCCAGGAGTTGGCTATTTACACGCCACTCCATCTTATGGTCCTTCGAGCCGGATAGTCCAGTGAACCGCGAATTCACGTAATTTTGGTGAATTCTTTCCTCTAAATTATTTTTTTCAACGCCATTTACTTTGTTCGTTATTCACGTAATTTTGGTGAATATCTTTCATATCGCCCCTTGTTTTACTCAGATTTACGTAATATTTGTAAATTCTGATCATTTCCGCATTTGATTTTACGTAAATATTGGTAAAATCAATCAAAAACCCTTTCAATTTTACGTAATTGTTGGTAAAATCTCAAATCTCGCTTCACTTAAATTCATTTACCTACCTTCATTATTTTTAGTTGGTAGGTAAAATCCCGCTCAATTACTATAGTTATATTCTTGGAATTCTACGTATTCATTGGTAGATATTTCTCCGCTTTCATTTCCAATATAAATATTTCCGCTTCTTTAATATTAAAATTACATTTGTCCAATTTCGCCGTTCCACCACTGCACTCACCTACCGCCACTTTAAAATACTTCAATAATTTGTTCAAGTTATTTTTACATTGCATAGTCATTCGAAAAATATTTGTCTGATTCTACATACCACATTCCGTTAGCTTTGTGTTTTTCCGCTAACAGTATCGATTTACTTCCATAAAAATGACAGATAAATCGGAAAAACAAGTCGACCTGGAATTAAAATTGGTATTACTGAATCAAAAGAAGGAATTACTATTTCAGCGCATTAGTCGACTATACAATGTATCGAAAAATATTACTTCATTTGATTCTTCACGAACGAATGAGAACTTCCTCGCTGAGTCAGAAACGATAGATGACATTAGAGAAAAATTCGAATCTATTGTTGATCAATACAATAGAATAAAATTACAATTAAAACCGGATATACTTCCTCATTACTCGTGTCTGGAAGCTTTCGAGGACCTTTACACTCGTGTGAGACGCACACGGAACAAGTTTTCGTCCGCCGCGCCGTACAAGCGCAATCTATGCCTTGTTTACATGCGGCGAGTCACTCGACCATGCCTACAGTAAAATTACAACCTCTTGTAATACCGAGTTTTGACGGCCGCCCAGAAAACTGGAATTTGTTCTACCAGTCATTTAAAGCTAATGTACATTTGAATGAACAATTGTCTGATTCACAACGTGTGCAATATTTAATTTCAAAACTTACCAATGATGCGCTTAAATTCACCGCCGGTATTGTTCCGACAGGTGAAACTTATAAAATATTATGGGACAGTTTAGTTAAAAAGTTTCAAGATAAACGCGCCCTTGGTAGTTTTTATCTAAATAATATTCTGGACTTGAAAGCAAGCTCGCACAATGCAAACAACCTCGATGCATTTATTTGTAAATATTCCGCGTCGATTTCGGCATTGAAACAGTTGGAGATTAATGATTTAATTGACTTTATTTTCCTTCAATGCGCGCTTAGGAAGTTAGACATACAAACAGTTCAGTCCTTTGAGCTCACTGTCAGGAGCACTGAAATACCTACTACTGAACAATTGATTAGCTTCGTGCAAGATCAAGTGAAGATATTGGAACGTACGCGACATAACACTTCGAATAAAACGCCCCCCGCTAACACTTCGATTCACAATAACCGTGGTCATACCTACAAATCTTTTGTCGCGACGGAATCGAATGCGCGAACACTCGTAGACGTTCCGCCCGCGCAACCGTCTAACGCAGCGCCCTCCATACCACGCAATGTATGCGTCATGTGCGGTGGTCGGGATCATGTACAACTATATAGCTGCCCTGAATTTAAAAAACTAGATTCGCATGGTAAATTTAAATTTATAAAGGCTAAACATGGGTGTGTGAACTGCCTTAGTGTTTTGCATAATTTATCCAAATGCAAGTCGACATCTGTTTGCGAATTTTGCAATAAACAGCACCACAGTCAGCTTTGTTTTTCTAAAGAAAAGGAAAAAAAGAGTTATAATAATAACAATAATAGCTACTCACATACTGCTTTGATACATGATGATGTACATACGTCACCATCTTTCGCTCCCGCTACGCACATGAAATCTAATAGATTTTTGCCGCCTTCTGATCCATCATGCTCGTTCGTTTCGGAAGTTGCTACCCAACAATCTCAATTTCTCTTACCTAATGAGAAAAACGACGGAACTGTTTCAATCGGAAACGCCAGAAACGGCGTAAACGTCAGAAACGTCGGGATATGTGAAAACGTCGGGAATGGCGAAAACGTCGGAAACGACGGAATAAATACTTCCGGTTCGACATTGCCACGAACACAATATGATGCCGCCGTGCTACTGGCGTCTGGGACAAGGTCGAAGTCAACGATTCTCTTGTCGACGGCTCAAGTGTATGCAAAGCCTAAGGATTGTGGGAAATCGTTAGTAGTGAGGTGCCTCATTGATAATGGGTCACAGAATAATTTGATTACTACTGATTGCTGCCGTAAGCTAAATCTTACTATAACGCCACTGCACAATTCGTTTGTAAAGGGAGTTGGAGCCGCTTCACGTCCAATAATTGGATACGTCCACGTTGACATACAATCGCGTGTGTATCCAGAACAAAAATATACCATTTATGCGTTAGTAGTTGATTGTATCGCAGAACAGTTACCAACTCAGTTCGTTGAGTGTCACGAAAACATTTTTTCCGAGCTTCAACTCGCTGATCGCAGTTGGAATATACCAGGAGACATAGATATTGTGTTAGGAGCGCAGCTTTTCCCATATATATATTTGGGAAAAAAGGTTGAGTGCGGATCTCATGCTCCACCGGCCTTATCTACAACTTTTGGCTGGGTTTTAATGGGAGACTGCCCGCGTAGTAATTTGGCTCCATCTTCCAGTTTTTCGGCACTGGCATTGAACGATTTGGTTCAGAAATTTTGGGAACTCGAAGAAGTGCCTTCGAAAAGATATCTTTCTCCAGAAGAGACGGAGTGTGAAAATATATTTACATCTAGCGTGACGCGTGATGACGTGGGTCGCTATACAGTATCTCTGCCATTTTGCAAAGATCCTTCAGAGTTAGGTAACTCGCATGCTGCCGCTTATCGGAGATTTATGACACTCGAGCGTAAATTCCGTCAGTCGCCGGAATTGCGCGAAAATTATAATAGAGTGATTCAGGATTATATCGATAACGGCTACCTCAGCGTCGTAGACGATTCTGAGCTAACTCCTGATGGTTATTATATACCTCATCACGCTGTTTGTCGGCCTGACAAACCCATGCCACGCATTGTGCTAGATGCAAGCGCAAAAACCCACACGGGCTTTTCACTTAATGATGTATTGCACATCGGCCCTAATCTGCAAGCTGATCTGTTTTTATTGATTTTAAACTTCAGATTATTTCCCGTCGCGCTAAACGCTGACATAAAACAGCATTATTTACGCATAGGTGTACCAGTTGACCAGCGTAAATACCTACGCATCTTATTTCGATTCAGTGAATCTGAAGAAGTCCGCACATATGCCTTCAATAGGCAACCATTTGGTCTTAAATCAAGTCCTTACATAGCTATGCGCACTGTGCGACAGCTAGCTTCGGACATGACCCCGTACTATCCAGAAGCCGCTAAAATAGCCGAGAGCAGTCTGTATATGGATGACTTGGTTCATTCAGTACAGAGTGAAAAAACTGCGATCCAGATGGCTCAAGACTTAATAAAGCTTTTCAAAGCGGGTGACTTTGATCTGGTGAAGTGGACAAGCAATTCTGCGACACTTTTGGATAGCTTACCTGATTCACACCGGAAGTCGCTAGCATTTGATGATGGCAACAACGTTTCAAAGGTTCTAGGTCTGTCGTGGGAACCAAGTGATGATCATTTTTTCTTCACTTCCGCTGTAATTACTGAAAAATGTACAAAACGAAATATACTCTCTGTGGTTGCACGCCTCTTTGACATTATCGGTGTAGTGGCACCGGTAGTGTTGTATGCAAAACTGATAATCAAGGATTTATGGCTTGGAAACTATGATTGGGATGCTCTAGCTCCGGAAAATATCCGTCTCCGATTTGCCGCCCTAACGCAGGAGTTTCATTTGCTTAACGCTTTAAAAATTCCACGTCATATTGGAGTTGAAACAGACTGTGAGCTACGCCTTGTCGCCTTTTGTGATGCCAGCATGAATGGTTTAGGCTGTGTTATATATGCTCATTGCACTTACCCATCTGGTATTCAAACTCGCCTTCTTTGTGCCAAGTCCAAGGTATCACCGACGAAGGTTACCACTTTGGCCCGCCTTGAATTATGCGCTGCTTTGCTCATGGCAAAGCTGGTAAAAATTGTGAAAGATACGTATTCACTACGAATTCCTATTACTGGAATATATGCATTCTCTGATTCCACGATTGCATTATCGTGGATACATTCCTCGCCTCATCGTTGGTCGATTTTTGTGAGTAATCGTGTTGCACAATGCCAGGAAAATTTAGCCGCCAAACATTTCTATCACGTGGCTGGTGCCATAAATCCTAGCGATTGTCTCTCACGGGGTATGCTCCCATCACAACTTTTATCGCATGATCTATGGTGGAATGGTCCCGCATGGATTCGGTGTGCTCCTGAGGAATGGCCAATCAAACCTTTCTCTCCTGCAGACTGTAACGAATTGCCGGAACATAAGGCTATAATAATGGCCACCACCACCAATGTAGATCCACCGCTATTGTGTGAGCTAGCTCAACGTATTTCTTCTTGGGAAAAATTGCTCCGCATCATTGCATATGTGTTGAAATTCGCAAGGCCCAAATCAAAGATTGAGCCTCTATCTGTAACAGGACTGGCAGTAGCGGAGAAAGCTTTGCTGCTTGCTGTTCAATCTGTTCACTTTGCAGAAGATATAAAACTAATAAAGGCTGGAAAATTGCTTCCAAAGAAACTGCAAAGTTTGGCAGTATTCATGGATAAGGATGGCATTCTGAGAATTGGAGGACGGCTCTCAGAGTCAAACCTTCCTTTTGAAGTTAAACATCCGGTCCTGCTTCCAAAACGCGACCATATTGTCGATTTAATAATACAACATCAGCATGTTATGAATTGTCATACCGGACCTGGACTCTTAATGTCCATAATAAGACAACGCTACTGGATATTGGATGCCAGAACTGTCATTAGATCAAAATTGAGGAAGTGCAACACTTGCTTCAAAGCAAATCCTACTCATCCTGTGCCATTAATGGCGGATCTCCCTGCGTGTAGAGTCTCGGAATCAAGAGTCTTTGCACACACGGGACTGGATTATGCAGGACCGATCCGGGTCACGCTGTCACGCCGCAGAGGTCAGCATTCACAGAAGGCATGGGTTGCATTATTTGTCTGTATGCAAACCCGAGCTCTTCATATAGAACTCGTATCTGATCTGACTTCTCAAACATTTTTGGCGGCGTTCAAACGCTTTATTTCTCGTCGTGGTCCAGTATCATGCCTTTATTCAGACAATGCAACCACATTTGTAGGAGCAAAGGCTGAACTTGATGAGCTTTACACATTTTTAGGAAGCTCTGATTTCAAATCCTCACTCGCAAATGATTTATTATCGCGACGCATTGAGTGGAAAATGATACCACCACGAGCCCCAAACTTTGGAGGACTATGGGAAGGGAATATCAAGAGTATGAAGACGCATTTATATAGAGTGATTGGAAGTCAACTTCTCACATATGAAGAACTTCAAACCGTTTTGACCCAAATAGAGTGCATTTTGAACTCTCGCCCACTCTGCGTGCTGTCTTCTGATCCCCATCCAGAGGTTTTAACTCCAGCTCACTTCTTAATGTCTACTCCACTGCAATATTTACCAGCTTCCGACATGTCAAATCAACGCGTGAATTTGTTAGAGCGAAAGAGGTTGCTAGATAGCATGGTCCAATCATTTTGGAAAAAGTGGCGTTTGGAATTTTTGCACACGTTGCAAATTAGACAACGGTGGGCTACGCCAGACAAATCGGTAGAAGTGGGAACTGTAGTGCTGGTAGAAAACGAGAACACTGCTCCATTGAGCTGGCCGTTAGGAGTAATAACCGAAGCCTTCAAAGGCGCAAATAACACTGTCCGTGTGGCAATGGTCAAAACCACATCCGGTATTTATAAACGCGCTGTTTCAAAATTGTATCCCATTCCAACGCAATAACAATTTAATTTGAATACAATTTTACTATTTTATATGTATTAGTAATTTGTGGCTACGTGCCTCATTTAATTTGTCTTTTCTTTAATTCGCTATGTTTTCTGACCAGTCAGGACGTTTTGAAAGATCTCTAGATCTTCCAAGGCGGGGTGCGTGGTGGAGCGCCTTAACATCTTTTATTTAATAATCCCCCATTTCTGTAATCTTTCCTTTTTTACAATTTAAATTTACCCGCTTTCTGGTATCGTCGGTAAAACAGGTGCAACGCTGGGACAATCTGTCGATGTTCTGTTGACGTCCCGGAGTATTCCGAGAGATGGCGCTAGTCGTCTCGAACCGCGATGCCTGAATTGCAATGGTCGACCTTTGCAATTGGTCAAAAATGACGTGATATTTATCGCGTGACGCATCACCGCCATGATTCGTGATTTTTGGAATAACCGAAAATAATTGAGTCAGTGTACTACAATCCGCCGCAAGTTTACTTTCATCCGCCAAGCGAAAAACTTATATCATTGAAGTTCATTTCGAGAACTTTTTATTGTGTGTAGTACAGTGTTGGACAATCGTATTTCGCCTCGACAAAACACAGGACTTTAGTGGACGATACCAGCAGGCGCCGTGCAGCAGTGGCAGACGACTCTTCTCCAGCCGGTCTCGATTACGAGGGGATGAAAGTGGTCATTTGCAGGTTAGTCTTAGCTTAGTGCCTGTATTTGCGTCGACACCAAATTATTTCATAATTATATGATCTTCCCCCCTTTCATAATTTAATTTTTCTTCAAAACCTTTCGTGAGCAATCACACCCAGGAGTTGGCTATTTACACGCCACTCCACAAGTGAAAACCTAAAATTAGTGATTCTAGTGATGAGGAAGTTTATTTAACGCCAACAAAATTGACTGAAACTTTTAATAATGCGCAAATGATCTTTTTCCCTTAATAATCACGCGAGGAGTATTTGAAACAGTACGGTATGTAGACGACTTTAGTCACTTCCTCGCTGAGGTGGGATGAAAAGTTACGTGTTGCACTCGAGTGGAAAGATTTTTCACCTTGTGCTCTTTTGATTCCCTCTCTAGCGCTCAGGATCCTAATTTTAGAATCCTTCGCTTGCTCGGTCATCAAAATTGAGCACGCGGTTTAAACAGCAACTTTGCACCCTAGTATAACAAATAACTATTGTTAAACTTTTTTTTTATATTTGATTATTTAATAACAGGCTTATCAAAAAATACGCTTTTCAATTTTCATTTTCATCCCATGGTTGCCTAGAAGAGATTGCTTTTTAGCGATCATGCCGTCATTATTTACTCTAGTTGTAAAGTCCATTTGTTATGCTTAGTTTTCCCAAGACCTGAGATCTTTACGAAAGAGTATACATTACCAGAGTAAACCCTTTAATAAAATAGATACAAAGAATAAAATCAATACGTGTTATAATTTTCGAGTATCATCTAAGTTTTTTTGGCATGCCCCTATGTACAACATCAATCAGCTTTTTTCGGGTCGTCGGCTCGACATGGTCAGAACTATATGCAAACGACGACAAAAATGTGTGCGTGTGACTCGCATGCTAATTACCTATACTAGCTATTATTATTACTAGTTATTAGCTATTAGCTGACTAAGCTGTCAAAATAATACCATATAAGTGGCGCCAAATTCAAAATTGAATATTTGCATTCGCATTCGCGAATATCGACGGCAGATATTCGCACTGCCGTGCAGCCTTTAAAATGCAGTATGAGCAAAAACGCGGTTTCGAGAAAAACGCGAAAAACTTTTTGATTTGTTTTTTTTCTATGTTACAAGGTTTTATGACGTATGTTTTGAATGCCATTGGGCGCATCTGAATTCGAAGAAATACTTCACGAAAGAAAATACGCACTTAGATTATTATATGATAAATAAAAACGATTTTGAAAAAAAAGATCCCAAAATAGAGCAGTTACGACACAGAAAATTTAGTGAAAAAGTTCGCATAATCAGATTAAAATGCAGTAATTTGAGTTAGTACTGCAAAAATATGCGGGACATGTACTACTTTGCCGTTTAAAATGCAGTATCAGATTTATTTTACTGCATTTTAATGTGTCACTTGAATAAAATGTAGGTGCAGTATGTAAATAATTATCGACTAAATTACGTAAGCTACTTATTTTATGGAGTAAGAAAGAGTATTTCGATCAAAATATTTTTTATTAAAGATTTAGTAAAAAATCAAAACTGCACTTCAACATCAACAAAAATCAACACAATCACTTTTTATTATTATTTAGACTATTATGGCTCAGACTTTTGTGATATCATAGCAATTTGGGTTAGTCACACTCACAGTATAGAGGTGGTAATTAAAACTTAAATCACTTATAACATTTATGATTAACACTGCCAATAATCAGGGCTGGATTTAGAGTTCTAGAGGCCTCGGGGCAACAAAAGAGTGGAGGCAACCTGGCTCAAAATTATTTTCCAAATAAAATAAATAATATTTATCGGTCTAGAGAGTTAATACTTCCTGAAGATGGGTAGTAAATTGTAAATACTTATTAGGGTCATTTGACATTTGATATTTTATCGATTGCCTGATTGAAGTGAACAAATATAGATCTATGATTTCTGTTTATATTTAAGAACATTACAATCATGTTTGTATAAAGTACTTTAGGTAAAAGTAAAACAGTGAAAAAAATATCGAAGTGAGAGTTGTTTACTAGTCAGATAAGTCGGATATTGAAAGGTTTTTTCCCGAAGTCTCTGTTTGTAGGGACTCCTTTTTTGTGGAGGCCCAGGGCTGAAGCCCCGGTTACCCTCCCCTAAATCTGGCCCTGCCAATAATACTTACGAGAAAACTGAAATATGCAATAAAAACTAATGAGATCTTTCAATAGAACTGCTCAGACATACTTAAACACTTAAATAACTATCTAGGAACAATAATCATAGGTATTCTTCTAAGTATATATAACAAATCAAATGCTCTCCTTCCGTATGTTTTAACTACGGACGTAGTACGGACGCACCACGGCGCCGCCCGCGCTAGTTCGAGTCGCGGCGTCATCCCTTGAAGGCCGCAAGTTCTACGTGTCCGTCGAGAACGTCAGCTCCGGACACAGAAGAATGGCTGCGGGAGTTCCTCAGGGGAGTTGCACATCACCATTCTATTATGCCATTTACACGGACGACATACCGATCCTGGAAGACCTCAGACCAGGAGAACGGGGAGTCGTCCTCGCCCTCTTCGCGGACGATAGTGCTAACATTGCGTCGTCCAGGAACAAGAGAATAGCCGCTGGTAGGATCCACTAGTCCTAGACATCCTGCCAGAATGGCTCGATAAATGACGGATTGCCATCAACGTGGGAAAGACGGCAGCGCTGCTGACCGGGAGATCACCAAGACTACCACCATTGATGAAGCCACTGCAGCTTAGAGGACAAGACATTGCGTGGGAAAGCACCTGCAAGTACCTGGGTGTCTACATCGACCGGGCCCTTCGCATGAGCTAGCAGATCTTGCACGCCGTTCACCAGGCGAAGGCTCTTCGAGCCTTGCTGCGGCCCGTGCTGAGCTCTAAGCTGCCACTGAAGACCAAAGTAGGGATTTACAAGACCTACATTCGTTCCTGGTTTACTTACGCAACGCCCGTTTGGTACGCGCTCTGCTCAGCCAGCCAGAAGAAAATGATGCAATTGGTGCAAAACGTCGTTCTGAGGATGATCTCGGGAGCCGGCCGGTACTTTCGCAATGACGTTATCGCCCGGGACGTGCGAATCGAAACCGTGGGGGAGTTCGTGGCTCGTCTGTCGCGTGGCATGTTTGACCGCGCGGACAATGGGCCATAAGACCACCTGAACAACATTGCGCCGCTTCGCGCACGCCTCCCTGCTGAACGTACATGGCGTGCCCTCCCTAAAGATCTCCTCTTGGCTGGCTCGGACACGGAGCAGGACTCTGAGGGACCAAGCGGCATCCAGAATAGAGATGAGGCCTAAACTAAGAAGAGAGTACCACCAAGCCAAAGAATGGCCACCCCAGTACAACCAAGCCAAGATGTGGCCAGCGATGGCCATACAAGTGGCTAGCGAGGGTGCTGAGAAAAGCCGCCCGTCCTCGCGGACGGAAAAGGTACTCGCATCCTCCCAACATTGCCCCTCAGCTCGATAGCTGAAGCGTCCAGCCGCCGAAGGGAGCGCAAGCTCGAGTTGGCATCCTAACCTTCGCCAAAGACGGAGGGGAAGAACCCGGATGATGATGATGGTCTGTAGCGGCCCGCCGCCCACACTTGTTTCAATCCTGAGTTAAGTCCTGTCTCAGTACTGAGTTGAGAGGTAGGATTAATACTTGTAACCTATATTCCATAAAATAGAATTACGTGATCTATCATTGTACATTCATGTCAATGTAACAAGTATTATGTAAAAATTAGGTCTTAGAATTAGGTGATAGATTTGGATAAATGTAAATGTGTTATCATAATTTATTTAGAAACCTTAAAAACATCGAATTTACCACACAAAACAAGTGGCCACGCGCTGTCGACGTCCTCCTTCCACGGCGCGGCGTTCGGCACGCGACTGATTGAGCGACAAATACTAGCTAAAATGCAGTAGGAAACTCCACGAAAACAGTGGAATGCAATGACTTGATTCGAATTACCAATTAAAATGCAGTAATTACGACTTATACTGCAATTTAGGCTGTAAAATGTAATTATTTAAGTGATAGATATTATCGATTATACTGCAGTAAATAACCAAAATACTGCAATTTAATTAGTAACATTGACAACAAAAAGTAACCTATGATATAAATAAAAGACAGTTCAATTAACTTCACTGCATTTTACTTTGTTTTGACCGTATGGAAAAAATAGGTGATGCTATCTTAAACACCGCGTCTTAGTAACTTACTGCATACTAGTCTGTAATCATTTTGAAAAGTAATAAAAATAAACTTTGCAGTATTCATATTTTCAGTACATTATCTATTTACTGCATTTTAGTTTATGTGTTCACCATATTTTTAAGGTTATGTTAACCGTTTTTTTGTAGCAGTGACGACATTTACTGCATTTTATCTGGGAAAACAAAGCTATTAAAATACAGTAATTGCTCTTACTGTATTTTAGATAGTTTATCGTTACAGTTTGCATAAAACATTCCTAGTTACTGCGTTGAGGTAGTTGTTTTTTACTATCTTGTAGTTGCGATAATCAAAAACCGATTACATCATTCGATTCCTTATAGCGTGCCCATTACGGATCAATATTTAACTCAAAAACGTCAAAAAGTCAGATACTGCGTTTTAAGGACTGCAGGGCAGCGCAGTAAATTTAATTCTTTAAAATTGATATTCGTTACAACACTAGTACCTACCTACTGAGCACTCCATAATTTTCGACGCTAATAATACAAGTAAAATGCAGTACTAAGCGCGTCTGTGGTGTACCTACGTGTATCAAAAAGATCCTTCGGATGCTGTTGGATGAATGTAGTTGAAATTAGGTGGTGCCTTCGAAACTATTCGTAAATGATCTGGTCATACTTATCGAAAATAAAATATTTGAATACCACTCGGATACATTTTAACGATTCGCAAACTTGAAAACAAATTGAGTGAAGCTATGAAGTCGGCTATATTTAACTAGAATTTAGAAGCAAATCAAAAGAAACTTTCTCGTAGAAAGCAATCCTTGAAAGACGAAGCGGTGGCGAGGCGGAAACTCTGCCGAGACGAGCGCCGACTGTGGAAAAGTGCAATTACTTTACGTTGGTAATTCTACTCGCATCTAGCTCGGATATAAAACTTCGAACAAAAAACAAGCTCCAGCACTCAGTGATAAACAATCGATTAATCGTTTTAACCTTTTGATAATGATACCAAGGAGGCGCTTTATTACGGAAATATTGTAAATCTTATCGGTTTTATGAGCCGTTACCGACCGGGATTACTTTATACACTTTCATCTTCAGCAATATTGTTACAAAGGTGAGCTGAAGAGAAGTTTAGTGAACAATAAAGAGGCTGAATTACTGTGTTAATTTCAACCTTTCTGAAGTAGCAAAATAAGTGTTGTGGCTATATTCGATATTCGGTGTTCCTAAGTTATTACTGGCTTCTTACTCGGTTTGAGCGCCATTCTACTTACTTACCATAAAAGTAACTACAATATGTACTACCTTATATGCTAAAACTACCTACACTACTACTACATAAAAAGCAGTGGATCATCCACAGACCCTTGAAGGTCTAAAGATAATCCAAATGCTCAAGCCCACTGCCAGTTGGCAGCGTGCAGTTGCAGCGCTGAATGGCAATGCTTATGCGTTGAACCAAATAAACACCAGCATTTTGGTCACGCGTCGCGTCCACCAGACGCCCAGAAAGACTTTTGAAAATGATATGAGCTCCCGGCCCCCACGGACCCAATGTCTCAACTCCAAATGGCTCAAATATGTAACCAACCACTACCGAGGTTAGCATATTTGCGCCGCGCCATAAAAGTTGTAATTGTTCCTGACAAAAAGATCTGCTAACGTCTTTAGATACTACATAAGGAAAGTAGCCATATGATAAAATTTAAGATGTCCCCTAACATTTATTAATTTATTTTATTTAAGATAGACGAGCTACTTAAGTAGTAGGTATTTATAATGTTGATGTATATTCGTAATCCTAAAGCAAAGATCACATTACCTCGATTACGAATGATCGTATTGCATTATAATATTACTAGCAATTGGAATTTCCCACAGAATCCTTTAAGTTTTCCGGGATGAAAAAGTAGCCCATGACACTCTCCGACCTTTGAACTACATCCATGCCAAAAATCAAGTAGATCTTGCTCTGTTTTCGCGTGTAGTACCTAAAGTAAGAGTAACAAACAAACCAACAAACGCATTTTCGGTTATATAAGTATAGTAAGGAAGTACCTACAGATTTTATCGATATTTGTCACCTCATCTAGCTATCGGATGCCTATTTCTTATAAATAGGCTTTTCAATGTGCCTGGCTGTAAGCTTGATCTTGTAGTCATAACCAGGCCATCGTTCACCTGGTGAGTGGAAGTCCTACGTTGCGCTTGGCGGTAAATATAATAATTATCATTCGGGAAATCTAGAGTTCAATGCTTTTATTATTATTTTTTGTATCGCGTAAGCGTAGTTTAACGTAATCCGAGCATGTCAGTCGTCCATTTAAAACACGCAGTAGATCTCATAATCGGATGTAAGCGTTGCGGAGGTTGCGATGAACAGACAAACCTTACTCATAATGAGTGACAGATGCTAATCATAGTGTAGGTACTGAAGATAAGCATGTATGAGCAACGTCAAAAAATCCATACTAAATACTTATCATGATGAAGAGAGTTTAGTGTGCACAATAAAGAGTCACTATAGAGAAGAGAGAAGAAAGAGTCACTGTAGAGAAGATACTATAGAGAAGAGAGATAGGCCAGAAGTGGGATGGAGAAGGCTGGGATGATGTTGATGATTAATGTATCTGTTTTATTTTAGGTAGATAGCTTTACCGCCTGTAACGAAACGCAAGGCAACTAACAAAACCAACAAATTACAAAAAAAACTTAAGTTATTTCGTTATTTTCCCACAAGTAAGTACCTAGTACAATTTCATAAAACACAAAATGTATTTAAGCCGTTAGCATTTTCCCATTTTTCCGAAGCATTTCTCATATCACGCTTTGTGACGGTAGCCAATCGATGTTTACCTCTTCTAAAAACAATTAATTTTATCGTACACATTGAACTCCAAAAATCCACTAAAGTAAATCCATGCAATCCATGCCTGTCGCAACAGAGATTAAGCATCTGTATATTGTATGTATGTATATGCCTTACTGTGGGCGACACAAGAGCAGCTCTTGTCCTGCCTGATGTTGCTGTATTATGTCAGCATTATTATCAATCTCACCTTAGCTAAAGCCTAACCTATCTGTATTCCTTGCGTGATTGCCCATTCCATTAGGGACATGGGACATTCCCATCCGCTTATTTATTTATATACAACGCACCGAATGCACGACACGTGTGACATAATCCCCTGAAATTAAACGTCGTCCCGGTTTCGGACCCTATCATGCTGGACAGATATCTCAAGAGGCTGGAGGCAACACACTCGCAACTTGCCCGACATTTTGTTCAAAGTCGGGACGTTAAATGGACTATAGTGTCGTAATGTCACACGAGTTCTTGTAAATATCTTCCGCGGTTGCCGCCGCTTTATCCTATACAGATAAATATGTTTGCGTTCACGCAAATCACACACTTTATCGTCTATATTATTCATGGCTCTAATAAAGATTTTATACTCAGGAAGACAAGACGTTATTAAAGGTTACGAGGACCTCCTTTACCGGAACCTATCCAGGTAAATTTCAAGTACTTCCTAACAAGATGGGACTAATGGTCCGACGTTATGGTCTTGTTATGTCAGATAACAATAATTATACCTGATTAAAATTAGTGTAATAAATAAATAAAATATAAGAAATGTATATTTTCGCACAGACATTTAAATTATGCTATACTGGGCTCAACCAACTCAAGTAGATTGTACATTTTCGTTCAATTTCAAATGGCAATCGTGTAATTCCTGTAATGTAAAAGTTTTTGACCCGTGGCTACCGAATTTACAGTGATTGTAAGCTCTCGCAGTGGTTTACTGTATCGTCATGCCATTCTTCAACATGTACGTAAGTCAGCTCGATCGGAATCCAATCTGGATATTGTGGAGTATCCCGGCGATGAGTGCGAGCGGGAATTATTTTGGTAGGTCGGCGCCTGGCACCGGTTCAATCGGCCGCCGCCGCCGCCGCCGGCCGCGGCCACGATTCGCGGTGTGTCGCCTACATTTTCGATCCGACAGTCTACACTCGCCTCTAGGCGACACAGTTACTAGAAATAAGGTTACCTGTCATCACAAAATGTCAGCCCTTAGCTACTGTTACTTCTTCAACAATTTTTAACCAACTGTTGTTTATTATGTAGATAGGTACATTATGAACTTGTTTATCTGACTGTTTTTAAGAAGGTATATTTTTATATTTAATATAGCCTAAATGGAGTCTTGGACGCGATTAAAAACGAACCCAAACGAAACCAACAAAAACAAATGTTAAAATTGTTTAGTAGGTAAGTACTTAGGTACAGTGTCACCTAGAAAGACTAACATACTTAAATGCTTAATGAAATAAGTGTAGGTACTTAACAGTGATATTCAAAGTTATTGTTGAGCAAAAAAATATTCGCTTTACTTTCGTTACTAACCTATGCCGTAATCAAAATGAAAAATGCCTTGTAATTAACAATACATTTCGAGGAAAATTGCTTTAATACAATTAACGTCGATTAGTAGATATTTTGCAGCAACATAAAGACACCGTTTCTCTTAATTCGTTGTTAAAAAGTAATTTGTTCCTTTGAATAAAGCATAATCTCATCTCCAAACTTTTTATTCTCCTCGTAAAACGCTGTAGTCTAATTTAGGTTTGTTTATTTTATACCTTTATTAGGAAGGACAGACTAAACTTATTAAGAACCAACCCTAATTAAAGACATAACTCTTGCCAGTTCTTGTCTTCCAAGTTTGAACATTCGGCCAAAATCTTCCGCTCATTCTGGCCACAAACAACGCTCTCCACACCGAGTTCCCAAACCATTTTGAGGGTCAAAGGTCAGTCTCCAGTAGAATTAGCTCTGAACTTGCAATTTTTGTGGCCAGATTACGTCATTATTCACTCTGCCCTCAGGATTCAAGTAATATTTTGTTTCTCTACCTACGCAATTGATAACAATTCAGGCCGTGGAGAAGTGGAGTGGAGAGGCCAAAACTCGACCCGACTATAATTTTGCCATTATTTATACGTAAATACAGCGAGTGCAAGTGCATAAGAAAAGGCATCATTCTTTAGAGTGAAAGTCTTCACCGGACATACCTACATGTTATTTCCATGATACCTGTCGCTAGATTTGTATTTACTTGCAGAGTAAAATACAGGCTACATATTTTCTGTAGGTAAAAATTGTGTTTATTAACAGTCGGAAAAGATTGACTCGGGTAATAGTCTATTATGTGGAGCTCAGCAAAACCTGTTCCCAGAAACAATGGGATTTCAGATCAAGGGAAAAAAATTAAGAACTCTTTTATGTTAGCTAGGTACTTATCATATAAAACGATGATTACAGCAATAGTAGAATATTTTCACGGTTGTAGTAGTGGTACTAAGTATTAAAACACTATGTGAAAAATTAAAACATTAGTCAAAATAGCTCGAATCGCTGTTTAGATAGATTTAGGTTTCTCCAAAATGAAGTTTTAGAAAATTGGAAATAATTAAGTAAA
Organism: Hypomecis atomaria; assembly: GCA_964007245.1. Classification (NCBI taxonomy): domain Eukaryota; kingdom Metazoa; phylum Arthropoda; class Insecta; order Lepidoptera; family Geometridae; genus Hypomecis; species Hypomecis atomaria. The sequence continues at coordinate 12,276,464 of OZ023291.1, forward strand.
TAGCTTTATTGATTAAATTTGAAATATGCCGATAGCTTCAGAGTAGAAGGCCTAATGTGATTTCATTAATTTAATGTCGGCGTCAGCTCTCCGCCCTGTGTACGTTCATGATGGTGGGTCGATCACTCGCGGAACGACAGCCAGGTTATGTGAAAATAAATTGATCATAAAATCGCATCCGTTACATTTATAGGGCTGGTAAATATACCCACAACCGACCTTGCTTAAGGCGATCTAAGTACAACAAGGTAAACTTTTAATATGGGATCCTGAAACGGTGCATTTCAGAATCCCATAAATAAAATACTTAATCAAATGTATCACGGAATGTTTGAGCAGCTGATTTTTTATAAAATCTGACATCTCATAATATGTTAAGTATATTAAAATGGTGTCAGTTCGTAGATGAATTGGCAAAATGCGCCAACATAACAAGCCGCGAATTAGCTTATATAACGTACCTACATATAATATTGGCAAAGGAACCGGTATAATTACATTTGAATGTACGAATGTGTACCGTTTTGTATAGACTGGCACGAGATTTCCACTTTCGTGTTTATTGAATTTGTTGATTAGGTAGCATAAAACGGTTTCTCGTATGTTTGCCCTTTAATGGTAACGCGTAGGTGCACACGTGTGAGTAATAATATCTTTGTAACAACTTATCTAGAATAGAATTCATTATTTCATCTTAGAATGTTTATTGTACTTTTTAGCATATTTATAAAGTAACGAGTTTGAATGATCTACAATATTACAGGGTACCTAATCTTTCTCACACGCTTTGCATATTTTTATGCTTCTATTGCTAGTAGGTAGGATTCATAGTACGTGCTAAACTTAACTTTATTGCTGTGAGCCTATAGTTAGTAGTTATGTGAGAGTATCTTCTGTTCTGGTACTATTATTTATTCTGTGATTAAGCAAACTGCACCCTGCCGAGATATTTGAATTGCTAATGTTAATGAAACCTTTGCGACCGTATGCTGAACCTGTACACTTGACAGAAGACTACCTTCATAATATGGGCCATATCCTAGATAAATAGAGGTTCCAAGATCACATGGGTACAAAATAAGCTACAAATCTGAACATTATTTTCGTCCATCCTAAAATTAAGTTTATTTGACTCGTACTTAGATTATAAGTATTTAATGCAGTCTCAGTATACACCTATGTGTGTACATGTATCATACAATTTGAAATTGAAAACGACATGCACTTTAACGGAATTATTTTTAGCCATTTGGATAAAAATAGATCAAATGAGTAACTGACATAAATCCATGCTGAAATTCTTTACAACTGCATTCGCAACTTTCCTCGATTATATTTTTAGAGCTTCACTCTCGATAGTAAAATGAAACGGGATCGCGCGAATTCTCAATCCAAGCCAGTTTTATTATATGTAAATAGGTCATAGTTGCGGTCATACTTTGCTTTTAGAACAGTCAAAACTTTTTCTTATTTTGTCAGTTGATACTGACTATCTAAGCCACGATCGGACTTCCATCACTGAATTGCGTAAAGATTTCCAATGAAACTGATTGTGAGCAGCTTGCATCTAGAGCGAACTTTCTATCTGAAAATTCTACACTGCGCTTGTGATCTCTATAAAAGTGCTTAGCCACTTTTTCGATCATTAGTTTACAGGCTATGAGCTCTGTCTACTGTCAATTTAACTTACTACTCTGCCATACCCATTTCCTTTTTTTAATTTTTCTATGGAACAGTTTTTTTTTTAGATTTGACCACAGTCGTTTAACAAAAGTTGTTAGTTTTGATGTACAGAATAAGCCCCTAAAATGATGCTAATTGATTGTAAGTAACCCTGTATAATTGAAAAAAACAGACTAATTACGTGTCATTTAATACAAATTACTATTTGTCTACAAACAAAAAATCAATACAAGTACAGTACATGGTTTATTAATATTGTAGGTAAGCAATTTTTTTTTTAATTAAAATTATTTTAAGGATCGAACCTCCGCTATCACTCAGCCTACGTCAGCCTGGAATTAATGTCCAAACAAATATGTTACGTCAAAAACATTTTCCGCAGGAATGCTGATGATATTTGACTTTATGGTCTTGGAGGGAAAACGTAATAAATAATAATGCGGTAGAGTTTAATTCGGGTGGGAGCACAGCGGCTGCTTCTGCAGTAAGAATCCGCGCGCCCGCCCAAACACTCCTGCGCCGCCCGCCGTAACAACGTACTCAAAATATTTGTTGCCATTCAATCGAACCGTACGTGATTTTTATAGAATAATTCAGTTTTGGCAAAGAGATACAGACCTCTCTTAATAAGTAAAAAAGTGACGGTATATTTTTAAAATATCGTTATAATTTTGTGATACGAGTATAATTATTAAAGTTTTAGTGCATCGTGAGTTATAGTGCTTACCTACATAAATTATTAAATTGATGTGCATAAGTGACTAGCGATGCTAGAAAAGTTTTAGATGTTATGTTCTCCATTCAAAGATTCACTAATTTCAGAAAAGATATCAGTTTGTAGTTTTCTAGGTTTCTAAAGAGTTTGAGTGTTTGAATGATTAAAAAATGAATTATTCAGGCGCGTCAGATATTCAGACAGGATGCTAAGTAAACCCTATAAATACACCGATTTAAAAAGTCTGACGCGCAAGTAGCTTGCAATTGTTGAAAATATAAAATAAAATCACCATACTGCGACTGGACTAATACTCGAGCTTGTCAGATTTGAATATACAGATTTGACTTAATGTTCCTGAAGCCCTTAGTCTAACAATTATCTAAAGGAGTATATAATTTCATAATGATGATTCGAAAAAACATAACGGGCTGTTCTAGGTGTGGCCGCTAGGAACGCTAGGAATCTCTCCAATATTAAGTAATCTGACGAGCTCGAGTAATTACAAACACCCTCTCTCGGCCTCCCCTGCTATAATCAAGCAAGCGTTTTTGAAAAGTTACCGGTAAAGTTTGAAAGTGTTAGTGAAATGTCTTATCATTGAGTTTGGATTTGCTAGAAAATTGGTATCGTTGATAAAATTAATGGTGCAGATAAATATCTGGTAGGTACTCAATTTTATAAACAAGCTATTTGGTGCCAATGTACCAAAAATGCTAAAAGTGCCGAAAATGCTGACTAATAGCGTCATAGGCAATCTTTTTCTTAACTTATTGACTAATGTTGCTCATCTTCAAAATTTATGTTCGATTACCAAAATATGTTCATCCAAACATTATTTAAGTTAACCTATAAATATCACCATTTTTTTAACATTTATTGAAATATCTAAAAACCCCCAATAATGATTTTACCTAAATTTTACTTGTAGACTTATGTACTTGTGTTTTGTAGATCCCGAATTCCTAAACACAAGTTTCAATATCCAAATAATAGAGATTATGCACCTAGGGAACAAAGTTGTATCTTGTGTCAAGGGCGACATATTGTAAATTGAGCTTAGCGAGGGACTCCACACTTAACTCCCAAGCGTTTCATCCCCACTTTACATGTATGGGAGCTACCCCTTAAATAAACATTTTTGAAAAATTTAAGTATTTAAAATTGAGATCTATACGTAAATTATCAACACGTCAAATTTCATGAAATTTAGTTCATAAATGTGGAAGTTATGAGGCTTTGTAACATGAGGACGGTTGGACGGACGGACGGACACAAAGAAGTTATAAGGGTTCCTCATTTTACTACGGAACGCTACAAATGAATGAAAGAATATTATTGTGACGCTTAGTGTCGCGCAGCGCCACTCAAGTGCGGTCTGACCTTTACAGTCGGTAAAATAAAACAATAGAGCACATTGTTTCCATTGTTTATAAGTAATTTGAAAAGCAGCGATGTTGATGAATTACGCACTATAAAGTCATCATAGTCAGCTCGATTATCGAATAAAACCTCTTTACAATGCCCGTCTATGTTCTAAGTAAAGAAGTTTTCATACGAATTATGACGTTCCAAATTTAAATAGCTTTAATCTTCTAAAGGACTATCATACAGCATTCATTATCACCCTGCCAATTCTGCCATAGCCATTGAGATTCTATTATTAGGTATGATAATGTCTTAGATTGTTTTACGCTGAGATTGGTAATTGTCAGGTGGTGTGAAAAAAAAACAAACATTCGCATAGATTTCGCAATGACTATGGCAAAATGTCGGGTCTCAACTGAACGACGATGCCCGTCTGAAGCGACATACACCATACAAATCAAATACCTACAAAAAACAAAAAAATTATTTTTCACATAACCAACACAGATAAATCACAAAATGTTCAATCGGTACAGGTAGTTTGTTGCGCGAGCTTATTAAGAAAAATCGGCCAAGTGCGAGTCGGAATTGCGGATGACGGGTTCCGTACCGTATGAGATCCCCCCGGCAAAAAATCACGTTTGTTGTATGGGAGCTTCATTTGAAAATGTATTTTATTCTGTTTTTAGTAATTATTGTTATAGCGACAACAGAAATACGTCATCTGTGAAATTCAATTGTCTAGCTATCACGGTTCATGAGACACAGCCTGGTGATAGACAGGCAGACAGACGGACGGTCAACAGCGGAGTCTTAGTAATAGGGTCCCGTTTTTACCTTTTGGGTACGGAACGCTAAAAATGAGTGAAAGAATATTATTATGACTTAGTTTCGTGCAGCGCCACTCAAGTGTGGTCCGAGCTTTAAAGTCGGTCATAAGACAAAATTTGCTTCGTAAAATAAAACAATAAAGCATTAGAAAAACAGCAAAGTTGATGAAGCACTATAAAATCTGCGTTACAAAGAATAAATGGGCACGTTTTTAAGCAACCAAAAATTTCGTGAAACCGTTTATAGGTATATACCAAATGTTTTTCATCTAAAGAAGTAAAGAGGAAGTGAACAATTGAAGTATAATATTTGTCGAAAGTTGAAAAACTTTTTCTATGGAAAATCTTATTACGAGTTTTTTTCGCGGTCAACACTAAAAATTGGTCATAATAATGAGTACAATTATATTCTAAAATACCTCCGTCGTCTAGATGTACACCCTGTATAAAAAACGTATGTGTACGTTGTAAATTACCCTTGTAGTTCACAACAAAGTAGATACTTAGGTATTTAGCTTACCACCTAGATACAAGGGGTGTACCAAATGTATTTAGATTCTCTTTAGTAGTTTACCCGATAGTAATGATAGGAAAAACTGTTTTTACTTTAGTAATTTTAATGCTGAAACATATTTGAATTCAAATAAATTCAAATTTGAATTTGCTTTTTCTTTTTTACGGACTTTTCCGTGAGAATATGCTAGGTATTTTTTTTGTACAATGCAATGATACGCAGTCGATTTTCGTATTATGATTTCTTATGGTTTAGTATACCAAGCATGTTTTGTACTTTAGATTGGGTGCTACTTTAAATAGGATTGCTTATTCTGGATATATAGTTGTTTTAAATAATTTATCTGCTTTTATATAAGTATAAATAATTGGAAAGCATATAGGGCAAAGTAAGGTGTTATAATAATAAGTTTCAAAAAATGACTTGAATGTAGAAAGATTGAACTTGAAATGGACATTAGATTAGCACCAAGAAAAACACTTATTCGCCATCCTCTTTCTCTACGATAAGCAGTAACATTGTAGGTACATTTTTGCAGATTTATAGTATTGGATCTCGATAAAAGGAAAAATCTAAGAAGTAGATATAGTTCACATGATATTTATAAGTGCAGAAAATAGTTGTATAACTAGGTTTGAAATAATGCGATAGTTAATTTTAATAAACTTTGAAATCACCCAGTGGTTTGTGGCCCTAACTACTGTGTCAAGGAGGCGTGGGTTCGATTCCCACCCAGGGCAACCATTTTTGTAATGAACATAGTGTTTGCTCCATGTCTGGATATTACTATCTATATGTGTATGTATTTGTCTGGATGTTACTATCTAGATATGTTTGTATTTAACAGATAACAGATAAACATTGTATTAATAATTTTGGTTTAACGATTATACGTCCGTTTAAAAATTTGTATACATACATAGTAAGTAGGTATATCAGCCTCTGGCCGCCATATCCCAGGCAATGCTTAGGGTCAGAAGCCGTGTGTAAGATGTACCCTGATTTATTTGTTGAAAATGTCGCTGTGAGCTAAGAGCTTCAATAGTGATTGTAGATTAAAGTACAATTTAATCAGAGCGTTATGTTATAAATTTGAGCTTTGGCAGTATTACTCGTATCAACTTGATGTGACAAGAGACTAAAGTTACAAATCCTTTACTTCTTCTCTTTTTAAATCTTTTTGGCACCACAAAAACAAACAAAAGTCGCGAAAATTTAAATTAAAAAAATGAGTCTATTCTGCCGCACCTACCATATTCTTCTGGCTTAATACATACAACTACTAGTAAACTGGAATCAGCATATGTACAAATCATTGTTTTTTACATATCTAACTAATATTTACACTATAATTTATATTGGACAAAAGTGCAGTTAACCACAACAAAATACAGTACTACTTTATATGCTAAAAGTACCTACACTACATAAAAAGCATTGGATTATCGACAATCAATAACAAATGCTCAAGCCCACTGGCAGCTGGCAGCGTGCCCAGCATGCTGGCTGCATTGCTGAATGACAATGCTTATGCGAAATAAAAAAACGTTGTTTGGAAGAAAATAAATACAAAATTTAAGAAGTCGTAGAACTAAAGATGTTTGTTTTGATGTGTAGAATATGCCCTTAAAATTATGCTAATTGATTACCAGTTACCCTGTATTATAATTTTTAAGTGTTATAATTTTCGAGTATCTAAATTCTTTTGGCATGCCCCATGTATTATTTATTTGGTCTACAATAAAGCGATATCGTATTATTTTCTTAATAATAAAAATACATGCATATACATTGAATTCAATAATTATATAATCAAATACCACAGAGTTACAAAGAATATTGCACACATATATAAAATTAAAAAAAACACATACAGGTATTTCTGTTTTACGAGATTCATCCAGACTGTCAGTAAAGTATTCCTGCTCCATCTTCACATTGAAAGGCTCTGACATGTTTACGCGTGCCTCTTACTCTCATTGAAACTGCACATTCATTTCTTTTTTCCATTAAGAGCATAATTAATATTATATTGCTTTATTGTAGACCAAAAGTAATAATTGATTAGTACATATCTCATGTTTTATTGCGCGATAAGTCCCGTATTAACATAGAAGGATAATGTGCTCAAATCGCGAAAGTTTAAAAATAACAAAAGCAATAATATCCGGGTGGTAAGTAAGCTAAATACCTAAGTACTTTGTTGTGGATTACAAGGGTGGCCTTATCGCCAAAAACGATGGCTGCACATTTGAGTTAGTCACCAATTAGACACAAGAGGTACAGGACACGTCCGCTTGGTGAAACTCAAAATATTATTATCAAATAAGATTTCTTCGTCTCGACGCTCTAAAACTTACTCCCGTGTCCAGATAGAAAAAAATAAATTAAATCACTGAATGTTTTTTCCAATTGGACACACGCAACTTTTTTTTTAACTTACAAATAATAGGTACTGCGGGAATACAAATAATAGGTACTGTCAGGTTAATAAGTAATCACTTTGAACATTAATTAAATGAACAAGAGACTAATAAGTTATCATATTGGTGGACAGACTGTTTACTGCATACTGCAGGATCGCGCTGGATGCAAGCCGCTTCCAACCGGTCTTGTAGGCGACCTATAGGAGAGGCCTATATCCAATAGTGGACATCTTATGATTGAGAAGAGGATATTATTTAATTATATTTAACTGTTTCCCAAATCTGAATTGCGAATTTTGAATCTGGGCCCTGTTTATAGTTTTTTTACTAGCGCAATAGACTCAGAATAATATAATACACTCTCTCGACATGCAGATTATTTTGTAATTTTTATTCTTTAGTACGTACCAGCCTCCATACATTTTTTTAAACGTGTCTTTTGTTTTTAAACAGAAGCTGTATTTCAATCAAAAATGAGTAGGTAGCAGCTTTATAAGAAGTCGTTTTGATGCGATTATTATGTAATGAGAAAAATCTATTGTATTCCACTGTGTTGTCAAAAATAATATTTTTTTACTTTAATTTACTATAACCTGACTGTACACTTATTTTGCAAAAAAAAAAAAGCTGTGTGCAGTCGGTGAAAACATAAAAGTGATTTATTTTAAGTTTCACTAGCTGGACACGGGGAAACCTTAGAGAGAAAATCATATTTTGAGCTTCACCAAATGGACACACGTGTGTCCAGACGCTCGTGTCCGGTTAAAGACTTAATTCGCGCATATATAATACATACCTAGTAATAAACAAAATATGAAAACTAAAAAATACCTATAGTGTGTATATTGTACCTATCTATATTTAGCGCTCATACATAAGTAAAAAAGTACCTTGTAATTAACTAATCATACTTAGTTCTGTATTAGAGTAATACGAAACTGATTTTATTTATCAAGCCAACGCCAAGTTACCGAATGAACACTTGAATAATAACGTAAATAAGTTTATAAAACCAAGACAAACTGTTTAGCTCAAAATGGTTAAATTAACTTTGGATATTTTTTTCGACCAAATCGCCTACAGATTTACGTGGGCTTTTGGGTCTTAGCCAAATTTTTGTTTTCGCTATCGATATTGATTTCTACTGAACAGTGACGTTTATGAAACATATTTTACAGTTTGATGTACTCTTATAACAGACGGACAGCGGAGTTTTAGTAATAGGGTCCCGTTTTTCTCTTTGGGTACGGAACCCTAAATATGAAATAGGCCGGATCAAACTTCTTCGCGGCTGTAAAATTAGCTACAAACATGCTGCGCACATCTCCTCTCTTGCACCGCCAACATATGAATATATTGCTACTGCGCAATCACTAGCATCGTGTTCACAGCCGTCAAAAAGTTTGAATTGGCCAATTACTCAACGTTAACAGTGATACTCTTATTACATTGCCTCAAACTTTTTCGTCCATCTGCATGTCGCGTGACGGTCGGCCGCGTAGTCGGGGTGAAAGGCGCTCGACAGAGCAGCCGAGACCAAAATGGCGGCACCTATGGTTCGCATCAGCTGACCGTGTAGTGTATAGACTTACTCATTTGTGCCAGTTAAAGTGTCACTTTTACCGTGGTTTCAAAAAACCACACAATAATTTTTTTTCTAAAAATAACCTCAGGAATATACCTACTTATAAAAATATTTAGGTAGGTACTTCAGATTCAGATTATCTTAGAATCGAAACCATTATAAACCTCGCGTCACCTTTTGCATTCCTACGGATGTCAGTTTATCAGTAAACCATATCCCTCTATAAAAATACCACTCGCGGTTGTAATAATTTTTACTGCCCATAAACTTTACGAAAATACCAAACCGATTGCATGCAAAGATTTACGTACGTACGTACAAAAGTAAATGTTAAACGCGTGGAAATAAATTATCTTTAACACGAAAGCTATCAATCAAAATTCAATCAAAATATCACTACATATTAAATAAATAAATAAATAAATATTAGGGGACATCTTACACACGGTCTCTGACCCCAAACTTAGCATAGCTTGTGATATGGCTACCAGAGACTGATAAACTACGTATACATATTTTAAATACGTACTTATATAGATAGTACCTAAATAACACCCAGACACAGAGCAAACACCTATGTTCATCACACAAATATTTGCCCTGGGTGGGGATCGAACTCACGCCTCTTTGACCCAGAAGTCAGGGTCACTAACCACTGAGCAACCGAGGCAGTCGGTGGCTGCAGTTAGTGAGTCATATTTATAGTTATTTAGTTTATTAGTTATTTAGTTTATTTATTTAGTCATATTTCCTCAGTCATATCATAAAGCAAAGTCGCTATTTCTGTGTGTCTGTCTGTGTATTCCCTTATATCTTCCAAAGAACAGAACAGATTCGAATGTGGTTTTCACTGTTTTAGAGTGTTTCAACGAGAAGGTTTGCAGCTCTGACAATCGTACCTGGGTGAAGCCGGGCTGGGCAGCTAGTTTTACTGTAAAAGAAATAAATAAAACGGTTATAGCAGCGACTTATTGATGGCAACAATCATATAAATCTGGCAGTGGAATATTCGTGCCACAGTGACCGTTCCGAGATATAAATAAACAGCGTCCGGCCGTCCGCGTCGGTAGCGGGCGCATTTCGCGTCCACGACATTTAAATTTACTTGCACTTTCTATTTGCAGCACGACACTAGAGCGGTTAGCCATTAAACCCACATACAAACTATACGGTAGATTAACGAGGGAATGAGGCGTGATTGTTGTCAGGAGTGTGGTTGTATCTGAGTGTTGTCGTCAGTGTAGTGGTTCGCTGAGGCAGCCATGGTGGCCGGCGACGTGACCCGGCGCGCTTCCATCACCGCGCCGTCGATGCACCGGCGGCCCTCGGCGCGCCGCGGCTCGCTCATAAAGAACCCGCAGTCACAATCACAGGTACGAAGCTCCTCTACAAATATTTGTCACTTTTCTCCCAATTATAGGAAAGGTTAAACAACTTATTTTTAAGTTTTTTTAATAGCGCAAGTGCCTTTATTAACAACAACAAAATACAGTACTACTTACTTAAGCTAAAACTGCATACTACTACTATATCAAAAGCAATAAGATCATCCACAAACCCATAAAGGTCTGAAGATAATCCGAATGCTCGAGCCCACTGCCAATAATTGGCAGGGTGCCCAGCATGCTGGCAGCATTGCCACGCTGAATGGCAATGCTTAAACGTGGAAACCTAATTTATTGCACATTCGGCACACATAACACAATTCATAGTGTTACCACAAAAGATTTAAACACGCTTTAAACATTGTTTAACCGTGCAATTTGTTCTGTTAAACAGTGTCTAAAGCAAGCTTAAAACTTTTGTGGTATGACCGTTAATGTTCCGCGTTACGCTCATAAAAGAAAGCAGCAGTCAAATACATAGGTCCAGTAAGTACTTATCGATGTACAAGATCGTACTCGAAAGATTCTTATCTTATCACAACAAAAATAATTGACTGAGCAAATGAAGTAAGATAATCTCAGTTTTGACACGACAATTTTGCTTTCGACTAACCGGATGTTGGTTCTCCTCTACACGTCACAATTTTCAACAAATCTTGACGAACCTTGGTACACGGGTTCTATATTTTTTGGATTGTTTCCCTCAGTATAGGGGGAAAATTAGCCAGGTGGACCGACGATATTAGACCGCTGGAACGCGCTTGATGCAGGCCGCTTTCAACCGGGCTTATTGTAAATCCATAGGAGAGGCTTATGACCAGCAGTGGATGTCCTACGGCTGATAATGATGATGAGGGGGAAAATTTCCTGTAGCGCTGTTTATTAACCGATTATGACATGGCAAAATTGTTCAATATCTAAATCCTAACAAAACTTGCGAGTATGAACGAAATCGGTCAAGAGCGAGTCGAGGTATAGGTTTATGAAGATTCAGTTAAACAGATGCGAGTTCTACTGTTCGGAGAACTACTAAAAACTAAATTCCTGCAAGTTAATTGGCAATTGTAAAAGTTTCAATGGTTTCAATCAATGCGTTCCACGTTTTAATTTATTTGTTTACCACCGTTATTGACAGAGATAGCATCTTATTCAAAGAGTTTAAACGATTGTGGATTGTAGCAGACAGCGAGAAATTGCATATTTGTACCTACGCTATCAACAATTCTGAACACAATAATATCATAGGTACTAAAGAGGACGATAACTGAAGCTAATTAAAATAAAAAAGAACACAAAGAGACTTTCTCACATCATCACTGTATTGAACCGTAAAGAGAAGTAAAAACGAGGAACAAAAGAAAGAACTAAGACAATCTACTTATTATAAGGAATAAAAAAAACCATAGTTTTCGAAAAAGTATTCACCTACATTGATAAAAGTGCTATAAATAGGTCGCCAATAGGTACCTACCACGGTCGGTGAGCGCGAAGATCGTACATATAACAAAACATCACAAACAAGCTTAGAGACAAATGGTTACGTAACCAGAAATAGATTGAAAGCCGCGATATTGTCTCGAAAATTCTCAGAATCCTAATCAGTAGTCTGTGCTCTGTAGGCCTGAAGCAAATAATTATATTAGAAGATAAAATAACAACTGGGTTACTGAGTAGGTGCCTGGAACTCGTTGTTATCTTTTCAAAGTGCTAAACGGATGTGTTATATACACTTTCACGAATTTCCGTGAGAGTTTTAATTGAAAACGCGTTAGAATGGCTTTTAGAACAAACACAAGAGGTTAATGATATTATAGGATTACGGACACTATAAATGAGCTCAGTGCTCTTGTTATTTTCAAAAAACTTATCTTTTACGTTTTATATCGTATACATTATATTAAAGTAACGTATTATAAAGTTGTAGCGTTCCTATAGTTCTGTATCTTTGCAAGAAATAAAAGGCTATTGTATTTTATTTATTTATTTATAATTAATACTTATCGCTCCGTTTCGTAATAAGTAGATACAGAAAACATTTTCAAAAACATTTTTAATCTGTGGTATGTGGTTGAATTAACCGATTTTTATGTCACAATCGCAAGTTTAAGTAGAAATTAATATAATTTAAACTATACATGTTACACAAAGATTTATTCATTCACTTTCCAATTATTTCAAAATATACACAATGTCATACAGTAATAGTAGAAATTCATTTAGTTTTAAAATTGAATCCCTATTAATAATACATTTAAAATACATTTATTAATACATTTATTAATGAGTAGCCTTTGCCCGCGGCTTTGTCCGCGGAATATGTAATTTTTTGTGCTATTCCGTAGGAATATTTTTTTTTCCGAGATAAAAATAGCCTATGTCACTCTCCAACCTTTGAACTACATACATATGGGTTGCCTGGAAGAGATTGCTATAAGCAATAAGGACGCCCTTTGTTGCACTAGTTTTAAGTTGCGTTTTTTCCTTCTGTGTATTTTTATGTTTTTAGTGTTAACAATAAAGTGTTTATCCATTCAGTCATTCATATATCCATGCCAAAAATCAAAGCTTATCCGTTATACTCGTTGCTTTATTGTTGCGTGAAAGAGTAACAAACCAAACAAACCCCACTTTCGGATTCATAATATTAGTATCTATCTAAGGATAAGAATGATACGTACGAGGGGTGATCCAAAAGTAATGATAATCAATAACAAACACAATGAATAAAATAAAAAAATAAATTTATTTCTCAACATAGTCTCCTAGCAAGTCTATACATTTAGTCCATCTCTTTTCTAAACCTAAAATTCCCTTAGAAAAAAAATCTTTATCTTGACTCTCAAAAAAGTCCTCAACCGCGGCCATCACGTCGCTATCATCGTCAAATTTCTTGCCTCGGAGATGTTCCTTGAGTCGTGGAAAGACATAAAAGTCACTGGGGGCTAGATCTGGTGAATAGGGGGGGTGATCCACCAGCTCAAAGCCCGCTTCCTGAATGGCAGCCATGGCAATTGCAGCTTTGTGAACCGGTGCGTTGTCTTGATGGAACAGCACTCCAGCCCGCAGTTTGCCTCGCCTTTTCTCCTTAATAGCCTCCCGCAATCTTCTTATTTGTTCTGCATAGTAGGAGCCTGTAATAGTGGCCCCCTTTTCCAAGTAGTCCACCATGATTATTCCTTCAGCGTCCCAAAAAACAGACGCCATAACCTTCCCTGCTGAGCTTGACACTTTGAATTTCTTCGGCGTCGGTTCATCGGATCGTTTCCATGTCATCGATTGTTGTTTTGTTTCAGGATCAAAATGGTGGATCCAAGTCTCGTCCATGGTCACAAAACGTGACAAAAAATTATCCTTGTCTGCCTGGAAATTTTCGAGATTTGCTCTTGACATGTCGACTCGTTTCTTCTTTTGCTCGTCGTTTAACATTTTCGGTACCCAACGCGCGGAGACCTTTCTCATATGCAATTCGTTCGCAAGGATTCTTTGAATGCTGCCATATGAGATCCCTGTGACCTCAGCTACATGGAATATGGAGGAGAAGAGTCCCCTAATGTTTCCACCAAGTCGCTATGTATGTCTTTGGTAGACATTTTTTTCAAGCAGAGGTATTTAATGACAGCTCTGATTTCGTGTTTTTCCATTTTGATGTTCACTCCTTGACAGCCCGTATTCAAATGAATGTAGCTCCCGGGAATCGTGGCCTATTTATATGATTTTTTTTTCCTGAACTAGTTGATATTTGAGCAAGTGACTGATATTTTTTTTGTATTTTTGTGTGCAGTAGAAATAACTGATTATCATTACTTTTGGATCACCCCTCGTATGTACCTAAAATGTTAGTTTTAATCTATTCTGGTTTAACAGGAGAGATCGAAAATAACTGTTGTTTTCATATTTCCATCTATTTCATCAAACTAAAAGAGTTATAATAAAAAATACAATACTTTAAAAACATGTGTAATTTTATGGTAAACAAATGCTGTAGGCGACTCAATCTTCTTGGCGGCTGTAAACATGAGGCGAATGGTTGCGCAGTAGCAAACATACATATTCATATTATTAGCGGTACAAGAGAAGGGATGTGCGCAGCTTGTATCTAACTTCACAACCACCAAGAAGCTTGATTCCGCCTATAGATACGTAGGTAAGTTTTTAGAAATTCACGTGTTGTGATTTTTTTACCGACATCCAAAAAGGAGGAGGATCTATGTTCGTCTGTATGACGTATGTATTTTTTTTGTGTATGTTCATCGATAATCCCGCCAATGGTGAACCAAATCAAAAAATATTTTTTAGTTCGAAGTGTATACTCCCGAGGTGGTCCCATTTAAATTAAACAGAAGTCGGCTGAGCCGTTTTTGTAAAAACAACAATAATGTAAACAATTCGAGCGAAATATTCGAATTTTGTACACGATGGAAGGCGGTTTTGCCATTTTTGCGAAAAATTATTATCTTTATTTATATACCTATGATTGCGCGAGCGATATGGAATTTGGCGTGTAAAATTCCCGCTTATGTACTCGTACCTATGTTATTTTGATGCAGTTAATAAAAGCGATTGTAATGTGCAGGAGGTGCCATGGGATATAATCGACCGGTGCGCGTTGCCGATCGTGCTGTGCCACGCGCTCGCTGTGGTGCTCTCGACGGTCGCGAACGCTCTCCATATCAGCAATATATCGGTGTTCACGCTGTTCCTCTGGTTTTCCATCTCCGTCGTCGGCTCGCTGTGGTTCTACCACAATTTACAGGTAATTAATTATTGTACATGGTTATTCAGAGTCGGGGTACTAAGCTGAAAGGGTGGGTTCAATGGTGGGACCCAGTTGTTTTAACCATTTAGCCATGCCTGATGTGGCTAAACGGTTGATTACGGTTGAAACATTCGAGACGGATAAAAAATCTCTCGACACCATGGCTAGCCAGCTGGCTTATACCAACGAACTCACTGTAGCTACTTAGCTGAATGGGGGTGATGAATAACTTTTACTATGGGGACGATGGGCGGATAGAAGGACAGCGGAGTCTTAGTAACAGGTTTCCCCATTGGGTACGGAACCCTAAAAATGATTATCTAAATCATTCCCATTCAGCTTAGTACCTGAAATATGTTGTAATTTAAAAGTGTACTGAAAATTACTTTAGTTTGGTTTATAACTAAATATATATTTTTTTTAATTCCTTTGAAGACTTTGTAGGATTATGTAGGTATGTATGCTATAATTACTTAGCGCTTAGTAAAAATACGATGATTGTAGCTCATACATGTCTATTTTGGCTTTATAAATGTATGACACTGTATCAGCGCTAAGGCAAAAACACGGCAAAGTTATGAGGGGAAAAATACAAAAAAATTCTCAAAACAAGTGGTAGCATTCAGTGAAGTAGTGCCAGGCGTTAATAGGCTAAGTCAGATAGTTCGTTTGGGCCTGATGAAGTTTCACCGTGGTTCCTCAAACAGGAAAAGGAGTACATTGTCGAACCTTTGTGTTACATCTATAACTTGGTATTGAGTACAGAAGAATATCCCTCACAGTGGAAAATACCAAGAGCAACTCCTATTCCTAAGGACCTACATGAAAAGATTTACAAACAAGTCGAGCCTTTTTTGTGCAATGAGCGACATATGTGGGCTTAGGAAGAAAAGATCGATCAACTCCAATCTTTTAACGTTAACAAATTAAATATCTAAATCTCTTGACCATGGAGTACAGGTAGATGTCCTTTACATTGACTTCCGGAAGGCGTTTGGTAGGGTCGATAATGATTTACTGTTGGCAAAGCTTAGTGAGCTAGGTTTTGTACCGGGATTACTGCGTTTTATAGCTAGTTTACTTGGACGTCGCCAGCAGTACGTTCATCTCGAAGTCTATGATTCTTGACCCTAACAGACTCCTTCTGGGGTCAGCCAAGGTTCGATTGCGGGACCACTCCTCTTTACTATATTGGTTAATGATCTTTCTAAAGTCCTCAAGCATGCAAAGGGTCTGTTATACGCTGATAATTTGAAGTTTTTTCTGGAGATCAGAACACCTGAAGACTGTGTTCTTCTTCAAAAGGACATTGATGCTGTGTATCAATGGAGTGTTAATAATAAAATGGAATTTAATCCTCTTAAGTGCACTCAAATGACTTTTGCTAGAATGCGACATCCAATTAAATTCCAATACACACTTAATCATGAGCATATATCGCGAGACCACCTTCATGGATTTGTGTGTAGCATTCGACCAAAAGCTCACATTCCAGTAATTAGTGAAATTGGTGTAATGCCGTACTAATGAAATAAACAAATACAAATACTACACTAGATAATGTTTGCATTGCATAAATATAGGTAGGTATAAATTATACGAGCACGAGCGCACCTCCGTGCAATTTACCACGAAAACATACACAGAAAATACGTGCGCCGTTGAAAATTAACATATGAAGCAGCTCATAACGATAGATTCTATAATGAAGCGACCAGGGATCCTTATTAAGGTGTCTACATACAGAAAACGGCACGGGTAAGGGTGGCTTCAGCAAATTGTATAGGTAGAGCAGGTGCCCCGGAAACTTAAGGAAATTTCAGTTTTTAAAAATTTGTCAAAAATACAGAAAAACATTAACTTGAGATTTGTAATTTTTTTATGATAGAATAGACATAATTCTATTATTTTTTAGATTTGAACACTATGAGAAAAAAATATATCATAATTTCCTATAAATACATAAATGAAAAGTGGGCAAAAACACCGGTTGTGGCCGCGCCGTTGTGCGGGTTTTGGCCACTTTACATTTTAAACAAATTAGCATAAAAATGTATAAGTCTCTTACTATGGACCTTATTAATATGCTACAAGAAGCCCAACGAGCTATGGAGAGGGCTATGCTCGGAGTCTCTCTACGAGATCGAATCAGAAATAAGGAGATCTGTAGAAGAACCAAAGTTACCGACATAGCCTAACGGATTGGCAAGTTGAAATGGCAGTGGGCAGGGCACATAGTACATATAGCACTGATGACCTATAGGGCAAAAAGTTCTCGAGTGGAGACCACGTATTGGCAAGCGTAGCGTAAGATTCCCACTAAAAGGGTGAAAAAGCGATATTTTTATAACCTGCGAATTGTACTGGATGCAAGCCGCTTTCAACTGAACTTGTAGGAAATAGTAAAAGGCCTGTGCCCAACAATGGACGTTACGTGGCTGTTATGATAATGATGTTATAGCTTCTCTTCTACTAAAAATATAAAATATATTAATGATGATGACGATGATGCGTAGAGTAGGTGCATGTGATTTTGTGAACTAAAATAAGTGACTAAAAGTGATGTTTCAATTTCAATTTCAACAATTAGTTCAGATCAGCGGAATGGCCAAAACCCGTGAAAGCTATCACATTTCTTGCACCGGTTGTGGTCACTTTGATTGAAGTACTAGGAAATAAATAATTATCCAAATTATCTTATAAGTAAATATTATTCTGTGATATTATTTAGTAGATTTGAATCAAATTCGAAACAAAATACTTGCATACAATCAAAATAATTACAAATTAGTTACATAAAGGAGCCCTTAAGATTTTATTAATTAAAAACCATCATCTTTTCTGTTTCTTATTTATAAGGCTTCAAACATAATAATCGGCCAAGCACTAGTCGGACTCGCGCACGGAGGGTTCCGTACTGTATGAGAGCCCCCCTTAAATATTTATTTTATTTTATTATTTATTATTGAAGTGAATATATAGGTACAACTAAACAGTCTGTGAAAATTTCAAGCATCTACCTGTTACCATTATTAACGAAATTATAATTAAATAATTATAAATTATAGTGCGAAAAACGACTAAAAATCAGGTTTGTTGAATGGGAGCCCCCCCTTAATTATTATTTTATTCTGTTTTTAGTATTTGTATTATAGCGGCAATAGAAATACATAATCTGTGAAAATTTCAGCTTTCTAGCTATAATGGTTCATGAGGATACAGACGGACAGACAGACGGACAGCGGAGTCTTAGTAATAGGGTCCCGTTTTTACCCTATGGGGACAGAACTTTGGGTACGGAACCCTAAAAATGGCCACAGCAGGTTCGCCGGCTGCAACCGGTGCACCTGCCAATACCGCGTAAACGTCGCGCGCGTTGTAAAGGTAACTTGGATATACTTGGATTCTATTATATTGGATGACTACTGTACAGTTTAATATTTGATACTATTTTCCTTTTTGTATGACGATTAGATTACAGAGACGGGTGCTATTAGTTTGTGCAATTCTACAAGACGTGGTTGTAATTTGTCTCCGTGATTGGGTCCACATAGTCCGACAGACAACCCAACCCACAGACAGCGCTGGTAGCGTGTGGTAACGTGCAAACGTCCTTATTCGATATGTGAATACCCCGGTATTTCAATGTTCCATGCATATTCATGTGGGAACAAATTAAACTTCCGCTTCAGTAACCGCTCCAAGTGCTAGTAAACAATTACACCTGCTTGTTTTCTGCGTAACAATTCAATTACACACACGATGGTTCTGTTTCGAACCAATTATTAAGTTCTGCGCTTCTTTACGTCTTTTGTAGGGGATTCGCTAGGGATTTTTAGGGTTCAGCAGTACAGCAAAAACCTTAGGAAGCTCAAGGCATCCCCGTTTGTGGTCTCGCCAGACGTTGCGCAGTGCCACAGTTTCTGCATTTATGAAACAATTCACAATCTAATTATATGTCGTGTTATTTATTGTGTAGGAATCATTTTCATTTCATGAAATAAACATTTGAAAGAAGTCACTAAGTTTTAAGTATTTTTCTTTACTTTAAAAACTACAGGTCAGTATTTTATTTATTGTATTTTTATAAGTAGGTACCTATAGCTATGATGCTCCCACGGTGTTAGCTTATTGAACTGTCAGATATATGAGAAGCTGCCCTATTCTCATGGATTTAAACGTCATTCTGTCACAAAGTTTCGTTATAGTTACGTTTCTTCGAAAGTCAATAGTAAAATATTATAAATCTCACAGAAAAAGATTTTAAAGTAATTTTTCACTGTAGCTTCACAACTGACAAAATAACACTACACACGCACCGATCTCTTTATTAGCCATAATGCACTTTTCTCAGTTCAGGAAAATAAATAGCAGCTACGTGGATAAACTAGATAGATAGATAGATAGATAGATAAACTCTTTATTGCACACCAAGAAATAAACAAAAAGAAGAAACAAAGATACATAAACAGTGTAACAATGGGCGGCCTTATCGCTGACAGCGATCTCTGCCAGGCAACCTTAGGATGGAGAGGACAGAATATAATAAGAACCTTGAGGGGGAGATTATAAACCACATCGCTTTGCATTATACTTACGTTCCTTTAAGAAAGTCGTTAACACCCACGCCACTATTTCCTTGGC